>CM033472.1:10750180-11309011 GCA_019447015.1 Hymenochirus boettgeri
AGAATGCATATATTTATTAATACCAGTAATTCTCAATATTATATAGTACCCTGTACCAACCAGAATGCAGTATATGTATTAATACCAGTAATTCTCAATATTATATAGTGTCCCTGTACCAACCAGAACTACAGTATATGTATTAATACCAGTAATTCTCATATATATAGTATCCCTGTACCAACCAGAACTACAGTATATGTATAATCCAGTAATTCCTCATTATATATAGTATCCCTGTACCAACCAGAACTACAGTATATGTATAATACCTAATATTCATATTTATATAGTATCCTGTACCAACCAGAACTACAGTATATGTATTAATACAGTAATTCTCAATATTATATAGTATCCCGTACCAACCAGAACTACAGTATATGTATTATACCAGTAATTCTCAATATATATAGTATCCCTGTACCAACCAGAACACAGTATATGTATTAATACCAGTAATTCTCAATATTATATAGTATCCCTGTACCAACAGAACTACAGTATATGTATTAATACCAGTAATTCTCAATATTATATAGTTCCCTGTCCCAACCAGAATCAGTATATGTATTAATACCAGTAATTCTCAATATTATATAGTATCCCTGTACCAACCAGAATTGCAGTATATGTATTAATACCAGTAATTCTCAATATTATATAGTGTCCCTGTACCAACCAGAACTACAGTATATGTATTAATACCAGTAATTCTCAATAGTATATAGTATCCGTGTACCAACTACAGTATATGTATTAATACCAGTAATTCTCAATATTATATTGTATCCCCGTACCAACCAGAACTACAGTATATATATATTAATACCAGTAATTCCCAATATTATATAGTATCCCCGTACCAACCAGAACTACAGTATATGTATTAGTACCAGTAATTCCCAATATTATGTAGTATCCCCGTACCAACCAGAACTACAGTATATGTATTAATACCAGTAGTTCTCAATATTATATAGTATCCCCATACCAACAAGAACTACAGTATTAATACCTGTAATTCTCAATATTATATAATATCCCTTGATCAACCAGAACTACAGTATATGTATTAATACCAGTAATTCTCAATATTTTTTAGTTTGCCTTTATTGGCCTTTATAATTGTGCTTTGTTTGCAGTTTAGATTAAAGTAGAACACTAGTTTGTGCATTGCCTAAGAAAAATGTAATACTAATAATATTTACGGTAACAATCTTCATGTCACAGGAAGCAAAAACTCCAGTGCAGGTGCACAATCAGGTTCCTAAAACTTAATTACACAAACCGAGCAGCTGAATTAGCAAATTGGATCATGATCTTAAAATAGTTCAAGTACTGCCTGAGATATGTTGTTATCACATCACTTGACACATTAAAGAAGATAACACTAAACTTCCTTTATTTTTCCCAAAGCTTGTGGACCAGATGAAATGTATTTGAAGAAAGAACAAAGAGTTAATGCACCGATTAGAACATGAAAAGTTAAGGACTTTGGTAAAGGGTTAATCAAATGGGCCTTTAGGTGGCCATACCCTACTGAAGGTAATTGTGAGATAATAAGATCAGGGAAATGTAACATTTTTGGGCCAATCAATGGAAATTTCTACTCCAATGTCGGATTGATTGCAATACCGTCCTAGTGCATGGGCACCTTTAAAGAGGAACAGAGAGAGGAAAGATATTAAATAAAATGGATTTTACAGATGATGATTTTTTGGCCATTGATACCTTTTCCCCAGACCATTTCTCAGGTCCCGGAGCCATTTACAGTAAGTTAAAATTACAATTTATACCTAAATTTTAGGCGGAACTTTTGGATTTTTAAACTAATGTTGACTTCAAAGGATTTTCTTTGCAGATTTTCGGATCTTAATAAATAAATAAATCTTCACGCGAAATGCCATCTCTGAGTTGCTAATTACTTTAAGCTTTCTTATGGCCAAGCTGTTAGTAGACACGTTTTTAGTTTTACAAAATACCCTTTTTTGCATTTTTTAAATTTGTAAATAATTTAGAATTTGTTTTTATTTATTTTTGCATTCCAGCATTGAGCGACAAAAATATAAATTAAATGTTTTTTTAAAGGATAATATCACATTTTTAAAAAGAAAATTTAAAATAAAAATAAGAATTTTTACTAGACCAATCCTTTGGTGTAGATTGAATAATCTACAATATCTACAATCTACAATAATAATGAATTGCCCCATCCACCAAGTTAGACTATTGGACAATTAACTGATCATTTTGATAATACTCACCCCGATTTTTCCAGCATGTCCAAAAGTGAAATTGGGCTTGTTCACTTTTAAAACAAAAATATCTAAGGATAATTATTGTCCCCATTCTGGCTCCTCCCTCCATGCTGGCTCCTCCCTCCATGTAGTTAATCAAGGTTGTGACAACTGACATCACAACCAATAATTGACTGCTATTTCACCTGCTGCCTCTTCTGAACATGCGCAAGCTTTTTAGAAGCTTGAGCAGAGGGAGGAGGCAGATACTGTACATTTTCCAGAAAGATATAGAACTTCGTTAAATATCTGGTTACAAATGCATGTAATAAACTGGGAAAAATAGCAGTTGGTGTTGCGGGTGTATGAAACCTATGAATGGGCTGTGATTTATTCTTTATTTCAGTGTATCTAACAAAGCATTAAGTGTTTCAAGGTAACACTTGTATTTCAGTTTTCATTACACTTATGTTGTTTATACTGTAGGAAATGTACAGGAAGCTGGATCAGTTGTTCATTCTTTCAGCATCATTGTTCTTAATTTAATAGTAGCAAATCTGATGTAGCCAATTACAGAGAAAGCCATTGTGGCTCTGTCTAGGAAAGCAAATAAGCTAGATGATGCATAGGGGTCAAATATTTATAATATAATAGGGTGACTTCTCAGTAATAAAGAAACAATCCCTTTACATACTGTAATTAGTAATGGGAGAACTTATCTAAGTTCAATTTACTTTTGATAAGCTAGATAGACCAAGGTTTGCTGGTTGGGGAACCCAATGTTTGCTGGTTGGGGAACCTAATGTTTGCTGGTTTGGGAAAACCAATGTTTGCTGGTTAGGAAACCCAATGTTTGCTGCTTGGTGAACCCAATGTTTACAGGTTGGGAAACCCAATGTTTGCTGGTTGGTGAACCCAATGTTTGCTGGTTGGTCAACCCAATGTTTGCAGGTTGGGAATCCCAATGTTTGCTGGTTGGTGAACCCAATGTTTGCTGGTTGGTGAACCCAATGTTTGCAGGTTGGGAAACCCAATGTTTGCTGGTTGGTGAACCAAATGTTTGCTGGTTGAGAACCCCAATGTTTGCTGGTTGAGAACCCCAATGTTTGCTGGTTGGAAACCCAATGTTTGCTTGTTGGGGAACCCAATGTTTGCTGGTTGGAAACCCAATGTTTGCTGGTTGGGGAACCCAATGTTTGCTGGTTGAAAACCCCAATGTTTGCTGGTTGAGAACCCCAAGGTTTGCTGGTTGGAAACCTAATGTTTGCTGGTTGGGGAACCCAATGTTTACTGGTTGAGAACCCCAATGTTTGCTGGTTGAGAACCCCAATGTTTGCTGGTTGGGGAACCCAATGTTTGCTGGTTGGAAACCCAATGTTTGCTGGTGGAAACCCAAATGTTTGCTGGTTGGGGAACCCAATGTTTGCTGGTTGGAAACCCAATGTTTGCTGGTTGGGGAACCCAGTGTTTGCTGGTTGGTGAACACTATGTTTGCATGTTGGAAACCCAATGTTTGCTGGTTGGAAACCCAATGTTTGCTGGTTGGGGAACCCAATGTTTGCTGGTTGGGGAACCCAATGTTTGCTGGTTGGGGAACCCAATGTTTGCTGGTTGGAAACCCAATGTTTGCTTGTTGGGGAACCCAATGTTTGCTTGTTGGGGAACCCAATGTTTGCTGGTTGGGGAACCCAATGTTTGCTGGTTGGAAACCCAATGTTTGCTGGTTGGGGAACCCAGTGTTTGCTGGTTGGTGAACACTATGTTTGCTGGTTTTGGAAGCCAATGTTTGCTAGTTGGGTAACCCAATGTTTGCTGGTTGTAAACCCAATGTTTACTGGTTGGAAACCCAATGTTTGCTTGTTGGGGAACCCAATGTTTGCTTGTTGGGTAACCCAATGTTTGCTGGTTGGGAACAGCAATGTTTGCTGGTTGGAAACCCAATGTTTGCTGGTTGGGGAACCCAATGTTTGCTGGTTGGAAACCCAATGTTTTCTGGTGGGAACCCAGTGTTTGCTGGTTGGTGAACACTATGTTTGCTGGTTTTGGAAGCCAGTGTTTGCAGGTTGGGGAACCCTATATTAGCCAGTTAAGGAACCTGCAAAAATGCCAGGTCGCGTGTGATTGAATCTACTGAAACTTGTAATAATGAAGAATAACCAAATATCCACTTTCATTTAATGATCAAACCTAAAAATTCTCTGAAAATCTTTCATTGTAGACTGTCCTATCTTACTAAAATCTACCTCATCTTTCTATACATACTGCAAAAGCAGACTGTAAACCAACCACAGAGCAGAATTTCTAAATGTATATTTATTTCTCCCTAATATTAAAGTTAAAAATGTTAAAATAAGTAAAGCTTAACATTGTACTCTAAGAAGGTGAAGTAGTAATAAGCCTCAATGTGAGGTAAATAGCCTACCAATTCCTTCTGCTCATTTTGGGGAGTTCGTATTGTAAGGTTTCTGGATAGTTATCCAAATTATAATAAACCAAATAAAACCCTTCGCCCCATATAAGATAAATGGAGAGAAACAAAACTGGCAAGTTTAATTCTGATGGCGGTTTTGCAGAATCTTTTGAAGTTCCTAAATGGCGAAAATCTGGTTGAATCTGAATTATTTTCGAATTTTCAAAAGAATTTTTACATTTTTGATAGACATTTTTGATTTTTCAGTAGTCATTTATAGAAATAAAAATTTAAAATTTCAATAAACTTTTTGAAGAAAAGTTCTGAGTTTTTGAAAATTAAAAAAAATTGTTTTTAGAAACCAGCAGTTCCGAATCTAAATTATAAATAGTTATGATTGGTACAGTATATGCAGCTCTATCTGTGTGTTTCTTTTATGTACAGTCTCTTTCGATTGGTTCCATCACTTTCCCCCCTACAATGAAAGGCATACCATGATACTCATTGCTCAGAAATTTTAGGGAAAATAAAATTTTGATATAAAATTTTGCCTGTTTGTATCTATATATGTTAAGTATTAGCTTTTTATGTTTGTTCATAATACTAGGCATGTCTGATTTGCTTGCCTCTTTATTTTGGTCTAGGGATGAATATAATGCAATTTATTTGATATCTGGGGTTTATTTCTCAGGTTACGTCGAATGGAATAACAATCTTCATATCAGAAACTATACATTGGTTGCTCTAGAAATTGAGATGTCAATTTTCTGTTGAGCTTGTTGTTTGTGATCGTAATATTTCATATATTTGACAGTTCATTTTGTAGAAAGAAATATCTGGATTTGAGATGGAATATGGTTATTTATACCATGGCATAGCGAGAAAGACCGTTAACTAATCACAAATAGGCTAATAAGCATTGGGTAAACTTGCAAGGAGGGTGTGTATGAAGTCACCAAAATAGGAACATCCTATGATACAAATTATTAAAAAAAAAAAATTTTGTTCAAAGAAATGTTTAATTTATTTTTACATTTAATTTAACATTTAATTTTTAAAATGAATGTTATGGCAATACAAGCAAAGCTGAAACAACTTAATTAGAATGTTCTGTAATTGTTTTAACTGCAAATAGAGCCACTTTTAGTTAAAGGGTATCATCGTAGCACCCCTTCCCTTTATACCCAGTTATAACTAAGATATTGTCAGGTTACAATACTCAAATAATCAGAGCAGACCAGGGCAAGTCCATTCTAAGGTATACATTTACTGCAAATAGTGATGAGACCTATTTATCATTTTTGGGTCTAAAATTTCATAAATATGGTGGAAGATTTGGAATGGGATATTGAAAATTCTTCACGTGCTGTTGAAAATGTAAAATGTCGTGTTGAAAAATTCAGTGTTTAAGAAATTCCACTCTTGTCGATTTCAACTAGATTTAATTAAAATTAATTGATTAAAATGAATCGCTAAGCAAAATTCAAATCCTGGTTTTTAAAACAAACCTGATTTAAAGCCAGAATTGCCGGTTTTGGAAATCAGTTGGAAATTCAAAAGTATTATCCACAAACGTTTAAATTGTGGTAAGAAATGCAGTCAAAAACCGAAAAACGCATTGGAAAGTTGAAAATTGCACCATCAAACATTTTACATTTTAGTAGAAAAATCTATCACTTGGATTTTCGGAACATTCCGCAAATTCGCTGGCAGAACTAAATAGGACAGTTTCAGTCATCTCTACTGAGCATGCTTGACTTTAAAGTAAGTGCTGTTTACTAGTGATGGCCCAGTTCGGATTTACCTCGTTTGCGAACGGCGGATATCGCAGATTTTCCAGTTTTCTACCTTCCGAACGTTTCCGAAGAATCCTCGTATTTTCAGAATCCTCGTATTTTCGAAGAATGATGAAGACTCGGGCGCATTTGAAATTCACGCTAGCGGACTGTAATTTTTAGGTATTGTAAGCATTGATACGTGTTTCTAAGGACATTACCCAGGTCCCTGAGTGATTTAGTGTAAGTTACCAAGGCTATTTAGACCAATTTTAATGCGGATTTTGCCGAACTTTCATTTTAATAGGTTTTAATGGGTCCGCTCGCGGATTTTCGAATTTTTACGAAAATTTGCGGACCCTCGAGCGGACCGGATTTTGCGAAGTTCGGACATCTCTACTGGCTACATTAATTTAATTAAATATTAAGATGTGACATCAAGTCTTTTTTTAGTAGTAAAGATTGACCGGGTTTTACAATAAAATTTCTTATCATTTAAAATGGTGCTAATTTTGCCCCAACCAATCAGATGTTAGCTTTCAAATGTTAAATAAGATCTGATTAGTTGAGGCAAAATTAGCACCATTTTTAATGATAAGAACTTTTATTGAATCTCCCTGAAAGTATGTATAGTATACAGTTGGTATAAAGGGACACTATACCCAAGCTGTAACTGACTAGTATAAATGTTTTAAAATTGAAAATCCAAAAATAGACTCAGAAGTCAAAAGAAAATTAAGGGTAGAAAAAAAAAAGGCTACTTACAGCTTAGGCACTTAGGAAAAAGTCAGGGGAGCACAAATCACAAAAACATAAATAAAATCTAATTTCCTACACACAAGCTATTTTCACGCTTCCTCGTGTATATTCAAGGCTACTTTCGGCAACCCTCAAAAGTAGCCTTGTATATTCAGTAACCCTCTATAGTAGTTTTGTATATTCAGTAACCCTCTAAAGTAGCCTTGTATATTCGGTAACCCTCGAAAGTAGCCTTGTATAGTCAGTAACCCTCTAAAGTAGCCTTGTATATTTGTTAACCCTCTAAAGTAGCCTTGTATAGTCAGTAACCCTCTAAAGTAGCCTTGTATAGTCAGTAACCCTCTAAAGTAGCCTTGTATATTCGGTAACCCTCTAAAGTAGCCTTGTATATTCGATAACCCTCAAAAGTAGCCTTGTATATTCAGTAACCCTCTAAAGTAGCCTTGTATATTCGGTAACCCTCAAAAGTAGCCTTGTATATTCGGTAACCCTCAAAAGTAGCCTTGTATATTCAGTAACCCTCTAAAGTTGCCTTAAATATTTAGTAACCCTCGAAAGTAGTCTTTATTATTCAGAGGCCCTCGAAAGTAGCCTCATACTGTAGCCTCGTAGCCTCGAAAGTAGCTTTCCATATTCGGTAACCCTCGAAAGTAGATTTCTCTGCAGTATCAAACATCGTTCAGTGGTGTATAGTCAGGAAAATATTTCACTACATCAAGCCCTCCAGTGAGCTGATTTGATTTGCTCCTTACCAGGGGTGGAGTAGCTTTCGGGAGAGTTGCCAATAACCAGATTATGATAGGAAGGGATTTTTTTTTTCTTAAGTTCCTTTGTAAATAAATTCTGGAATTGCATTTCCATGTTAAGACAATGAAATGATATCACATTACCCAGAGTGACTTAGCTTGTAGTGTCCTTAGGCAGATGTTTATTTCAATGGCAAGCATGGTTATTTATAGTAAAACATTTCATGCATTTCTTCATATACACGTGTGTGTATGTGTCAAACCAAATGTATATTGGTCTCTTCACAGCACATGAATACATAGCTTATCCATTGAAATGACTATGCCCAGCATAAATGAAAATGAAAGCTTTAAGCTATTGATTCCAAAAGGGTTGGGGGAAGGAAACAGTTTCAGATATATGATATACAAATTAGGTCACCAAAGGGAAGACTGTATTAAACTTTCATTAATGTCACTGAAAATGAAGCTATCCTACCTTCCGGTCACTTATGAGTAGTCTTTGGGTGGCGTCGGGGTTTTCCGCCATTCGAACTTCAGCTTTTCGGATATTTCCAGAAATTGAAATTCATCATTATTCATCATTCAAGCTGCGATTGATTTGTATTAGTGATTTTGGCAGCGGGTTTGAATTTCTTTCTGCCTATCCTATGCTCTGCTTCTGTCCCTCACTTTTTCTAATTGGTCTGTCATTGCCAATTATAGCTTTCATTGCTTGAGGGGAGTTCTGAATCCGGAGTTCTCCTTACCCCTGACTACATTTCTTTGCTGCCTGTACTAACCTCTGCCTGTTTCCCGTCTATGTCTCTTTCTTCCACCCCGGTACTTGACTGGCTTCCCATGTATTATCTTTGGCTCACCTCCCTGTCCTCTGGTATTTTATCTGTTTCTTGTTATTATCTATCTAGATGGTTCTGTGCCCTGTTCCAGACAGTTTTGCTTAGAACTACATAAGTATCGTCATCCTCAGCAACTGTGCTTGTTGAGGAGTGTCCCGGCAAATGGGGTCTTGGCTATAGATTTAGATAATGGTGGAGATTGGGGTGCTGAAAGGATGCTTGAAGATTTTAGAGCTTTAAATCCCTTATCCCTTATATACATTTATATTTTTATGGAGATTGCATTGAGTTTTTAGGAGCAACTAACTAGGTGGGGGTATATAGCATTATTACACATAGGAAAGGTCCATATGTATGTGTGTAATTTTAACTATTTAATTAAAATCACCATAAGAAATAATACCATACAAAGTATAGTACTACTACCTACTACTGAATTACAAAACAATTTATAAACAATTAATAAACTAAACTTACTTTACTGGACACCCCTAAGTTTGAATGGAAAACTCAAAATGATAGGTTAAGACACACCTCCAGGATTTCTACAGGGTCTCCATGTAGACACTAAAAGGAAGTGGAATTTTACTAACATCCAATGAGAGGTTCTGATCTTCCACTGTTAGCAAATCAAAAAATTATCTTAGGCACTGTCCATGAAAAGACAGTCATTGTAAGGAAGTTCCTGTATTACACCCAGTTATGTGCTGTTTGTAAAACATGTGACAGCCAATAAGAAAAATCTTCACATTTACTCCCCCTCCACTCTCCATAGAAAGTAATGAGACAATCCAGTTTCTGTTTACTAGACAGGAAGTGTCTGTTTATAATTAAATGACTTTGCATGTCTATTAAACTACCCAGCATTCTTAGAGAAATGGGCAGTTTTTACCCCAATATCAATATATTAAAGGACAACTCCACCCTCATAAGAACATATTTTAGAAAGAACGGCCTCTTTAAAATATGTTGATATATCATACTTTGTCCTATGAATTCATTACTGTATGCCTGCTATACTTCTAGATGCCTCATGTAAACTGAGCAATTTAGAAACCTGTACTGAGCAGGTACTGAGCCTGGGAATGCTCAGAAGAGGCATATAGGGGATTAACATTCAGTCATAGGCTGTGATGTCAACTGTCAAATCCATAACTGACAGTTGCTAACTGGAAGAACCTGGAAGCAGAAACGGGAAACCGGACATTGTGCAGGATTTTAGGTTAGACTTATATATTTCAGATTTCAAACTATTACCGTTTAGGGTTTTGGGGGGTGATTTACCTGTATGTAAGTTTTCATTTTAGGGCTGGACTTGCCGTTTAAACATGAGGCTGTCAGGTACCTTCAGTTATAAGAAGGCTCTACTTCATTTTATACCCTGTGGGGAGCTTTTAGCTCCTTTATCCAAACCTCTCCATAACTTGTCAAGCTAATCAGAATCCTGTGTTTCCTAACCCCATAGGGACTGTAAATCTGGAACTTGCTGTGGTAATTACCAATAGGTATGAACCTAGCATGTTATTCTGGATCCTGTATAGGGTCTCAGGATGTCCAATGAAGCTGTTCAGATTGAATTGCACATTGTGGCAGGATTGCCTAGATCTGTGTTCAGATCTGCAGGTTAATACCATTTTGCCTGGATAAATATAATACATGTGTCCCAACTGAGCATCTGCTTTGTATGAGAGCCCTACCAGGACTGATGACTGTTGGTCACAGTAACAGTGGCTGCAGCCAGCAGCGCATGTGACAGACTGATCATGTGGTCCCATAGGGAACTGCATGATTGGCCATGATTTACTAACTGACCCATTTGTCTGATTCAGACGACCGAACTCGGTCGCGGCTGGCCGCCCCACACCATTACATATTTCCAGCCGACTAATCCGTGGCACTATTGGTTCATTACTGGTGTTTACCCAGCCTTAAGGTTCGTACACACATGTGATCACGAGTGCCACGGGTGGCCGTTCTGTCGATACACGGAACGAATATAATCCGAAGCAGCCGTTCGCACACATCATGCGTCGGCACTGGCGATCGCATGTGTGCACAAACCTTTAGACTTTATAGATTATAACTGCCAGGTAGGTGGTATTTGGAAGTAAGTGCAAATATGGTAAAGTTTATGACTCTAACAAGGAGATTCACCCACAGGCACAAGCTCTCTGGGCAAATCTCCCGTACGGGATTTACCAGAGGCTGTGCAATTTTGGGTGAATCTCACCCACACATAAGTATTTATTGCCAGCTATTAGTTGGTGTTTAATACTTACGTGTAAATAGGCACGCAACCTCTGGTAAATTACTTTGAAACGGCCACACAAGTGCCTCTTCTGGTACTCGCGCTGCCGCCGCAAAGCGGGCATTAACGTTGCGCCAACCAATAGATCCATATAATGCTTCCCTAATCCAATAGTCTAATAGCTATGGATGTAAGGGAAGGGCAGATGAATCACTTCCATGTTCAAACCCTTGGGTAGGAAGCGCTAAAGCATGACCGTGGGTTTTAATGTCTATAAGTCAGGAAAATGTCTTTATTCCAGGATGTATGAAAGTTTTCCAGAATTCTGTGCAGTTAGGGTATGCTGGGAGTTGTAGTTTTAAACATGTGGAAAGTTCATTAAGAAGACACTAACTGCAAACAGAGAATGCTGGGAATTGTGGTTTTCAAACACATAAAAGGTCACAAGTTAAACACGCCTGCTCTATACCATAAGGCTGTATTATATCTAGACACCTGCCTTTGCCACAGGCAATAAAGAAGATACTTTGCATGTCCCCACCCATTTCTTTAATTGAGAAATATGTGTTTATATGTTAGATTATTAAGGCAATGCTATAATAATATGATTCTATAAGGTACCTTCTGTTATAAGAAGGCTCTATTTCATTTTATACTCTGTGTGGAGCTTTTAGCTCCTCTATCCACACCTCTCCCTAACATGTATATTCAATCAGTATCCTGTGCTCCCAAGTCTTAACCAGATAGGTTAGTTAAACTTGTTGTGGTAAATACTAATAAATATGAACCTTGCATGTTAATCAGGATACTGTATAGGATTTAAGGTGGCTATACATATATCCGATTTTACTTATTCAACCAAGCTCTCATGCAATATTAGTTTGATCTTGCCAGAACCACCTTCCCCATTCTTCTATGCCACAGACATGCGGTTCTATCGGTCTAATGTCGCGGGAGCACTCGGTCAGGAAAGTAAAAGCGGATATATGTATGGGCTGTTTTTGATTGCCTAAGAATGCTGTTTAGATTGCCTGGGTCAGTTCTCAGACCTGCAGGTTTATTCCACATAGACCCTCTATATTCTAGCTGGCGGGTAGTATAGGTAAGGGAGGATATAAGTATGTGTTTGTTCATTTAATATGATGCGATTATTTGTTTTTTTTTAGGACCTTCAGACTAATTTTATTATTGCCCCCCTGGATGTTTTCTGATGGTTCCTGTAGGCACTGCAACTACACATAGCAAAACATACACACATAATTTCCACTGTGAACCAATGGGCACACTTTTGCTAGTATTTATATATTTGGAATTTCCATTTGCATTACTTTGTAGAAATTCCGTATGCATAGTAAAAATCAGTATCGAAAAGTCAAAAAACGGTGTCAAAATTCAGTGTAAAATTCAATGCCGAAAATTCAAAAATTCAACTTCCACAGACAACTGCTGTGTTCAGTTTGAATTTTGGCTGCACAGAATTTCAACACATTCTGAGGAACTTCCTGACCATATAAAGGAATAAGACTGAAAAGACCCTTTCATTCAGACCCCAAAACTGACAGGGATCCTAGAGATAGGATCTGAGTCCAACTTCCGAAAAAAATATGTACATTATAGGATATAACACACCATTTACTTTGATGGGATGAATATGAAGAAGTCATTCTGGACTTCCATGACCTGTATGACTTGGCCCCTGGCTTCATCCAAGGTGTTTTCTAATACCCTTTTATAACAGAGTGCAGGATATCTATTATCAGCTGGAGAAAATGTAATGCATGATTCCTTTAGAAATCTGGACCATAATAAAAAGATCTTTTCTCGCAAATTCAGTTTGTAAACATCAGGGATGATGGAGGGATGATATAGGATGTAAAGAGGAACTAAACCCCAAAGTAGCCTCCTCTACTAAGGTGTTCCCAATGTGTTCCAAATGTTCACTCAAAACTCAATATCGGAGCACATGGACATGGTTATACCGGTTTTTATTATATTTTTCATCTCTTGATCATCTGAGGAGCCTATATTGTACTGAACTGTAGGCGCCTTTATGTGACAAATGGCAGTAAATGATTGAGTAAAATGGACCAATAACTGACAAATATACTTAGGCCATCTGCCCAATAAAAGGTCATTGTTTATATACCGTAAATGATTCCATGTTGTTGTATATTATACGGTATTATATATTAGTTTGATGTATTAAGGTCCTGATTAATTTTCAATATATAAAATCATGTTCTCTATTTATAAATAAAAATGTAGAAATAATTATAGTTATGTAATGAAATCCTACCTACCCGTGTAGGTAGCAATTAAAATTATCCACGATGCAGCATAAGCATTAAGAACTCTCGATCAACCCACTGATCATGTCCTATAATTAACAGGTGACAGCTATGATGAGTAATCAGTTTTTACTTCTGAGAAATACCAAAGAATTCGCTGTCATATTGAGTGCCTGATCGTGGTTTCTTAACTATTCAATTTAAGACACAAACCTTTTGTGAATGTAACAATAGTCCTATTAATAACAAACCTGTATGACAAAACTTCTGCACTGCACATTTAACTGTAAATTATTTGCAGAGTTGTAGCTAAGATGGACGGACGTTTCTACTAGAGACGAACCAAACTGGAGGGTTTTGTTTCAATAACGGTTCTGCTGAACCTTATTGGAGTTACAAAAATCCAATTGAATCAGAACTTTTCACATGTTTGATAGAAATGTTCAATTTTCCAATGAAATTCTCGATTTTCAGATTTTCGAGAAAAATTTCAGATTTTCTAAAATTAAAAAAAAAATAAGTTGGAAACCGGCAGTTCTGAATTGAAAACAGGTTTGTTTCCTGGATTCATCACTAGTGTCTAAAGCCTCGTACACACGTACGATCTTGGCACAGACCCACAACCCCCGACCATGATGCACACCCGATGAATGGCCTATTTGTCCGGTAATCACACGTGTGTATGCGCTTGATCGGAGGTAAAGATGGCCAAAACTCATCAGTTTCATTCCGTTTTGGGATACCTGGACCTCGAAATTCCATAATCCTTGAAAATACGATTGGGGACTACTTTCGGGTTTCTGTTTGTATTTTCGAGGATTATCGAACGTTCAAGGCTATTTTCAATAATCCTCGAACGTTCAATATTTATAGAAAATAGGTTCCTCCGAAGTCTGAAATCCGGATGATCTGTCCAGATCCAGACAGCCATGGCTTAAGGTTTGTCAGACAAATTTTAATCATCCACTTTTTAATCTACATGAAAACTTTCTATTCAATACAACTTCCAATTTTGATTGCATTCTAATGTAGACTTTGCTAACACATTTTAAGTAATGCTTAAAGGAACTGTAAACTAAGTAAATAAGTGTTTGCCAATCGTTTCTATTATTCACAGGAAGGGGAGAACACTTATTCTCACCTCCCTGTGAATAATAGTTTGCTCAGGGGACACAGTTGAACTTATCTTACCTGGCGCTCCACTCACAGGTCCTTCTGATCTGACAGCCGCGCTGTCCTGTTCTCCCGATCGCGCGCCTATCTTTTGTATTGTCAGATCAGAAGGAGCGAGTGGAGTGCCAGGTAAGGTAAGTGCATATTTTTTAGGTTTACAGTTCCTTTAATTAATACTGTGTGTGTGTGAGATTAATTATTACAATCTACTACTGTCTATATTAATGTTTATAGTATACAGCTAAAGGGCATGCCCACCCCAAAATGATATATATTTGTATATAGGTAGAACATCAAAACCTTTATAATCTCTAGGATGAGAACTGTTGTTACAGTATACAGAGATATCACACCCAATCCATGTCGATCCCAGCTCGACCATGTATATTCTACAGTGGCTGCAGAGTATTTATGGAGAATACTCTTCTGAAAGTTGAGAAAGCTCAGTGAGCATGTGCAAAATCTTTTTGAGCTTTTTGCAGCAAGATTAGAGATCATCTATCACCAAAAAGATAAACTTTTGCCCTGCACATCATAGTAAAAGAATTGTTTACAGTGATACATTTGCAGTTTTATTTTATATTTTACTTAGATTCAGAAAATGAAGTATAGGCACATTTTTACTTCAATTTGCGAGACATATTCAGGCTCATTTACCAGGGCACGCTGCAGAGACGCAGCACTCTTTCTGCTTCTTAAAGCTGCACAAATGGATCAGTTAGCGTGACTTTAAGTCTCTGTTTGCTTCGGCTGCGCGAGTACTGGAGGAGGCACTATTTACCATAGGGTGCGGGGCTGTTTGCATATATGTACTTACACCAGCTGATGGGGATTTTTAAGCCATGTATGCAGGTTTAGGGATCTTTTTTTATTTCTAGTAGTTTTTATTTTAATTTTTTTTATTTATTATTTTTAATTTGTTTGCTATTTTAAAATAAAAATTATCGAAAAAAAAAAAAAAAAAGAGCCGTGGATGACATATCTAAATGTAGGAAATAAAAAGAAATGGTGCTAAAAAGTTAACACTTCTCTGCCCCTGCCCTGGTGTGTGCCTGGACACTACAGACTTAGAGGGAAATTCATTAAACGTTCTTATCGTTTAAAATGGTGCTAATTTTGCCCCAACCAATCAGATGTTAGCTTTCAAATGTTAAATAAGATCTGATTGGTTGGGGCAAAATTAGCACCATTTTTAATGATAAAAACTTTTATTGAATCTCCCTGTTCTGCTGAGATAGAAGAAGCAGCCCCTGTACTTCCAGCTAGAGATCGACGTATTTGAATCCGAGATTTTATGAGTTTGAACAAATTTTGACTTTTCAGACCTTGGACTTTTCGATTTTCAAGGGTTTTATCAAATTTATGGAAACGCTTCAGCCATGTGCCCCAAATTCACCAATGACAGCTATTTTTTATAGGGAGCAGCACGGTGGCTCAGTGGTTAGCACCGATGCCTTGCAGCACTGAGGTCCTGAGTTCGATTCCACCCTTGGACGCATCTGCAGGAATTTGTATGTTCTCCCTGTGTTTGCGTGGGTTTCCTCCGGGCACTCCGGTTTCCCCCACAATCATAAAGACATACTGATAGGTTGTATGTGTACATAAAGTGATTAGATTGTAGGCTCTTCGGGGCAGGGCCTGCTGTGAATTGAGTAAAAAATTGTAAAGTGCTGCGGAATATATAGCACTATGTAAGAAATAAAATACATATATACATAGTGCCAATGGGTATAAAATGGGTATAAAAGGCAGCTCGACTGGCGCCTTGGGAAGTGTTTCCTGTTCACCTGTTTTCTCCCATATGATGCAAATATGATGCAAATTGCAAAAATAAAGTTTAAGGGGGAAATAAAAAAGTTGCACACAAGTGGCAACATCATTACCATGTTTACCAGGAGGCTCACGCATTATATTGAATCGTGTATGGGAGATTTACCTAGAACAATAACGGCTACATACAGGAAGTCAATCCTTTGGAAGTGTTTATTTATACCCAGAGAAATCGCTGGGTGGACAGATTAGGGTCAGTGGAATGGGAAAAACAAACTAAAGCATATGTATAAGCACTGAGCTTCTATTTAATATCATTTTGCCAAATGTTTTCCATTCTGATTGCCCATATCAATTAAGCAGTTATTTATTTGTCTGCTGTGCTCTCGATGCATGTTATTATATGATTGAATGGAATGCTAATTGTCTTTATATTAACAATCAGATAATCAAACAGGTCAAATGCAACTGAATTTGTTGACTGTTGACTTGGATTTCCCACTATTAGATAAACAATGTACTGGATGATTGACGACCTTCACAGACATTCAAATAAAGAGCGTACAGTGGATAGCAGGTCCTGCACATTAGCCCTGCATTGTAACATTTGCAGCATGATGCTTTTTTTCACATTGGCACACACTGTTGGCTGAAGGGCCTCATGCCAGGTCTTCATAGAATCTATCGCTGCTGGCAAAGTAAAAGCCACCTTTCTGATTGATGATTCGTGTAATTAGCTCTGTCCTCATTCTGTGAAATTTGCATCAATACAACAGTGAAAATGTTGTCTGTTAAGGAATGATTTTAAACGACTTCCCGAAATCCACTAGCTTGTTTTGCTAAAAGCTCATAGATCCATATGGTCTTTGTGACTGCAACACTTCTGCTGTGTCTGCATGACCGTATGATAAACTTGCACTCAGAAGGGTTCTCCTTGGCTCTTATGCCTTAGAAAGCTATTTATTTCCTGATCACTCTAATTAAATGTAGGGGCCGATCTCTAAATTCATCTTCTCCTGTATGATAGCTATTGAGCATGTTCCAAATCGGTTCATTAGGACCTCTTTGTGGTCTCCTAGCTTCACTTAACATGGAAAGGTAATAGCAATGGTTGTATCTTTCCGAAGGAAAACAAAAAAAAAAACACAAGAAAAATGAATCTATTCCAAAATAAAGATAAAATTATGTCAAGAATTAGAACAAATAATATAATGTTCAAGCATAATATTTGTCTTGAATATTCTCGCTGAAAGAACTTCCTACTAATGGTGATATAGAAACAAATTACTTTTTTAAAATTTAATTTAGTATGTGGAAGGGACCAATCGGGAACCTTATTTACTTTCAGAAAAACATCACCACGTTATATGGAAGTTTTTTAGTTAATTTATCATGTAAACAGTTCTTATTATTTATACCTTAGAGGGCATGTCATTATTTAATATATGGAAGCTCCACCATCAGAACGGTACTTCCGGCTACCTAGTTGCCGGAACTTGCAAGCAGGGGGCCAGACTGGCAGCTGCCTCTGCGATTGGCTGAGATGCAGCCAATCACAGATGTGGCTGCCGTCAATGGAGAGCACCTTTAAAGAACATGTCCACCTCGAAAACTAAAATTTAACCCACTATTGGCCCCACTGTGTAATGTAATCCTTACCTTACATCTCTGCTCCTTATGGTTCACCTGCATTGCTTGTTCAAATTCCAAAAAACTGAAGAGTAGGAGGTGTCTTCCTGTATGAAAAGTTTCTTCCCCCTCCTTGTCCTCTGAGTGGACAAAGGCATGCGCAGGGGAGCCCTTTCCCCCCCTCCCTCTCACCCTTCTAAGCCCATCACCTAGGGTAAAAAGTTTTTTATATAATGTAGGGCATCCCTGCCCACCCCCAACAGCTATGTTAGATTGCTAAAAAAAGAATCAGAACTCTATTTAAAGCCTTTCGCTCCCACGGCAGTCAAGTCTGGGATTGGCTGCCTCTTAAGGTGGCCATACATACGAACCATAATAGGTAAATCCCACCGTGGAACGACTGGATTTACCTAGTATTGCTCGTGTGTAGGGGGTATTCCCCCCAATCTGTAAGTCGAGTTCTGTTTCCTTTATTAGCAATCTAACATAGCTGTTGGGGGTGGGCAGGGGTGTCCTACATTATATACATTATATTAAAAAAAACTATTTAGAAGGAGGAGATACTGTAGATCCACGATCCAAAAGTTCTGAACGGGTTCGAATGGAACTTTGGATCCAGGAGTTCCGTTTCAAACCCAGATTCCATCTCTAATTCCAGGGTGGATCGTTGACTGCTTATTGTAGCTTGGTGTTGCATACAGTAGATGGTCTCCCATTGAGTACCCCAATCTGTGTTCCCATAGTATAGGATTGCATGCATTATGGCTTTTGACATTTAAAAATGGCGAGATTAGCACCATCTTTGACCAACATACATTCAGGGTTATTCAATAAAAGTTCTTATCGTTTAAAATGGTGCTAATTTTGACCCAACCAATCAGATCTTATTTAACATTTGAAAGCTAACATCTGATTGGTTGGGGCAAAATTTGCACCATTTTAAACAATAAGAACTTTTATTGAATCTCCCTGATTATATATTAGCTGATTAGCTACAATGTCAATTATCTGTGTCGCTCATGGCCACAAATTCTACTAATCACATTGCTGTACATTTTGTTGCAAAACATATGGCAGGAAAATTATAATTAATGTGTAGGGCAATAAGAATTCTATTGACCTCGTCTAAATAGATCAAAGAGCTTTTAATACCCTTCTACCAACTTCATCTGTTCACATCTTTAAGGTGTTCTCTTGTTTTGCTCTCCAGATTGCACTTTAATTGAATTTATTGTGTGCAGAATTCTGCCATAGTACTAAAATGTAATTTAAAAAGATCTTCTCTATTGATCTAAGTACATGATACCTCTGTAATCAACAGCTCCTGTTTATCTGTTTTATGTCAAAACTAGAGGCACCTGTGTACTCTGCACCAATGCTGAATGGGGAAATTGCTGAAAGGGTAAACTGCTGAAAGGGTAAACTGCTGAAAGGGTAAACTGCTGAAAGGGTAAATGCTGAAAGGGTAAAATCCTTGTTTTTTTTTCTTTTTTTAATTTCCTTCTTTAGTTTTAATAATGAAAATATGTATTGCTTTTACCACATGTTGACAATAAATGGCTTATTACTTAAGATCAGTGTGAGAAGGATCTTACGTATTTGATGTGATGTATTTGATTCCATAAAGGCCAATTGGAATTAAAAAATCCAAAAGTTTAAGGTATAACTAGTAATAGTAGGTTAGTGTAAATGGGATGAAAAATGGTCTGGGGAACACGTACACAAGATAAAACTACCTTTCTTTTACACACAAGCTACTGTATTTTCTGGTTTCAAATATTCGAAATCGAGGACTCACGGATCTCCCATGTTTGTAATCCAGGGTTCACATATTCAGAATAGACGGTTCACATATTCGGTCATTCTCTACATCGTCCTGGGTATTTGTTAATTTCCGAATATTCAAATATTGAAACTTAAGTAATTCTTTTTTTTGCAGATTCCCTCATGTCCAGTGATGTGCTTCTGGATTGGAAAAAGGCTGATGTTATTCCAATATTCAGAAAGGGTAGTCGTTCACAGCCGGGTAATTACAGGCCTATAAGTTTAACTTCAGTGGTGGGGAAGATCCTGGAAAGTTTAATAAAGGAACATGTTCTAGAGTATGTTTCAAGGACTGACATTATAAGTAGTGACCAGCATGGATTTAGGAGGAATAGATCTTGTCAAACTAACTTGCTTGGCTTTTATGAGGAAGTAAGTAGAAATTTAGACTTTGGCATAGCAGTAGATGTAGTTTACTTGGATTTTGCAAAGGCTTTTGATACAGTCCCCCATAGGCGACTAATGTATAAGCTAAGGTCTGTTGGTCTGGGGAGTCCCATTTGTACAAGAATAGAAAATTGGTTAATGAATAGATTGCAGGAGAGTAGTTGTAAATGGGGCTTCATCATTATGAAGTGCTAAGTGGGGTGCAACAGGGTTCTGTGTTGGGGCCGCTTCTATTTAATCTATTTATTAATGATTTTGAAGTGGGTATTGTCAGCAAAACTTTGTCGACCATTAAAAACTTCAGAGGATGTGCAATCTTTGCAGGGGGATCTAGATAGATTATCACATTGGGCTGCTAAGTGGCAGATGAAATTCAATGTTGATAAATGTAAGGTGATGCATTTTGGACTTAAAAAATCCTTGTGCAACTTATACTATAAATGGCTCTGTGGTAAGTGAATCCCTGTTGGAAAGGGATCTTGGCATTTTGGTGGATAACAAACTTAAAGGTAGCAAGCAGTGCCAGGCGGCAACAGCCAGAGCTAGCATGGTATTGTCTTGTATAAAGAGAGGTATGGATTCAAGGGAGGAAAATGTATTTCTCCCTCTTTACAAAGCATTGGTAAGGCCTCATTTGGAATATGCATTGCAATTTTGGAATCCTGTGTACAAAAAGGACATCTTTGAAATGGAAAGGGTTATATGAATAGATAGATTTATATAATGAATTACATGAATATGGATAGAGACTGGAAAAGTTACAATTATGTACGCTGGAGAAAAGGCACTTGTGTGGGGATATGATTACTGTGTATAAATACATTAACGGGCCATACAATAAACTATCTGGGGCATTGTTCACCAATAGAACATGTCAGAGGACACAAGGACATCCCTTAAGACTTGAAGAAAAAAGGTTTAGGCTTCAAGCTCGGAAAGGGTTTGTCACTGTGAGAACGGTAAAGCTATGGAACTGTCTTCCAGTGGATGTTGTTATGGCAGGTTCATTGGTCATTTTCAAAAAAAAGCTGGATGAGTTTCTGCAAACAAGGAATGTTACAAGTTACTTATATTGATACATAAAGTATAGTTGATCCAGGGAAATTTCCGATTGCCACTTGGAGTCAGGAAGGAATTTTTTTTCCCATTCATAAATTTGGTGGGGTTTATTTGCCTTCCTCTGGATCAACAGTTAGGCAGGAAATGAGGATATTGCTAGATGGGTTGGACTGGATGGACGCATATCTTGATTCAATCTTAAATACTATAAACTAGACGATTCCATTGAAAAAAATCAATAATTTTCAAAAACCCAGGAAAAGTTCCACAATCTTGGAACTCTATCGGAACTTCAGAAACCGCCAGTTCCGAGTCGGAACCATCCCTGTTATCTAGCATGTTTGGAAATAGTACAGGCTCATTTATATTTAGCTAAGATAATACGTAAAAAAATATCTTTATTTTTATATTTATTATTAAGATTTCTACACAAAAATGAATGTTCAACTTTTATTCATATATGTAAAGTGAGCTCACAGACGGCCCAGGAAAAGATAAATATATATGGAACATTTCTAAATTTATACTGTAGATATCTAAACAAGATCTAATCAAAGTATTTGTCATCCGCATACACATCAGTCTCATTCTGAGTTGAACATATTGGCTTAACAGATATCATTGGCTGTTATAATACTTTCCTGCAGCCAAAACGTTAGTATTTTGTTATGTGGGCGAATGATTGACCCAGTTTTCACACACAAACTCGCAAAATGCGGCTATATGACTTTTCTGACAAAAAAAAAAATATTGGCTCGAGAAAAGGCAGCTGTGTAATTGGGTCTGTGATTGGCTTCAGCTCAACAGAACAGAAATGCATTTAAATTCACTGTCAAGACGTTAACATATGGTTTTGGTGCATTGCAAGTTTTACAGCTGTATTTATAAAATTGATTTTAAGCCCCTTAAGAGAAATTTAAGCAACTGAAGCTTGACTATTGCTTTTTTTGTTTGTTTGTTTTTACGTGGTGGCAGCTTTACTTTAGGCCAGTAGGTGTAAAACGCCTAGCTAATACATATATATTGTATATACAGAATTTCTAGGGTCTCCATGGGCTTGAACTATTTCCGTACATCGTGTTTTAAAGAAAAGACAATTTTCAACAATTGCACGTAAAAACAATAACCTGCCTTTGTAACTGTATTTGAGTTAAAGCTGCCTTTGTAGACCTTATCTCGATATCTCATAAATCTCTGTCTTTCGAAAAGAAATAATATTTGCTTTCCAAGAGAGACAAACTGTGGAAATATTTTCATGAGCTGCGCTGCACTTATGCATAAGAAGAAATGGGCCGGCATCTTTTTCAGGTCCAGGGAGCTTGCTGCTGTGATAGTAGAAGGCTTTCTATCAACCACAAGTGGAATCAAATGACCACTCAAACTCTGTCTAAAGAATAAAACAATGAATAAGATGACAAGGTCACAGCTGCCAAGACGGTTTCCCTAAGCTTCTGGTGGTGTTTAAATTAAAGTGAAACAATATCATTTGTCTTTTTATTTCCACAGAGAATGAGAAATAAAGATGTATTTATTGCCCGCATATACTACTATCTATAAACTGTATGTAACTGGAATTTCTTTGTGGCTTTGCCATTCTGCCTTTAAAACACACTTAGCAAAGCAAGAGGTTACATGTAGACCCAAGACACTTAGAAGAGGGTCAGGGTCTACTATGAGACAGAACATTGGGGGGTTTATTAAATGGATCTAATACTTTGTTCTCTAATCATCTCTTATTTGTACATATGCATGTGACCATATTAATGTGCACCCATGCACCTTATAAAACAACTTGTACACTCACAATTCTTTGCACAGATTTGCACACACGTTTACTAGAGATGGCTGAACTATATAAAGTCTGTTTTTGAACTTTCGAGCTTCAGAGAAAGTTCAAAAGTTCGAATTCGGACCTATTCAAGTCATTGGGGGAGTGATAGTTTGAAAAGACTGGGTGTTTTACAGCTTAACTAACAGTGGTAACTAACTCTAAATGGCTGTGGCACCTGGGAAATGGTCTGGGGAACATGTCACTATCACCAACACTTGTGGAACACGAGTGGGCAATTGTCGGGTTTTGCTCAAGCTACATTCAAGGGTTACGGGCAATTTGAGGATTACTGAATGATACTTTCGAGGGTAACCCAAATCAGACAATACTTTTGAGGGTTGCCGAAAACGAACAATACTTTCGAGGGTTAGCGAACAATACATTTGAGGGTTAGCAAAAACGATCCACACATTCGAGGGTTACCGAAATCACCTGATACTTTTGAGGGTTACCGAAAATGAACTATACTTTCGAGGGTTTTCGGAATTGGTCAATACTTTCAAGGGTTAATGAAAACGAAGGATACTTTCGAGGATTAGCGAACGATACATTCGAGGGTTAGCAAAAACGATCCATACATTCGAAGGTAACCGAAAACGAACAATACTTTTGAGGGTTTGCGAACAATACATTCTAGGGTTAGCAAATGGCCCGTAAATTCGATAATTATCGAATTTACGATAATTATCGAAAATACAACTGCGAGTCTGAAAAAACAAACTAGTTTGAATTTGAACTAGTTTGAATAGTTCAAGTTCGGTTTCTAGTTCATCCCTAGTGTTTACACATAAACATTTACATATATATGCCATATATTTATAATGGATGTTGCACATAATAGAATTGTGTGAGATTGTTTAGCAAACAAATAATTAATGAATTTAAGACATTTTTAACACATTATAAAGGGTTAAAAAAGACATTCCTACCATTGACTCCTAATAACACTCTCTACTGCTGTCTCTTCCCTTATATTAGTTTTTCAATCTAAACGAAAAGATGGATGCAAGAGAGCCAAAGACTAGCTTAAATGCTAGAGTTGCTTTTTTATTAAGGAGTGAAGCACAACATGTTTCAAACACTTCTGGTTCTTCATCAGGTGCTAGAAGAACCGGAAGGATTCAAAACATGTTGTGCTTCACTCCTTAATAAGAAAGCAACTCTAGCATTTAAGCTAGTCTTTGGCTCTCTTGCGTCCATCTTTTCGTTTGTATTATACTGTATACTTTGGGACAGTGGTGGATTCCCAGATGCAATAGGATTGAGCCTGAATGAATCTTGATACAGGACCTGTAGTCCAAGGTATGATCAGCATTTTATACATAGTTTTTCAATCTTGCAGAGTAGCATCTGATATCATCATCACCCCCTCTACAAAATACTGTGATGTCAGTAGCCTGCAAAATCTCATTGTTAGTTTCTAAAAAGTACCTATGAAAAAGGCATAGTGGAATTGCTCACTGAAGGCTCAATGATGTGACATACAGGACCTAGGTAGAAATAATTTGGAGAGCATCTTTTTTTTTGGTAACAGTTTATTGAAATCAATAAAGAAATTCAATAACAGTATCTCTATGTCAGTATTATAGTTAGTTATATATTATAGTATTATAGTTAGTTATAGTTACGGTAAAATTCAAAAGGTTTTGTTGCACTATTACATATGGTCTTACATAGTTATTCTATCATTTATACAGATGGTAAAACAAGGGCAACATGGGAAGAAATAATAAAGAAAAAAAAAGCCTTAGATTAATTTACTCGGAAACATGAACCAATCTGTTCGGGTAGGTGTTGATGTAAAGGACATTTATGGCCTAATGCTGGGACTTAAAAGTCAAAAGATAATTTGATTATGAGTATTAATGGGGATTATAGTACTGGGAAAAGTTTAAAAGTTTGTATGAGGGAAGTTGGAGGTGGAGGGGGGATCTCCTGGTGCAACTGACGCTCTACTAGGCATATTTAGCATTCATCTATCGCATTCCCAGACCAGCCCCCACGATCCTTGCCACACAGACCATATAAAGTCAAATTTATGTACAGTACCTCTCCTAAAGTAGATGAGTCCAACCATGGGAAGCATTTTATCTATCATTGTTTTCCATGCGTTGAATCTAGGGGGGTCTGGGGACATCCAGGGAAGTATTATAGTAGAAGGTTGGTGTCTACTCCAGTCATCAACATCTGGAATTTCCAGAACACATAATTTAGGCCCCACAGGGACCGTACTTTCTAATATTCAGAATAGGTGTGTAGTGACTTTGTTCCAGAATCTTTGTACATTATCACATGTCCAGATCAATTTCCAGAAGTCACCATTTGTATTGTGACAGATCTAATTTTACCTCCTCCAACATCGTGGTGAGTGTTCTTTTCGTGTCTCCGATCACGTCCAACAACTTCCACTTAAGATCTTTCAGAGTGCATGTATCCTCGGCTTGGGCTCCCTGAGGTTCAGAATCTGCTATGTATTCTCCTGACGGCGATCCAGGGCAGAGAGACCGTAGGTCTTCTGAGGCCTTGGTTGCGCTATGCCACACAAATTATTGGAGTTTTTGTAGCCCATTTTTGCGACGTATGCTGGGGCTTGGTAGTATGTGTTATACCCAGAAGCAGGGGGTTTAATAGTGTAAAAGTTTTTAGGCTTGGATTAGTTAGAGATCCAGGAGCAGTTCAGCATTTCACCCCATGGAAGTCCAAACTCTAAAGCAGGGAGAGGACCAAGAGTTTGATTTTGTTAACGAATCCAATTCATAGTAGATTACATTTATCCTATTTACAGTTATAGATAGAAATTGTTGCTTTCCATTAGAAAAAGAACAAGACTGAGTTATTTTATTTTTCTTTAAGGGAGAAAGGCTTTAGGGTTTGATCCTTCTGCAGTTATTTAAGATCAAACTGAGATCACAGCGAAGGAATACGCACTGCTGTATATGGATATTAATAAATAAACAGGAGAGAATTGCATTGTGGTTTGAATAATGTATTAAATACTGAATTCCATAGAGTAACTAGACCTAGGATTGAGAACTTGTAGTTATAATACCAAACACATGTAAACATTACAGCTTGTATGGACTTAATAGGCAATTTTAAAGGGAAAGTGTTTCTGGGCCATTCTTTTTTTTTTTTTTTGCACTTGGGGACCAGTTTAGAAAAGTGCAACATGGGAAATAAGTTTTATAGGACTATGTCAAGTTGGAGGTAGTGAATTAATTCAGGTGATTTTTTTCTCTTCATGATAAACAGACCAGACAATCTCTAGTCTTTATGGTGAAATCGCATTTGTTCTGTATACAGCTGAATAAATGAGATATTTTAGAATTACCCAAATCACGACTTAGAATTCATCTTTTTTGAAAAAAATGTCTCCTAGTGTAATATCTCCTAGTGTAGGTAAAACAATAAATGATATTAAAGGCATATATATAGAAAAATATAGAAATGGAGTCGCACACTATTTATCAACAATATCAAAAAGTTTTAATATTTTTCACAAAGACATGGCTGCCCACATGCTAGTGCGATGTTTCGGGAGACGCAACCCCCTTTATCAAGAAATGGGCAGTAAGTGAATACCATAATCAACCCACATTTTATACATTAACAAAAAAGAAGTGATGTCACCCTGACTAAGCCCCACCTCCATGTATACCGAATATCCTGATATCAGAGAGACATAAAGGGTAAGAGTAACCACTAAAGCATATGAAATAACATAGCAACCAATCAAAAACATATTCACATTATCCACATATACTGGCAATAGATACACCAATTGGCATCTTAAAGAAACAGGAATAGGTCATAATACCTATTAAGTCCCATAGGGGCCAAACTTTGAATTTTTTAACCCCCAGACTTCCTTTTTCTTTAGTCTATCCTCCCTATTGCCATGTCCTTTTTCCGGAATAACTTCCAGGACCATATATCTAAGTTCATCTGCAGTATGTCCCTCATCTATAAAGTGACGTGGTACTGGCAAAGCTGTTTGTCGCAAATTGATGAAGATTTGTGTTGTGAAATCCTAGCCTTAACTTTTTGTATGGTTTCACCTATATATAGGGACCACAGGGACAAATGAGTACATAATAGCAAATCGGGAATTACAATTATACAAACCCTTAAAGGAAATACTTTCCCAGTGTGAGGGTGTAATAAACTGGTCGCCTTATGACGAGCGACATTGCACACAATTATAGCAAGGACCATGCCCTTCTTAGTACTTTTGAGCCACATTTGATTCTCTTTCAAGTGAGTGTCTTTCTCATCCACCCAACATGTACGATTAAGTCTAGAACCTATGGTCTCCCCTCTTCTATAGGAGAACATCGGAAATGACTTAAACTCTGTAACATTAGAATATGAGTTTTTCAATAAATTCCAATGTCTAGTTAAAACATTCCTAATAGAATAACTTTGTTGATTATAATCTAAGACAAAAGGGATTCTCTGCACAGGGAGAGTTCTTTCACTTTTACCTTCACCTCTCTGGTGTGTATCCAACTTTTCTGTAATCTATCAGTAACACCTGACAGAACGATGCTAGGATAGCCCCTGCTTGTGAATTTCTGACACATCTTGTTAAATTGTACCTTCTTTTGTATTGGGTCACTAACCAGCCTTCAACCCTGCACAGCTGACTATAAGGAATGACCTCTTAATATGAGCAGGATGTTGGCTGGTAATTGCAAGATCTGATTACGATCAGTCGATTTTACATATAAACCAGTACATAATCCTTACCTTTTTAGTTATACTACATCCAAAAAGTGAATAGTATTAGAGTCGCTGCTTAAATCAAATCTAATAGATGGATGGATATTGTTAAGCCTAGCGTGGAACGCGATAGGGTAGAAACGTCACCCCGCCAAGGGATGAACACGTCATCAATATATCTCCACCATGCCACATAGTGGTCATGATAGAGATCATCTGATAACTGCTCATCCTCCAAGCCTGCCATAAAGGCATTGGCATAGGCTGGAGCGACGTTCGACCCCATCGCAGTCCCACGCACTTGGAGGTAAAATTCATTCTTAAATTCAAAATAATTGTTAGTGAGTATAAACTCTAAAATTTGCATGTAGAAATCAACCTCCTCTGACCGAACATCTCCATATTCAGTAAGAAGTTTTTTGGCAGCTGCCATACCATCACTATGTGGGATAGACGTATACAACTGCCACATCCATTGTGGCCAGCTGTATGTCTCCCCAATTACTGATGTTAAGATCATTAAGTTTAGACAAAAAATCTGCAGTGTCCACCTGCAAGTATGATTTAGTATTACATACCAAGGGACCCAGTACTTTGTCCAGCATAGTTGCAAGTGGCACAAACATGGAGTCAACCCCCCGATTGGACGCCCAGGGGGATGACGTTCACCTTGTGTATTTTAGGTACAGTATAACTTAGGAAACGAGGATAAGTCACCTGTAAAAAATCACACAGTTCACCAGTGATAGTACCTCCCTCAAGAAAAACCTGCAATAGTGTTTTTAACAACATCTTAAACTCAGAGGTAGGATCACCATCCAATTTAGTATATACATTCGTGTCAGATAATTCAAATATTAAAACTTTTTGATATTGTTGAAATTGTGCGACCTCCATTTCTATATTTTTCTATTTTTTTGGTCAAGCGGAGGACCTTGGGGAGATACGCACACAAATACACAGAGTCCGGTGCTGCTGCTTTATTATTGTGTATATATATATATATATATATATATATATATATATATATACACACCCCCATACTTGTTTCGGTCTTTTAAACAGCTGATCGCTGGTTGTGGGGGTGGTAGTTCCTACACTGGCTGGCCCTCTAATGTTTACTGGGCCCTAGTCAGCTCCCTAGGTTGCCATGCAGATAATCCTGCTCTAGGTGTGTGTGTGGGGTTACTGGCACAAGTAACCTTGTTTTTTTTTTATATACATTTTGACTCTGGCAGTCAATAGATTTCCCTGGTCTTGAGTCAGAAAAACACTGAGGCAAGACGGATGTAATTGTTTCCAATGGTCTACTGGGACATCTCTGTTTTCAATTGTAATTTCAATTTTCTCACAAGTGGAAATGCTTTGAACATGTTCCATGTCTAAAATATTAGAGATCTTCCCCCTTCCCACATTGGATCTTATGCCATGGCTGTACATGGCCAAACTTGTTAAATTGTTATTTAGCTGAGTAGTAAAATGGCCATTATACAGTAGCTATGTAGTAAATTACTCAATGGCCATTATACAGTAGCTACATAGTAAAATACTCAATGGCCATTAACATAGCTACATAGTAAAATACTCAATGGCCATTATACAGTAGCTACATAGTAAAATACTCAATGGCCATTATACAGTAGCTACATAGTAAATACTCAATGGCCATTATACAGTAGCTACATAGTAAAATACTCATGGCCATTATACAGTAGCTACATAGTAAAATACTCAATGGCCATTATACAGTAGCTACATAGTAAAATACTCAATGGCCATTATACAGTAGCTACATAGTAAAATACTCAATGGCCATTATACAGTAGCTACGTACAGTAGTAAAATACTCAGTGGCCAGAGAGACAACAACACACATTTTCTATATTACATGGTTGTAATATACTGATATTTAAACTTATGCCCAAATGTTCCATAAAAATTCTAACTATTCCCATACTCATTAGAATAGATCAAGTCTTAAAGGTACAAGCAATTTTGTTTGTTTGGATGAAAAGCATTTAGCTTTGTACTGCAATGAATACATTTAGTTTTTTTCAGTTACGACACAATGATAAATTAGAAGAGTATTTTTTTGTAAAAACTTTACTGTAAAGCATTATTTTCTTCCTCCAACCATTAGCTTTAACAGCGATCTAATTGGTTTTTGTGCCATGGGTTTTTATTATAAAGTACAAACATTTTACAGAGACACTGAAAAATAACTTTCACATCTAATACACCCAGAAGTCACCAATTTGTAAAGACCTCAGCAAAAAAAAAAAAAAAAAACCTCAGCGAATAGGCGAAATATTCCTGAAAAAAATTGCCTGGAACAATGCGGCCAAATAGACTAACCCCTGGCTTGTGTTTCATCTTCTTGTATAATTAGTTGGGGTTTTTCCAGTTATTTAGAATTTCAGCCAATCATCTGAATCACGGTGGGATGCAATAAAATGTATGAAACCTGCTCAAATTTAATCAAACATAAAACCAAGAAATCACGCACAAGGAGATTTAGGGACAACAACCTACACAGCGTCCTGGTGAAGTAAATGACTCATATCTCCAATAAGGGAGACTTTTTACTTTATTCTACTGCATTTCATGGGCTGGTGCAATAAAAGTTGCAAACATTTGCCTGTGCTATTCATTTACAGCAGACAACCAGATGTTATCTAACTGCATTGACCCTGAAAAAGCAAACATCTGTTATGGCATCCTCCCCCTCCATTGACCGCAATTATGTCTGATGCTTGATCCTCCGACCCCATTGACTGTATTACTGACTAATGGGGTAACTCCTAGAGCGATAAGTACTGTATTAATTAGATCACTGTTAGATTTTGCTGTGGTTAGACTTAGGAGGTACTAATGGATAGCCTGAAAACATTTAATTGTTTTTAATTATGATTCACTGTGTTTCAATGAAGTATGTCCCTTTGCACGGACCTAGAGAGTGCTTTGTTATTTCCATTTCTGTTTTGCTAATTACTCTACAGCACCTCCCCGATATTTTTCTGGGTAATTTGGGTCACACTAATTTTGCCCTGCAACACTGTTTAAAATAATCTAAATGGTTGCTGGAACCTACTAGTTTGGGCAAACTTTTGCACCTCTAACTGCATCAACCCCTAAATAGCCCACTTTGTACTCCACTGCATTATAGAAAATGTGTTGTTCCTTTTTACTAAGAGTGGAAGGATCAATAAAATGTGACATTCTGTCAAATGATTGGATTGGTGGGTTGATGAATGGAGAGTCCTGTACATTATTAAATATAGAGTATACAAACAAGGAATCTCTTTCCCGAAGAGCTTACAATCTAAGTAAGAAATCAATTTCATAGTTAAGTACATTTAAATGCAACAAAGTACATTTTACACAGATGAACCATGATTCCAACATGATTTACAATTAGGACATTTTGTTTTCTACAGTAGATTCCCCTTAATAGACAAGGCATGAGGTTTAAAGGACCATTTCATTGACGTGTACATGGGTGCAGTATGCTGTGCTGAATCTGCGCACCTTTTGACAGATATAATTCAATGCAATGTAATACCTGGGATATATATACATTTAGAAGATGTGTTTCTCAGTAGAATCCATATTGTCTACTTAGCTGGAAATTAACTATATCAGTGGTGTAATCCAGAAAGACGTAGCTTCTCCGCTTTCCATACGGTACAGTATAAAAATACAATAAGCTTAGAATTGGAGTCTAACGTAACGTAAGGATAAATTGTCAGTTTGATAAATGTCCAGTAGGAATATACGGATATGGTGTCATATTAGAGAATCTCAACAAACAAGATTCTTAACCAATTCTTTCTGGACCCTGCCCAATGTTTGCTGGTTGGAAACCCAATGTTTGCTTGTTGGGGAACCCAATGTTTGCTGGTTGGAAACCCAATGTTTGCTGGTTGGGGAACCCAATGTTTGCTGGTTGAAAACCCCAATGTTTGCTGGTTGAGAACCCCAAGGTTTGCTGGTTGGAAACCTAATGTTTGCTGGTTGGGGAACCCAATGTTTACTGGTTGAGAACCCCAATGTTTGCTGGTTGAGAACCCCAATGTTTGCTGGTTGGGGAACCCAATGTTTGCTGGTTGGAAACCCAATGTTTGCTGGTTGGAAACCCAATGTTTGCTGGTTGGGGAACCCAATGTTTGCTGGTTGGGGAACCCAATGTTTGCTGGTTGGGGAACCCAATGTTTGCTGGTTGGTATATATATATATATATATATATATATATATATATATATATATATATTTCAGTAAGGTTCAGGAGCACTCCAGGATTTCTTCAAAATGATTTATTAAACATAGCACATAATGGCAACGTTTCGGCTCTGTGCGTGGAGCCTTTATCAAGCCTTGTGTTACAAACACTGTGCAAACTACTTATAGGGGGGGAAACTCCTCCCAGTGATAAAATTACTCAATTAGGTGCAAATCCTTAACCCTGATAATAGAATGCACTCTATAAGCACTTTAGTATCTTCCATTGGAAATTTGGAAGCACTCTTGTAAGCACTTTCAGCACTAGCTATGCACTTTTTATGCACTTTGATCGCTTTTTAGCGATCACCCAGTAGTAGGATTGATTGGTAAGGGTTAAGGATTTGCACCTAATTGAGTAATTTTATCACTGGGAGGAGTTTCCCCCCTATAAGTAGTTTGCACAGTGTTTGTAACACAAGGCTTGATAAAGGCTCCACGCACAGAGCCGAAACGTTGCCATTATGTGCTATGTTTAATAAATAATTTTGAAGAAATCCTGGAGTGCTCCTGAACCTTACTGAAATCTATTTCTGAATTTATAGGAAGCACCCAGGTCTATTGTGGATAACACCTGTGGTTTTGAGTGCCACTCACACTGGTTGGTGTATATATATATATATATATATATATATATATATAAATAAAGACACCCCCATACTTGTTTTCAGTCTTTTAAACAGCTGATCGCTCGTATGTTTACAACGGAACTTTGGTGCAGGCCCTGTTACCTCCTGGGCCCCCACGGGGGTTGTGGGGGTGGTAGTTCCTACACTGGCTGGCCCTCTAATGTTTACTGGGCCCTAGTCAGCTCCCTAGGTTGCCATGCAGATAATCCTGCTCTAGGTGTGTGTGTGGGGTTACTGGCACAAGTAACCTTGTTTTTTTTTTATATAACATTTTAACTCTGGCAGTCAATAGATTTCCCTGGTCTTGAGTCAGAAAAACACTGAGGCAAGACGGATGTAATTTGTTTCCAATGGTCTACTGGGACATCTCTGTTTTCAATTGTAATTTCAATTTTCTCACAAGTGGAAATGCTTTGAACATGTTCCATGTCTAAAATATTAGAGATCTTCCCACTTCCCACATTGGCATCTTATGCCATGGCTGTACATGGCCAAACTTGTTAAATTGTTAATTTATAGCTGAGTAGTAAAATGGCCATTATACAGTAGCTATGTAGTAAATTACTCAATGGCCATTATACAGTAGCTACATAGTAAAATACTCAATGGCCATTATACAGTAGCTACATAGTAAAATACTCAATGGCCATTATACAGTAGCTACATAGTAAAATACTCAATGGCCATTATACAGTAGCTACATAGTTTAAAATACTCAATGGCCATTATACAGTAGCTACATAGTAAAATACTCAATGGCCATTATACAGTAGCTACATAGTAAAATACTCAATGGCATTTAAGTAGCTACATAGTAAAATACTCAATGGCCATTATACAGTAGCTACATAGTAAAATACTCAATGGCCATTATACAGTAGCTACATAGTAAAATACTCAATGGCCATTATACAGTAGCTACATAGTAAAATACTCAATGGCCATTATACAGTAGCTACGTACAGTAGTAAAATACTCAGTGGCCAGAGAGACAACAACACACATTTTCTATATATTACATGGTTGTAATATACTGATATTTAAACTATATGCTCAAATGTTCCATAAAAATTCTAAATATTCCCATAATCCATTAGAATAGATCAAGTCTTAAAGGTACAAGCAATTTTGTTTGTTTGGATGAAAAGCATTTAGCTTTGTACTGGCAATGAATACATTTAGTTTTATATTCAGTTTACGACACAATGATAAATTAGAAGAGTTATTTTTTTGTAAAAACTTTACTGTAAAGCATTATTTTCTTCTCTCCAACCATTAGCTTTAACAGCGATCTAATTGGTTTATTGTGCCATGGGTTTTTATTATAAAGTACAAACATTTTTACAGAGACACTGAAAAATAACGTTCAGCATCTAATACACCCAGAAGTCACCAATTTGTAAAGACCTCAGCAAAAAAAAAAAAAAAACCTCAGCGAATAGGCGAAATATTCCTGAAAAAATTGCCTGGAACAATGCGGCCAAATAGACTAACCCCTGGCTTGTGTTTCATCTTCTGTATAATTAGTTGGGGTTTTTCCAGGTATTTAGAAATTTCAGCCAATCATCTGAATCACCGTGGGATGCAATAAAATGTATGAAACCTGCTCAAAGTTAATCAAACATAAAACCAAAGAAATCACGCACAAAGGAGATTTAGGGACAACAACCTACACAGCGTCCGTGGTGAAGTAAATGTAACTCATATCTCCAATAAGGGAGACTTTTTACTTTATTCTACTGCATTTCAATGGGCTGGTGCAATAAAAGTTGCAAACATTTGCCTGTGCTATTCATTTACAGCAGACAACCAGATGTTATCTAACTGCATTGACCCTGAAAAAGCAAACATCTGTTATGGCATCCTCCCCCTCCATTGACCGCAAATATGTCTGATGCTTGATCCTCCGACCCCATTGACTGTATTACTGACTAATGGGGTAACTCCTAGGACGGATAAGTACTGTATTAATTAGATCACTGTTAGATTTTGCTGTGGTTAGACTTAGGAGGTACTAAGGGTGGATAGCCTGAAAACATTTAATTGTTTTTAATTATGATTCACTGTGTTTCAATGAAGTATGTCACTTTTGCACGGACCTAGAGAGTGGTATTTGTTCTTTCCATTTCTGTTTTGCTAATTACTCTACAGCACCTCCCCGATATTTTTCTGGGTAATTTGGGTCACACTAATTTTGCCCTGCAACCACTGTTTAAAATAATCTAAATGGTTGCTGGAACCTACTAGTTTGGGCAAACTTTTGCACCTCTAACTGCATCAACCCCTAAATAGCCCACTTTGTACTCCACTGCATTATAGAAAATGTGTTGTTCCTTTTTACTAAGAATGGAAGGATCAATAAAATGTGACATTCTGTCAAATGATTGGATTGGTGGGCTGATGAATGGAGAGTCCTGTACATTATTAAATACAAAACAAGGAATCTCTTTCCCGAAGAGCTTACAATCTAAGTAAGAAATCAATTTCATAGTTAAGTACATTTAAATGCAACAAAGTACATTTTACACAGATGAACCATGATTCCAACATGATTTACAATGAGGACATTTTGTTTTCTACAGTAGATTCCCCTTAATAGATAAGGCATGAGGTTTAAAGGACCATTTCATTGACGTGTACATGGGTGCAGTATGCTGTGCTGAATCTGCACACCTTTTGACAGATATAATTCAATGCAATGTAATACATTAACCTGGGATATATATACATTTAGAAGATGTGTTTCTCAGTAGAATCCATATTGTCTACTTAGCTGGAAATTAACTATATCAGTGGTGTAATCCAGAAAGACGTAGCTTCTCCGATTTCCAATACGGTACAGTATAAAAATACAATAAGCTTAGAATTGGAGTCTAACGTAACGTAAGGATAAATTGGCAGTTTGATAAATGTCCAGATAGGAATATACGGGATATGGTGTCATATATTAGAGAATCTCAACAAACAAGATTCTTAACCAATTCTTTCTTGACCCCGAACAAGTATGTAGAGTATTTGAGAATATGTGATTGTAACTACCAGGAAGACTTAAACATGTCATGTCTAAAATCTCTGAGGTTGAAGCACGCCATTATCCAGAAAGGGTCCTAATCCAGTCTACCTACCTATTCTACCTACCTAGATGTTTTATGAGGATAAACCCTTAATCAGTGTATCACCAGGTTAAAATACATATTTAATTAAGACTTACATTGAGAATTGAACAGCTCTCAGTAGGTGAATAGCTCACACCCATGTGAACATCAAAAATATACCCCCTTTCTAATCTTTATGAATTACCCATTGTTTATAGACGTGTTTATGTTATTGCAGTGAGACTGCTGATCCCATTAGAAGTCTTTTTTGTAATGATTTGATTTAAAGCTTTAGAACAACATTAAATGAAAAGGCAGAGCAACTTAAATGCATTTATGCGTGTCTCACCTCTAATGTTGGTGTAAGTGCTAGAAATGTGACTTACTAATGGAATTTGGGCTATATTTCCCAGCATTCCAGTATTACAGTGTGGTCACTGACTATTATGTTTTTCACACATGCTCAGTCCTAAACTACTGCAGGAAGTTGTAACAGCGGGTCACACCCACTACTAGTTTCTAGCCAATCCTATTACAGTCAACTTTTTCGACTACAGGACATGTGACTGACATTTCTTCAGGGTGCTACTGGGCAGAATTTTACAGTTTGTTTGTGTTCTGGATGGGGGGGGGGGGGTAGTTTGTGGAGTATAACAATATGACTTTGGTTTTTAATTATATTAAATTTTATTTTGTACTTTTCAACCACCCCCAAATGATTTTGAAGTCAGATCAATAATGACTGCATTAAAAGGGTTAAGCCTTCTTGTCTGTTATGGCTAAACAAATATTGAATCAGAGAAATCTTGAGACTGCTCTTTCCTCGCACTAGACATACGATACAAGCTAACACGCACACTCTCAGGTCAAGATTAATTGAACCTCTACAATAATAGATTACGCGCATTTCGGAATAAACTCCCCGCAGTTTCAAACACTTACAGCCAGTAACTGGGTCATTTAAGTGCTGACGCTTCCTGGCTGTTCCCGTGCTGGAAAGGTAAGCTAAAATTGAATTACGGAGCAAAATAAAAATAAATTCATTTTAAATTTGAAGCCATGAGAGATTTTAATGGGAAGAACAGTTAATGGACACGTCAACGCTTTTTTTACTCGCCTTTTGTCGTTCTCCTAACTTTTTCTCACTTACAAGTTTTCCTTGTTTACTTTTTTCCTGCCATTTGTAAATAATAGAGTTTGCATCTGCAATTTATTTTTTTTAACATTAAAAACGCGGCATCGCACCGAAATTGTATGATTTCATACGTGTTGCGATTTGCAATTACTTACGATCAGCATTTTTATGCGCAATCATATGTGACTTCCTTTCTCAAAAGGAGAAATCACAAGCCAAACGCACAAAAATCGCATGTGGTATATGTCTTAGGAAAGTGCTCTGTACCTAAATGTCACGTGGTGTTACTTGATATTTTAATAAACACCATATATCACTAAGACTGTGTACGGTTTTTGAACTCAATTTTAGACTGCATGAGCGCTTCTGGTGGGACGCAGAGCGGCCGTGCCCTGACACTGGGTTTCAGTGAGAGCTCATTCCAGCGGGTTATTGTGCAGTGTCTGTGCTTGAGCTGGATATTAACAAAACGTGCATTCATCCGCATTTGCGCCTGTCACTGCTGCAATCCATGAAAAAGTGCTCAGTCACATATGATCGTCAAAAATTGGTGATCAAATGCACTCCAAAAACAGATCACAGCACAAGGAATGTGGCCACCGGTGGTGGTGGTGGTGGGGGGCTGGGAGGAAAGAGGGTCCACAATCCCCATTCCAGAGCATCCACGATTGCTGCATGCAGCATTTTCCTAGCTGCAACAGTCGTTCATGTGAAAGTAGCCATAATGTGGAGTAGCAGTTTTACCTACCGACCTTCCGATGATGTTTCCCAGCCAGATAATGCTTGCTATCATAATTACGATCATAATCTGAATCCGAGCGTATTTGCTCACCATTATTAAATATTGGGGAAACCACATCGCAAACGCAAGGTAACACACGTGAAAATCGCTACATTGCGATTGTGCTTTCCATGCACGGCACCGCGTCTTGTAGTGTGGCAACAACCTTGATGTCCAGGTCCGCTGGTATATTCCACGCTGTGCACAGCAATCTGTCCTTTCCCTGAGATCTCTTAGATAACTGTCTCTTTCTATCAGGCTTCTTCATTTAAAATCTCTACAGAATAAAACCCAATTGAAATGCAAGAGCTTTTTTCACTGTACCTGCGAGTGAATCTTACTTGAAGAGTAAAATCGCGTTCATTATCGAACTAACCATTTAGCCATTTAGTAAAGGTTGGAGGTTTCTACCAATTTTTAGAGATCTGCCACCGGGCGAATCGATTCTTAGAGAAAAGCGTGAATAGATGTTTTCATAGCTATTTAACCAAAACCAAACGCATCGATCTCTGGGAACAAGCAACCAATGAGAATATAGAATGTGTCGTTAATCAGAAGACAAATATATAAATATCCCATTAGTATGTTAGACGTGGTTACTATGTAATTTTCCAGAAAATATCATCCCATGCACAAAACAACCCCACCACTTTTATGCTGATAAGGGGGCTCTGATGTAAAATTGTCCACAAAATGTGAGCTCAAAAAATTTACATTTTAGCATTAATTAACATCTAATAGAAGGTCACAATTTATTTGTTAAAGGGCATAGGATATTTTCAATTGACCATAACTGGAAATTATAATTCTTCCCAACCACCACTGTATCATTTTTTGTTGATCTGCCCCCTATTTATTTATATATCCAATCTAAAACTTTCAGCTGCCAATCAAGTTTCTTGCTCTCCAAAACTATTCTTCTGTGAGTAGTTTTACTGTAGCTGGAATGGCGACAGAGTTTTGACAGTTGGAATGCTGTTTGCTGTGTGCAGTTGGTTTGTGGGTAAAAAGTCAGGTCGGATGGAAGTGGGAGTGCTTAAAAGAGGGAGGGGGGGGATACTGCTTCTAAACAAAATGTGTGCTGGATTGAAGGCATGTAAATGTATTCAATTATAGAATTAAAGGGACTGTAAACTCCCCATCCTGCATAAAAAGAACTATGTGCCATCCGTTTCTATTATTCTCAGGGAGGTGAAAACGCTTATTCTCACCTCCCTGTGAATAATAGGACGCTCGGGGGACCTGGAAATTACCTTCGCTCAACTCGCAGCCGCTCCTTCATTGAAAGCCGCTCTGTCCCAACCGCGCACCCTATCTTAGGCGCATGCGCGTCAATACAAAAGATAGGGCTCGCGATCGGGAGAGAACAGCTGTTCAGTAAAGAAGCGGCTGCGAGAGGAGCAGAGCGAAGGTAAGTTCCAGGTCATGCGCATGCGCCTAAGATAGGGCGCGCGGTTGGGACAGAGCGGCTTTCAGTGAAGGAGCGGCTGCGAGATGAGCGAAGGTAAGTTCCAGGTCCCCCGAGCGTCCTATTATTCACAGGGAGGTGAGAATAAGCGTTCTCACCTCCCTGTGAATAATAGAAACGGATGGCACATAGTTCTTTTTATGGGTTTAGTGTTCCTTTAAGATGAGACATATTAATATTTTAAGTATAGTGTCCCTTTAATGGTGTCAAAGAGCCCACTCATGTTTTGATGGTTTCTTCAACTATATTGGCTACAACTGTGAGACCTACTGTATAGTTATAGGGCCATTAGGGATCACAAAATTTCAAAAATTCTGCAGGCTCTAGTTCTCTTTAAAAACTTGAGAATCCAAATATTAGTTTGACAATATAACAGACAATATAAATCCTTTGCCAACACAAACCACAAACTATTTAAATTTTCACAACTGTGTTATATATTTTTTGTTCTAAATTTTAAAAAAAATTGTTCTCTTTTGGTGTGCAATTGAACTGGATTTTGTTAAACTTTTAAGGTAAGGGTCTAGGACAGGGTTGACAGGCATCCCTATTAGACAGGATTGTCTCGACTACAGGGACAAAATTCTGAGTCCTGCAGTCAGGGTTGAAATCCCATCCTAGGGACAAAATGGGCAGCCCCAGGAATGCCCACTCCTAGCCCAGGAATGCCCCTAACCCCACCCCCCATTTCTGCCCCACCCAATCTCCACCCTCGCCTCCTGCCCCTTCCCGCTCAGGGAATATCTGACAACCCTGATCTAGATGGCTCTGCTCCCATACTGTTGAATGTAAATAGGGCACATATATTTAAGAAGGATTGCATATGACTACAGCCCAATCAATCTTCGCTATTTGCAGAGCAGCAGCATTTAGAAAATCCTTTGATGGACTTCCATTTAAAGAGCTGCCAGTACGTCTCTCTGCTTCAACCTTTTCCTTATGATAGGAGAGTCGGCGATGAAGACCTGGCAGCTTGGATAGGGAAGTCTACAAAGAGATCTTTTCAAGGAGATTGGGTAGGAATACTCACTCCGCACTAAGGCTCTTTTAATGAAAATAATGTTAATGTTTAGTTGCCCTTTAATGATTCGAATACAGGTGAATTCTGCTTCATGGGGAAAATATGAAGTTACCTTTACAGTATGTTGTAGATCAATTGAATATAACATAAGCAGTCCACTTACGGGCTTTTTGATATGGGACTCATTTTCTATGCTTGCTAAACACATATTGATTCAGAGTGCATATCTCCTGTCAGCCTATATTAACATGAGTTGTGTCGTACTGAATCAGTGTAATTCACTTGCTTTCCTGTTCTGAAATATTTAATTATTTAGGTTTTTGAAAAATATCAGTGCACCATACGAAAAGGAGAGAGAGCCCTTTAGTAAATTTTACTTTACTGAATACAAGAAGCATCTGGATTTCATAATGGGTATAGCGAAAAAACCCATCCTACTAGGAATAAGGGTCGTGCTAAGGGAATATATATTCAACACAAACTATAAGGGAAAAGGACCCCTTAGTCAGCACCCACCGCTATGTACACCCTATAAATCAATAAGCCCAACTGGTCAATACGAGCACAATTTTAATTACCAAACAGGATTATTCTATAAAAGTTCTTATCGTGAAAAATGATGCTAATTTTGCTCCAACCAATCAGATGTTAGCTTTCAAATGTTAAATAATCTGATTGGTTGGGGCAAAATTAGCACCATTTTTTACAATAAGAACTTTTATTGAATCTCCATGAACGTTCATATAACATTTTATAGTTAGAAACCTCACACATATGTATAAAGTGCACAAAGTGAATAAAACACGATTAAAAGCATATAAATACAGTTAATCAAGTGGGAGTCGATGGTTTCAGCTGGAATAATAATTATAGGGTAATCCTATTGTCCAGTTTTCAGACTTAATCAGGGCGATGCACCGAGCACCGGAGATGTTATATGCCGATAGCGGCACTCGGAACATTGCTACCTGGCGCTTTTCTATTAGCTGGCGTTTAAAGTGCTGCAATATAATGGCGATTTCGGCATTTAACATTGTTTGTGGCGGCTGCAAGGTTAACTTTCACGTTAGCCACGCAGCCGCCACAAGGAAGGAGTTTAAGTCATGCTAACCGATATAACATCGGTTATCGTGACTTAAACCCGTTGGTGCACCCTACCTTCACCCGGTTTGGTTCAGCTTGGACTGCAGCTGGGAGACTCAGTGGGGAACTTTGGCTCATTCACATCACAACGTATCCAGCGTTTAGACTCATCTTTACCCACGAGAACTCGGCCAACGCACGTTTTGCTCCGCCTACAGCGAGCTTCGTGGCCCGATGTTTGGGCGAACAGTGACTGTCAGCGTCTTCCATATTGCAGAGACACTGGTGGAATGCCTAGGAATAAATGCATGTGGATTTAACCTCCAAATGAATGGGGCAATCGGTGACTTTACTATTAAGTGTTGGGGACGTATAAGAGCTCTTGTATTTCACACACATTAAAGGCTCGTACACATGTGCGATCACGGGTCCCAACCAGCGACGCACAATCTGTACGAAAGAAATAGCCCATGTGTAGGCACTTTATCGGCCGAAACGGTCGTTTATTCGGAAATCCGCCAAGTCAGTTGTTCAACGATCCCCGAACGAACGACCGCTTCGGCCGATAAATCGCCTACACACAAGGCGATTATCGCCCGAAACATTTGTTCGTACACATCGTGCGTTGCGGGTCAGGACCTGCGATTGCATGTGTGTACGAGCCTTAAGTCTGAAAAACGGACAATAGTATTACCCTATAATTATTATTCCAGCTGAAACCATCGACTCCCACTTGAGGGATCTGCCTGTATTACTTACACAATCCTGCAGCTCTCTGTCTCCCCCTGCTAGCAGCATTCTTAACAAAGCTCCACTGACTTTTATGTGCATGTGCATGTGCATAACTGGTTGCTTTGGCCCATTAAAGGGCATGTCCACCCCTCTTTCAAAAAATTTGTATGCAACAGAACAACCCCCATAAAATAAGATTTTACTTTTTACAGTTTTTACTTACTAAGGTTTTACTTACAGTTTGCAAAGATGCTCCCAAGCTGTGTAAGAAGCCTTATGAACCTCCGATCCAGTGACGCGTAGCCCACGCCTCTGCTGCTGCTGCACATGCCTTTTACGTGCACGAGCAGCAGTAGCCGAGGCTCCTTCGGCAATGTCCTGTTAGAAAACTACATTTTTGAAAGAGGAATGGACATGCCCTTTAACTGTACTACTAGAAATATAGGCAAAGTTATACTGTATATAGGCCAGGCTACTGTATATTGTTCAGTGATCTGTAAGTTTCCATATAATGAATGAAGATTATTTAATCATTTCCTGCTCCAGTACAGTAAGTGTTGCCATCTTACATCCTGGTTGCAATGTTCTGATGTTGCCCAGGCCATTCCCCAGGTCTCTGTGTCATTTACAGTAACTTACTATTTGTCCCTCAAAATGGACAGAAACTTTCAAATTTTTTTCTCTCAGACTTCTATGGTTTTTTTTTTTCAAATTCTCGAATATCTAAATTTTCGAAAATTTGAAAACTGAACGAAACTCAACAGTTTGGAACGTCTCTAATAGCAGCTATTATTTGTTTTTACCCGAGGGGCGACCTATTGACTATTCAGTTGAATGCAAGACTAGTCACGCTAAACAGAATATGAGAACTACCTTCTGTAGGACTAATACAGTACACACTGTAGTCTTACCTTATTTTCATGCAGTCCACTTACATTTGTAGTGGGAACTTCTTAAAGGACATGTAAACTGGGGCAAATATTTTTTTAACTAATCACACAGTAATTAGGATTAATTACCACCAATCATAAATCTGCTTTTTTTTACCTCTGACCTTCCTATCCCTTGGTTTGTTTGTTTTTTTAGCTCTGGGAGTTTTACTTTTTAAAGAGGGCGGGGCACAGACAGTCAGTAAAGAACTGTCAATCACCCAGACCCTCCCCCTGGCACACTATATGTAGACACTATCCATTCTATAAAAGAGAGGCTTATTTCTCTGTCACTGCATGGCTAATTCAGCGTTAAGATCAGGAAAGGGAATAAGCATTATCTGTTACTCTGTGCTCTTTCTGTGCAGATAAACCCAACCCTGCAGTTAGCTGCTGTCTGTGTTACTGAAGTCCCAATGTAGCACTTTACCTAAAGAAATCAATTACAAAGCCCCCCCCCCCCACACACACACACACCTTCAAACACCTACAGCTACTTGATTCAAGCAGTGTTTACAGCTGCCAGTGCTGCTTACCTTCCCATAGTTTTACTTTTACTATAACACAAAATTACTGGGTGAATGCTATTGGCTGTAGTGAGGTACAGATCATCTCCAGTGCACATGCTCCACACTCTAGCTGTGCCTCAGTTTTGGGAGGGGGTGGATACATAGAGAGGAGACATGCATACTTACTAGGAGTGAGCTGAACAGGACATGAGGAGATCTTGTGACAGGGAGCACTGAGAGCAAAAAGGGATTAAGTTCCTGACAGCACTAAAAATATAGAAATGGATAGTCATTTTTTTCAGTTTAGGGTCCCTTTAATTAAAAAGTGTTCTACAATCTCATAAATAGAACAGGCTGACCTTTCTTGACTCCGGGGAAACTCACACTTGGCCTACTCAATAGCAAAGAAGATATAAGTAAGAAACCTTTTATAATGGCAAACATTTGTGACATTAGGGCACTAATCCATGGATGCTTGTAAAATAGCAGGTGTGTACCCTTTCTAGAGACAAGAGAGGACTTCTACTGATGCCCTTCCTAGTGGTTCTCACTTTAACAAAAACACATCTCACTTTCAAATGCCCAATGTGCATTTGTTTTAAGAACAACTACCAGTTTTCATTAACATGACCCACTACAGGCAGTGATATTATTGTATCATCTATCAATTAAATTAGTATTGATAAAAACATTCTACTATGTCCGACATACAAGAGAACCTATTTTCTTTTTTGGCCATAGCTTGTCACTACAATTATCCCACATTAAGGATGATACCTTACAATTGTATTTCCATGTGTACATCTGTCTTATGTGTCAATAGAGATATTTAACATGTGGATTTCTACTTGATGTCTGTGTATCGCTCCAGAGAGAAGGGTTTAGAACTATTTTCCTTTCTTTATTTATTGAACTTTCAATGTGTATGAGTTAGCAAGTAAAGCAAACACAATTTTCCCCAGTCCTCTCCATAATTATTTAAGTGTCAGCCATGTCTCTAACAATTAGCTCTGCTTTGATAGGACAAGAGATGTGTGTATATTTTCTTTGGATAGTTTCTCAGCACTGATCCAGCTTGCTGTATAATTACAGTATATGGCTGATTGGACGCAGAGTAGTTTATGCATCGATAAAGCATCAAGACATTCTTTTGTCTCCAATTACTTTTCTTCTGTACTGCATCAAATACCTTTCTTGCCTAAAATCATTTGTTGGTTCTCTGAGTCACAATGCATTAGTTCGATAACTCAAACTGCATCAATCATTGCCTATCAACGCCTACTTACGACTTGCTCATATTTGTCAGTCTTTTTTCTCCTTATTAAAAAGAAAGTTAAAATAAGCCATCTTTAAGACATAGGGAGCATATAGGCCACACTCTTTAGTAGTTTGCTCTGTTGAGATGCACTCCAGTTTTTTTTAAAGATGGTGTCTGGAAGCCAAACACCAGCCCCTTAAACTACTATAGTTTCTGGCATTGAGATGATTAAATAACCGTATATGAATTAATTCTTATTTCTCATCTCCCTAAAAAATGAAATAGCAATACTAAAAGTATGTGGCAGAGCTAGGTACATTAATGGCATCTATTTATACCGTGGGTGGTGCATATTAGGTTTACTTTTAGAGATTAAAGTTTTTCTCCCATAATGATAAATTAAATATACTGTAAATAAATCACCTCCCAAAACTACAGTAGTAATAAAGCTGAGAGACGTCGGGTTACCCTGTTATGATCTTCTCCCCCTTCCTTCTCAAAAGTTTCCCCCTACTATACAAACTCTCCAAGGGGATATTATTAGTCCACAGATATACAATTTTTTATTTTAAGGGTGAACTTGCCCTTTGAAACTGAGCCATATGAACTTAATACTATATTTAAATGGATGGAACCTTTTCCCACCAATCAGTTTATAGATGAATCAGCTCTGACTGACATGCATTCCTTCTTTTAAATTAATCGCATGTCAATAGACTTTCTTGTTTTAATGTGTCTGACAGTTTTCCCACTAGGGGGCGACAGATCAGAAACAAGCAAAACCCTTCTCTAGACGATTTATAAGAATGTTTAGATACAGTAAGTACTATTTCTATAAATTAACAATGCCGTGAATATATTTGCTTCTATTGTTCATCGTCCACCGGTGATAATAAAAAATACTAGAATTTGAAATATAATTTATTACATTTCAGAAAAAACCCCCATAAATACTATATTGTTTTAATAAACAGTACATTGTAATAAAGGATAACTTAAGCTAAATGTAAATAAGACTAAACTGAATCTGTAATCACCAACTAGCAGGTAACTGCGATTGACACCATCTTTGTGGAGATCTTTGTTCCATACATTTTTTTATGATTTCATGCTCAACCTAAAAAAAACAACTGTATTGTCCAAGCTCCCCCTCCCCTTAGTATGGGATCTATCCAGTGGGATACAGCACTTGCAAAGCGTGCCTTCCGATTGGTTAGGGCCAGAAGGGGGGTGGAGCAACAACAGTAACTTTGTCCTTTAACTACAGAAAGGAAACATATAGGTCCCCATGTATTTACTTGTTACCAATTTTAGAATTTATTCAGGGTAGTTTGTATTTATAATTTATGTATTTGAGCGATAAATTTTGCAACCTAAAAAATAAAACATTTACACGTGCAATGTTCAATCAAGACCAGATAAGAAACGCTAACACTATATTGATTGACAGCAGTAGACAAATAACATTGGCAAATACAGTCTTTTTAACTGTTCACGGGTCAAATAAATTCCGACCCCTTAGAATGAAGAGAAAAAAAGGAATGCAATTATCAGATTTCATCATTAATGCACATTTCTAATTAGTAGCTAATTAAAAAACAGATACAATGGCACATTTTGCTCATTATTTTAGATCTCCCAATCAATAATATCCACTCATCCCCGACGCTTGGATATCATTATGGATCATTTCAACTGTTTTGCTAAAGTGATTAAAAGGAAAAACGTCGCCGAATCGACTGCCAAAATTATTTCTCCAATTCATTAGGTTAAAACCACCTTGTAAAGATTTCATTGTATGGTTCCTAATAAAGAAGGATCTGGCAGACGTCTCTCTTTTCTCTCCCTCTAATTCTCTTTCTTTATGTGCCTAATACATGTTAATGAGTGAAGCGTTGGATGGCCATTTGTTATTTGTGATAATGTACTGCCTGGGGACGAAAGGAAATTGGGGAAGTCACAAAGTCACAAATCATTTTATCCCTTAAGGGGACCCGTGACACGAACTCATTAATTTATATTGGGATTCAGGAAATATCAATATATCATCAATATTTACTCTGGCGTTTTCAGGATGTTAAAATATTTACAAGATGAAGACTTTTTCCCACTGTTCCATTGGGCCACAGTTTGTATTAACATTAAAGCAGCATGTTGCAGTGTTTGTAATTAACCAGTGTGGTATAAATAAAGGTGTCCTAAATTATGGAGCAATGTAAGGTAAACCTGTTATTAATGCTATTGGGTCTACTGGTTATTGCCAAAAAGTCTGGAGAAATTATACTGCAAAAATAACAAGAAAAGAACTTCATTAAACGGTTATCTGCCCCCAACCCCAACTAATATATTTTTCCCTTTATTACCTGCATTACTAACCAGATATTTAAAGATAATTATTGTCCCCATTCTGGCAGAGTAAGCTGGCTCCTCCTCCCACAGCAAGGCTGTGACTGCTGACATCACAACCAATTATTTACTGCTGTTTTTACTGCTGCATCCTTTGCACATGCTCAAGCTTATAAAAAGCTCATTGAGCCGAGGGAGGAGGCAGATACCTTTACCAGAAATTAATTATTTGGTTACAAATACATGTAATAAACTGGGAAAAATAACAGTTGGGGTTGGCAGATAACGGACAAGTCACAAGTTTTTTGGTTTGGTGGACATGGCCTTTATATCTGGCAGGGATGGTATAATATTATTTTGATTTTGCACTCTTGACTAGAGATGTCCGAACTTCGCAAAATCCGGTCCGCTCGAGGATCCGTGAATTTTCGAAAAAATTCGAAAATCCGCGAGCGGACCCGTTAAAATTAAAAATACCCTTGAAATAACAAGATTTTTCGTATTTTCGACACTTTCCGAAATAACGAGTTTTCACGTATTTTCGGGAATTTTCGAAATTACGAGTTTTCATGTATTTTTGAAGATATGTATTTTTGAAAATACAAGTAATCCTCGTAATTTCGAAAATTTTTGAAAATACATGTTTTCACGTATTTTCGAAAATTCCCGAAAATACGTGAAAACTCGTAATTTCGAAAATTTTCGAAAATACTAAAAATCCGCGAATCGGAAGTTCGGAAGGCGGAAAATCCGGAAAAATCCGCCGTTCGCGAACGGGATAAATCCGCGGTGGATCCGGGTTCGGATCCGCGAACTGGCCATCCCTACTCTTGACCAGATAGGTTCCCTGCTCTGATAGATGTTGGGCTATTGTATTATTTATAATATTTATTTATGTACCACCTGTGAATTAAGAGGTGTTGTCACACAAGAAATCCCAATCGCCGTAAGAGCCAGGTAACCTGCTTTTCGACTTACAGTTGAATGAATTAACCTCAGTACAGAACACAAGCTCATTAACAAACCATCTCAAGTAGGTTGAGCTGTAAACAAACAACAAGTCACATCTTTTATAACTTGATACTATTTGTGCTGTTATTCTGCATACATAATTATGTATTTACTAATTTGAATAGGTTCAAAGTGGCAGTCAACAGATGATAAATCTAAAATTCTAATACAAACATTTTCTCAGAAGGGTTATCGCCATCAGTTTAAACACAAGCATTCGCTTTTGATTTGATGCAGTGTCTAAATCATAGAAGGGAAGGAAGGGGAAAAAAAAAGATTCAATAAAATTGCCGTTGTACTTAAAAGGGTTAAGGAAAACCAATTCCTTTCTGACTCTCAGTTGAGCAGATGCCTTGATCAACACAACTAACAATCTAATAATACCGGTGGATTAGAATATTGCTCTCTGTTTGTTCAGTATTGCTCCAGGATGTCAAACTCATGATACAATGTTTGCTGGTAAATATGAAATAGAATTGTGTGTTCCTGCAGAAATCCCAGGTTTACAACGCTCATCAGTTTACATTGAAACACAGCCAGGGACTTAGATGGCAGGGCTTTTACTGCAGGTAATGAATTTTATCGGTTGAGATAAAAGGCCTCTGCATCCCTTACAGATCTTTATAATATACAGCGTGTTGAAAAATGTCTTAAGTATTCTAGCAGGGAAAAAAAGAGCATGGATGCCTTATGTGGGAGTTCCATCTTCCATAATCATATTAGTTCTGAGACATGACCGTTCATGTATCTTTATATATCTTTTATCAACATTAAGTATAGCACATTTTCATAGTATTTGGAGTCAAAACATAAACTCAAGTGAGGGTCTGCTATTAAATTTTGCTTTTCACCAAATAAATTGATGCATACATTATACAATAAACAGATATGGGTTTGAATAAGGACTCAGACTTTTTTTAAGAACTAGGACTTTGACTGCAGTGGACTACAAGGTAAAGTTGTTGTAAAATTGTTCTTGGTCTGTGTCTATTCAACCTCCTTCCTTTCCTAATCTAATACATTTTTTATTTGATACCATTATCCACTTTTCCATGCATCATTAATCCTGTCTTACTAGTGTCCCTTTTGTAAGGTGCAATAGGTAAGGAGAGGGTCATACCGAATCCCCCCTTGCCAGTAAGTCAAATGCTAAGCCATGCTTGGTACAAATTACATCAGTAGGAGGGCCTATTTAATGTAAAGATTCCCTCCTTGTTTAAAGAGCATGTTCACCCTTAAAAAAAGAACTGATCTATTGTCAGTTACCTGCCACCCAACCACAACTGATATATTTTGCACTTTATTACCTGTATTTTAGTATAACTATTGTCCCTATTCTGGCTCCTCCCACCTTGCAGTCAATCAAGGCTGTGACCTCTGACATCACAACCAATGATTGACTGCTGATTCCCCTGCTGCCTCCTCTGCACATGTTCACGCTTATAAAAAGCTCATTGAGCAGAGGAAGGAGGAAGATATCGTTGTTGGTACGAGGTGGATAAAAGGGGATGCTTGAAGTTCATTAAACAGACTGCACTGCTACTAGTAGCATTGTGGTTAGTGAGATCACATAAGTACCCACATTGATTTAGCAAAAGGGCAATTTAGCCAGAAACACATTGACAGCATGATAAATAACCACCACCCCCCCACCCCCAACAGACTTCTATTTGAATATTAGCAAGAAGAACCCACCATTGTAAATACGTTTGGGGATGACCATGAGAAAATCAATATTTTCAACAAATCTCACTGTAAACCAAAATGTTTTAATTTCCGTGTTTATCTGCTTTCTTCTCCCCTCTAAAAACCTACGTTTGTTCAAGTCATCTTTGCATCTGTTATTTAAAAATGCCCTTAATGTATGTGCTGCCCATCCAGGCAAAGACTAAGTGGGCAGTAATATTTGCACATGACAATGAGGTCTGTGTGGAGCAGTTCAATAAGCCTGTCCATCTCGCAGGTTTTTTTCCTTCTTCTTCCCACATCAGTTGAGCGTTCTCATTGTGTGATGTTTATAGTGGAGATTTGGCTGCCTGTCAGAGTCTGTAAGAAACTATTTGAGAATTCAGTTCATTTAGAGAACAATGCGAAAGCCTAGAGGTATTCACCTCTGTTCAGCCAGAGATTCAGAAGGACAAACCTCAAGTCAAGCCTCGGCTTTTTATCTTCATAAACAGTTGCTCGGACTGACCTTCATTTTATCCTTTTTATTTGAATGCTGTATTAAATAGCGTTTTTACGCCATTAGAGCTGTTTGTTGCTTGCTAAAATATTTATTTACACGTTTGGTACAGAGTCAGAATATATAACTATGTGCACATCGTTTAATGGTATCAACAGAGATGAGGTACAATGAGGATTATAAATTGGATCGGACTTTTCATTGGCTATGCCCAGGGGCATAGCTACCAGGGGAGAAGACCCTGCAACTGGGGGAGAGAGCCAGAGTGGCCCCATCCTTCTTACATTTCCTATGACAAAGTAAACCACTGTAGATGATGCAGAGAGTGGCCCCTTATAGTTTTGCAGGGGGGGGGCAGTGATTTCTAGCTGCGACACTATTTATGCCCCTAAAATATCATAACACCTTGACTTTGCGAGGTTTAAAGCTATCAAAAGTTAAGGTAGTGTCAAATTTGTAGCCATTCACATCCCTATGGTCATATGTTTACTTCTGGTGTTAAAACAGAATGATCATAATTAGAGATGGACTAGAACTAGAACTCGAAACCGGGTTCGAGCCGAACCATTCAATTTCGAACGGACTTGGACTTCTCGAAATATCCCGGACCCCGATTTCTCGGACTTTGGATAATTATCGAATGTTTGAACGTTCAAGGCGCGCGAATATGCGAGTAAAATGTCTATTATACCAATACGCGAGTAAATATCGAATAAACGAATATGCGAGTAAAATGTCTATTATACCAATACTCGAGTAAATATCGAATAAACGAATATGCGAGTAAAATGTCTTTTATACCAATACGCAAGTAAATATTGAATAAACGAATGTGCGAGTAAAATGTCTATTGTACCAATACACGAGTAAATATCGAATAAACGAATGTGCGAGTAAAATGTCTATTATACCAATACGCGAGTAAATATCGAATAAACGAATGTGCGAGTAAAATGTCTATTGTACCAATACACGAGTAAATATCGAATAAACAAATGTGCGAGTAAAATGTCTATTATACCAATACGCGAGTAAATATCGTATAAACGAATATGCGAGTAAAATGTCTATTATACCAATACGCGAGTAAATATTGAATAAACAAATGTGCGGGTAAAAGGTCTATTATACCAATACGGGAGTAAATATCGAATTATTAAATATGCAAGTAAATTGTCTATTATACCAATATGCAAGTAAATATCAAATAAACGAATGTGCGAGTAAAATGTCTATTATACCAATACGCGAGTAAATATCGAATAAACGAATGTGCGAGTAAAATGTCTATTATACCAATACGTGAGTAAATATCGAATAAACAAATGTGCGAGTAAAATGTCTATTGTACCAATACACGAGTAAATATCGAATAAACAAATGTGCGAGTAAAATGTCTATTATTCCAATACGTGAGTAAATATCGAATAAACGAATGTGCGAGTAAAATGTCTATTATACTAATACGCGAGTAAATATCGAATAAACAAATGTGCGAGTAAAATGTCTATTATTCCATTACGTGAGTAAATATCGAATAAACGAATGTGCGAGTAAAATGTCTATCATACCAATACGCGAGTAAATATCGTTTATGGGATAATTATCGAATTTTCGAATGTGAGTGCTCGAAAGTAGCGCACGTGAGAGTAAAATTGATTTTCCAAAAGTCCTGGATATTCAAACATGTTCCCCAGACCATTTCCCATGTCCCACAGCCATTTACATATTTCCATATAGTTTGAAAGTTCGAAAATGGACTGAACCTTGGAAAGTTCGGCCATCTCTAATCATAATAATATTAAACAACTGGGGAGATTCTCCTGAGGATGTGTGGTTCTGAGTGAATCTCACCCCTCGTAAATGTTCAAAGAATTTAGCTAAATACTCATTTACCCAGAGTCACTATGTGAAAATAAAGAAACCTAGCCTAAATAGAGGTGGGGGGGGTTCGACACCAACTGTCTGCCATGTACAACAATGCTGTTTTGACACCTTACTCTGGGCGTTCCTATAACACCTCTTAACCACTATGCAATCACGCCCTTAACACTTGGCTATGATATGCTAATTGGGATTTTCCAGGGTACATAATTGCCACAGATTCTTGTACAAGTCATTCTGAATTGAGAAAGCCAGTCGGATGACTAGTGAAACGTCTTCAAGAACTAAACTTCAAGTCCAGTTGATCTAATTGAATACAACAGATATTCATGTTCATACCAACTCCAATATATGTCATGTTTAGTATCATTCTATTGTGTAAAATTAGTTAAGGACAACCAGGGCAATATTGGGAATGTGTCATGTATGGTACACGGATTATGGACTAGAGGGGAAATTGGAGTTTCAAAGTTCCCTCCAAAAATAGGTACCACTCTTTGGGGGCAGAAACAAGCCCCAGTTTCAGGAAAAGGGATAAATTGGGAGCATGGTCTCAGCTCAGGAGTTCGTCATACCATCTTAAGGAACATCTAGCCAATCGGATGGACCATATATTGGCTTCCATCAGGGACTTTGGACATTTGGACTTTGTCACTCTTTTTCCACATTGGATTTACAAGTATCTTTGACTCGGCTCATGGACTTTTCAGACACCATATATATCTAAGTATTCATTCTTTTATCCCCCTACAAACCTCGTCATGTGGTAGATTGGTATTACCTTCCGTAGAACTTTCCACGTCCCATAGAATGATCATTAGACAGGGGATTTCTATTTCCATCCCATTGGGTGTAATGAAAATCTTGTTGTAATAGTTACAGGTGACACAAATGAGAAAATCTTAAAGGTTAATCAATATCTAAACTTCCCTAGACTGATGGAAAGCCCAGTCTGCACATATATATATTATATACTGTACCATAGACAGCCCTAAACAAGACTGTGTCCAGTCTGACTACTCACCCAGAGGCTGTAGGATCAGGTCCTGTGTTTGGCAGGGTCACTGTCCTTGGTGCTGACAGGTAGTTGCAGGACGCCTTCTAGATTCCAGACAGACAGAGAAGAGGACAGTGTGAGACAGAGGGGGATTCCCCACCTGGTGACTGTCCCCATCCTGCCCTTTGCTGTGCGGAAGGAGCTGCTCTTTCAGGTGGCTCAAGGTGCCAGAGACATTGCTGGGGTTGCTTTAATCTTGGGCGGTAACAATACAGTCACAGAGCAGCACAGGTTGGGAAAAAACCCGATCCAGCACTTGGTTTTGTCCCTTGATTCTTTCCCACTGTATCATCCCGGGCACCGTCTCTTCTATGTCAATTATAGCTGACAGTCCCTGCACTGTGACGGTAGTCCCTTGTCCTCCTGCTGCTTCTCTGGGACTTGCCAGTTTGGAGGCTCCTCCACAGGTGGGATTGGAGGTAGGAGAAGGTCCGGCTGTCCATTGCACGCTAACCTGAGGACCCTTTGCTGCTGCTGGGATGGTGGTTGCGCCATGCGGGGAAGCAACAGGTAAAGGGAAAACTCTTGGGGGGCTTAAGATCAGCAGGAGCCGCGGGTCATGATAAGGGCCGCTCCTGATTGCGATTGGGCCGCATGTTGGGCATCACTGGTCCAGAGACGAGGACAGTGTGAAACAGGGGGATTCCCCGCCTGGTGACTGTCCCCATCCTGCCCTTTGCTGTGCGGAAGGAGCTGCTCTTTCAGGTGGCTCAAGGTGCCAGCGACACTGCTGGGGTTGCTTTAATCTTGGGCGGTAACAATACAGTCACGGAGCAGCACAGGTTGGGAAAAAACCCGATCCAGCACTTGGTTTTGTCCCTTGATTCTTCCCCACTGTATCATCCCGGGCACCATCTCTTCTATCTCAATTATAGCTGGCAGTCACTGCACTGTGACGGTAGTCCCTTGTCCTCCTGCTGCTTCTCTGGGACTTGCCGGTTTGGAGGCTCCTCCACAGGTGGGATTGGAGGTAGGAGAAGGTCGGGCTGTCCATTGCACGCTAACCTGAGGACCCTTTGCTGCTGCTGGGATGGTGGTGGCGCCATGCGGGGAAGCAACAGGAGAAGGGGAAACACTTGGGGGGTTTCAGATCAGCAGGAGCCGCAGGTCAGGATAAGGGCCACTCCTGATTGCAATCGGGCAGCATGCGGCCAGCAGGCTGGGCATCTCTGATACATGCGGGGCATTGTAGTGAAGAGTGCGTCTCAGAAGAGCCAATTCCTAAAGAAAAAGACACACATTTAAAGACTGTAATGTAAATATATTAGAAAAAGATTACTGGTTTAAATGAGATGGAAATAAAACCAATTATGTCAAAACAAAGAGACCTGAATAGATGTGCAACACCTTACATTCAGGAGGTCCCTGACAGTTAATGCTGATTGGGACACATTCTATGATATTTATTGCCAACAGATTATTGTACAAGTCATTTTGAAATGAGCGATCCAGTCGAAATGTCTATAAGAATTAAACTTCAAGTCCACTTGATGTAACTTAATACCACAAATACTGTACACCATGTCCTGTATGAATGAAAAGCTTCACACACATAAGCATGTTTGGGGACAAGAGTGGAAATGATGACCACATAGTCAGTGACAGAGGCCACACAGTTACATAAATAATCTTTAGGGTTTTAAGCCCTTATTGTCTCATATAACATTCTATTAGCCCCTCAGTACTGTTTGTACCCACAGTACCAAGCACTGTACTAGTGCTAACTATGTAACAGCAGAAAGGAACAGGATTTATATGGCAATATTGTTTTCACTATAATGTAGTTTACACCTAAACAAAGGATAGGAATATATTCCCCTTTGGAACATACTATAGAAATCGATGCTCATTGGCTTTAAGAGGAAGTGAGTATAGGAATTTTAGACTCCTGCATAGCAGTAGATGTAGTTTACTTGGATTTGACTAAGGCTTTAGATACAGTCCCCCATAGGCGACTAATTATAAGCTAAGGCCTGTTGGTCTGGGGAGTCACATTTGTACATGGATAGAAAATTGGTTGATGATAGTGACCGAGAGTAGTTCATCAATATCAATATGGACTTCAAAGGTTTCAGGGCGTGGATGTTAAAAGGAGACTCCAGTCTCCTTTCAGTTGCGGGTGAGTTTGGGGTGTCTCCGCGGGAGACACCCCAGAATAATGAAGACTCCGAACAATGCCGGAGGAGGTGGGATACCTGCATTCATTTCTCCATGTGCAGTAAAGAAGCAGGTGAACCAGCAGTCAATCATGGAGGAGGAGCCAGAATCCTCTGCCAGAATAGAGGCAATAATTATCCTTTAAATCCGGTTGATAATACATCTAATAATGTGCTGACTGTACCAATGGGTTGGGGACAGATAGCCAAGTGTGACACAGTTTATTAAGGTGGACATGCCTTTAACATAATATACAGTGCTGGTATGTGTTAAGAATAATATTGTTATACCAGCACCTGTGATACAATTCACACTCAGTAGATATAGGGATACATTAAAGGGCAAGTGAAGACTTTGCACTGAAATTAATAACTCAATTGCAAAGCAACACATTGGACAGGGTTTCTGACATAATGCTGAAGCAATGACAAGAACCAATTCTATATTACAGGCATTATACATGGTAAACGATTAATGTAAGATTAATGGCAGGTAAATGTTTTATTATTTCTATTCTAATTGTTACCTAGAATGCAGTGAATATTATTTAATTTCTGATCAGACTCTGGTATGAAAGGTTAACCCCACAATCACAGCAATAACAGGTCTACGCCATGTACCAAATCACTGGGACGAAGATCAAGCTGGAGGCAAAAATAACTTCAACACGTGTGAATCTAGAAAACAAACTAATACAGTAAATGGCCATTAGGAGCATTCACTGTCTCTTATTAGGTTAGCAAATTAGCAGAAACTGTAACTCTCCACAGATAGCCACTAAAGATCCCCAAAAGTTACAGGAATAGGTTTACATACCATATCTGATTATACACCACTGGTGTTTTCTGAATTATTATTTATTGCTAAAAATATTGTGTGTGTCCCCCATGCATGTGATAGTGGAACATTCAACTGCCATTTTATACACTCACCTTATGATGTTCACCACTGCCATTTCTCATACCTATTATGGAACAGACAAATTATTTTTTATTTTTTCAAACTGACACAACAATTGGCAAAGCAAATTACCAATCACAGGCAAGATTTGCTTAACCCTGCTCTATGCCAATGTGCTATAAATATTATAATCCCCCAACCAATCATAAAAATTCAATCCAGCGTTGACTAGCAATGTGTAAAAAACATAATTTTCCAAGATATCTAGAGAGGAATATCATAGGTGACCCACAATCACAGTAATACAGGTCTAACAGCCATGTACCAAATCATTGGGAAAGATCAAGCTGGTTTTCTGAATTAATTATTTATTGCTAAAAATATTGTGTGTCCCCCATGCAGGTGATAGTGGAACATTCCAACTGCCATTTTCATCACTCGCTTATGATGTCACCAACTGCCATTGTCATATCCTTATTATGGGAAGAAACAAATAATTTTATTATTTTCAAAGTGACACACAATTAGCAAAGCAATTGTGCCCAGCTGTATAGATTTACTACAGGACTATTGTGTAATTACCACACACTATACACAGTATTTTTTATTTGTCCTATGGCTCATAATATGAACATCAATGTACCCACCATTGGATTAGACATAATAATAAATTAACCTAATTCCATCATTTCTACCTAAACAATTTCTCATGTATATTTATCTGTCTATATTATTATTGGGTTTTGGGCGTCCTCCTGCGGCGTTTCCGGGAATGTGTGCACGCTGTAGATGTCGGCTGAATGGGGGGGGGGTGAAATTACACATATTTATTCTTAACGCCACAGCTATTTCTGCTCAAACTAAAGTTGGTTTTACAGTGTACATATCCTTTTAGGCAGTAGGAGTAGGGATTCCAGACGTCCGTTTTTAGCCGGATTTGTCCTCTTTTGGGAGGGTAAATCCGGGGTCCGGCCGCAATGATCAAAATCGGATGGAAAATCAGCTTTTTTCAATGTTTGAAGCGTAAATCGCGTTTGCGCATGTATGGCTAAGCCCACTTACCTTGCTGAGACGACTCCTGCAAGTCCTGACACTGGAGGAGACCCTGTGTCCTCCAATCACGCCAAAAACCTTTCCTCTATAAGCAAGTGCAGGGGGCGGGCACTTTCTTTTCAACTTGTGCTGGCAGCTGGCAGGAGCCTTGCATCTATGCAGCAGTTGAGAGGTGGGCAGGGCTGTGCTGCTCTCCAGCAGTTCCCCTGGCCTGCCCTGAAGTCAAGACGAAGTCAGATTTACGTGTGTGTTGTACAGACTACATACTGCCTGGTTAGTCAAGTCAGTGTCAGCCAGCCTGCCTGCTTGTTAAACTGACTACTACTACTACTATACTTTCCTGGCTATTCTATGGCAGCCAGGGATAGTTTTGGAAACAACAATGTGCTGACAGGGAATGCTGGGAGTTGTAGTTAAGTTTCCAAAAACTATCCCTGGCTGCCATAGACCTGTAGTGTGTGATTCTATTTACAGTAGCACATCCAGTAGATTACCAGTTGCTTTGAAAACTACAACTGGTTGCTGGGAGTTGTAAATTTGTAGGGGGATCTGGAGTTGTAGTTTTCAAGCATCTACTGCGGTTGTGCTACTGTAAATAGAATCACACACTACAAGTCTATGGCAGCCAGGATAGTTTTGAAACTACAACTCCCAGCATTCCCTGTCAGCAGTGTTAAATTGTAGGGGATCTGGGAGTTTTAGTTTAAAGGGTAATGTCCACCCCTAAATGGATTTTTAATATGCTGCTCCCCCATGTCTCCCAGCCCCAACCGCATAAATATTTTTTTCAGAAAGCCCCCCAACTCTTACTTACATACCTCCCCTCGTTCCTCCCGCCCTGCCGGCCCTCTGCTTGCGAGAATGCAAGCAGAGGGGCGGGACCGGCAGTCGCGTCTGTGATTGGCTGAGCGGCAGCCAATCACGGACGCGGCTGCCGGTCATTCAGTGCAGCGGAGGAAAGCGGAGAGGTAAGTAGAGTTTGGGGAGCTTTTTTAAAAAAAAAAATATTGGGTTGGGGCTGGGGGACATGGGGAGCGCATATTAAGGGGATTGACGCTAGGGGGAGGATAGTAGAACAGGAGGGAGAGGGAGAGGAGGGGGGGAGAAGGCTGCAGTGCGCATGGCAAATATCTACCGAGGCAAGAAAGCAGGCAGAGCCCTATCCTCCTGGTGGTTAGTTTTGGGACTTTGGGGGGGGTTTACAGGAGAACCCTATGGAGCTGGTATGTGAGGTAAGGATTAAACTACACTACATGGTGGGGCCAGTAGTTGGGGGGATTATATTTTGGGGTGGACATGCCCTTTAAAAAACTGGTGATCTACTGGATTGGGTCATGGCTGTAGTTTGTAGGGTCGGGCAGCTCAGGCTGGGACTTTATTTTTATTTGTACTCGTTAGTTTTAAAGTCAACAGAACACACCGTACAATTGTATGTCAGGGATTGATTTTTATTGTTTGGAAACTACAACTCCCAGTATTCCCTGTCAGCAGAGGATATTAGGAGTTTTAAACCAATGTCTGTAGGCCATCTTGGTAAAATCAAAATGGTTGGAAAACAAACTGGCAGTTTGTAAATGGTGGCACTGCGTCAAGTGCCATTTTATCACTGCCAATTTTCCAACTATTTTGTAGTTCCTGTTTTGATGCCATTTTACGAATGTCTTTTCCACAGTTTTCCAACTGTGTCATGGTATATCTGTAATATTCATTCATCCGGTCATGGTATATCATGTAATATTCATTCATCCAGGTCATCATTCATCCAGGTCAGGTATATCTGTATATTCATTCATCCAGGTCACGGTATATCTGTAATATTTTCATCCAGGTTACGGTATATCTGTAATATTCATCCATCCAGGAACGGCGTATTCTGTCATATCATTCCATCCAGGTCATGGTATATCTGTTATATTCATCCATCCAGGTCATGGTATATCTGTAATATTCATCCATCCAGGTCATGGTATATCTGTAATATTCATCACATCCAGGTCACGGTATAGTCTGTATATTCATCCATCCCAGGTCACGGTAACCTGTAATATTCATCCATCCAGATCACAGGTATAGCTAATATTGTATTCATCCAGGTCACGGTATATCTGAATATTCATTCGTCCAGGTCAGGTAATCTGTATAGTCATCATCCAGGTCACGGTATATCTGTAAATTCATCCATCCAGATCATGGTTAGCTATAATATTATTCATCCAGGTACGGATTATATCTGTAATATTCATTCATCAGGTCATGGTATATCTGTAATAGTTCATCCATCCAGGTCATGGTATATCTGTAATATTCATTCATCCAGGTCATATTCATTCAAGGTCATGGTATATCTGTAATATTCATTCATCAGGTCACGGTATATCTGTAATATTCATCATCCAGTTACGGTATATCTGTAATATTCATCCATCCAGGTCACGGTATATCTGTAATATTCATTCATCCAGGTCATGGTATATCTGTTATATCATCCATCCAGGTCATGGTATATCTGTAATATTCATACATCAGTCATGGTATATCTGTAATATTATCCATCCGGTCACCGGTATTATAGGTAATATCATCTCAGGTACGGTAATATCTGTAATATTCATCTCCATCCAGATCACGGTATAGCTATAATATTTATTCTTATCCAGGTCACGGTATATCTGTAATTCATTCGTCCAGTTCATGGTATATTGTAATGTTCATCAATCCGGTCACGGATATCTGTAAGATTATACATCAGGTCATGGCCATTTATTGTTGTATTCTTTTTTTTGCCAGGGGAGAGGTGCAGGGGGGGCCAGGGGGCCCCCCCCCCCCCCCCCCCACCCAGGGGGGGGGGGCAGAGGACAGGGGGAGCCCCCCCCCCATGGGTACCTAGCCGCCCCCCCCCCCACCCAGGGGGGCAGGGGCAGGGGATGGCCCAAGCCCCCCCCCCCAGGGGGGGGGGGAGGGGGGGGGGGGAGCCAAGGCCCCAGGGGGCCAGGGGGCAGAGGTGCAGCCCCCCAGGGGGAGGTGGGGGGGGAGGGTTGCCCCCAGCAGAGCAGGGCGGAATGGGGGGCAGGGGCGGGCCCCGACCCCCAGGAGGGGGGGGGGGGGGAGACAGAACCAGGCCGGGTGTGGAGTTTGGTGTCACGCCCAGGGTGGGGGGTGAAGGTGGGATGGGGTGCCCCCCACCAGGGTTGGTTGGGGGGTGGCCCAGGGGCAGGCCCCCCCCAGGGCGGAATGGGGGTTGTGAGGGTCCCCACCCCCCCCCCCCCGAGGTTCCCAATTGGGCATGATGCGGGATGAGAGGGGGCCCCAAGGTTGGGGCGGCACCACCCCAGCGCCCCCCCACAGGGTACAGGCCCCACCACCCCCCCCCCCAGGTGGGGGGTGGGTGGGAGTACAGTTCCACGGGGTGGCAATTTATGTATTGTTCATGTTTCCCACATGATGTGAACAGTGGATTTGTGTGACACATTCCCATTTTAACCGAGGACAATGAACCACCCCCGCAACCACATGGGGGGGGGCCCCACCCAGAGGGGCAGGGGGCAGGGGGGGGGCCCCCCACCGCCCCAGGGGGGGGGAGGGGGGGCCCCCCCAAGGGGTAGGTAAAAAGGCCCCACAGGGGGGGGGGGTGAGGGGGCAGGGGGGTGGGGGGTGGGGGCCAGGGGCACCCCAGGGCAGGGGGGGGGTCACCCGCTCCCCCACCCCAGGGGTGGTCGGCAGGGCACCACAGGGGGGGGCCAGGGGCCCCCCAAGGGGGGTGGGGGGGAGAGAGGCCAACGGGGGGGGGCCCAGGGAGCCCACCCCGCCCCCCAGGAAGGGGTGGTGGGGGGGTGGGTGTGCCCAGGGGCCCAGGGGGGGTGGAGTGCAGGGAGGGCCCCCTCCCCAGGGGGGGGGGCCCCCCACCCCAGGGGGGGGGGTGGGGGGGGGGGTTGGGTCCCCAGGGGTGGGGGGGCAGGGAGGGTGTGCCAGGGGGGCCAGCGGGGGTGGGGGGGGGGTGGGGGAAGGCAAGGGGCCAGTTGGGGGTGGGGGGGGGGAGGGCCATCCCCATTTTCACCATTTTTTTTGTTCCATCCATTCCCCCCCATATTTTTTTTACAATTGAGTCCATTCTTGTTTTTTTATTTTATTAGCATTGCATTCCTAGCCCCAACCCTTGTTTGTTTGTTTTTTTGTTTTTGTTTTTATTTTTTTGCTTTTTGTTTGTTTTCCTTTTTGTTTGTTGTTTTGTTTTTTTTCTTTTGTTTCCTTTTGTTTTTGATGTAATTGTATCTGTTGTTTGTTGTATGTTAGCTATTTTGTCTCTGTAAGCCTTTTTGTGCTGAGTGTAATATTCATCCATCCAGGATCATGGTATCCATCAGCGATAATATTTATTCATCCAGGTCACGTATATCTGTAATATTCATTCATCCAGGTCATGGTATATCTGTAATAGTCATCCATTCCAGGTCATGGTATATCTGTAATATTCATCCATCCAGGTCACGGTTATATCTGCAATATTCATTCATCCAGGTCATGGTATATCTGTAATATTCATCCATCCAGGTCATGGTTATAGCGGATATATTATTCATCCAGTCACGGTATATCTGAATATTCATCATCCAGGTCGGTATATCTGAATATTTCCATAAGGTCATGGTATATCTGTTTAATATTCATCCATCCAGGTCACGGTTATACTGTAATATTCATCCATCCAGGTCACGGGATATAGTAATATTTCATCCACCCAGGTCATGGTAGATCTGTAATATTCATCCATTCCAGGTCATGGTATATCTGTAATAGCCATTCATCCAGGTCATGGTATATCTGTAATAGCCATTCATCCAGCTCATGGTATATCTGTAATAGCCATGGTCAGTATCTATGACCGCATTGGTTTTTACAAACCACAACATAAAATAAAATAATGTCTGCAGTATCTAAATATAAAACATTTAAAATATCGTCTTGTGTTCTGACTTTTAAAGGGCAAGTCCAGCCATAAAATGAAAACTTACATACAGGTAATCACCCCCAAAACCCCCTAAACGGTTAATAGTTTGAAATCTGAAATATATAAGTCTAACCGAAAATCCGCACAATGTCCTGTTTCCGTTTCTGCTTCGGGTTCTTCCAGTTAGCAACTGTCAGTTATGGATTTGACAGTTGACTCACAGCCAATGACTGAATGTTAATCCCCTATTTGCCCTTTTGTACATGCCCAGGCTCAGTACCTGCTCAGTACAGGTTTCAAATTGGTCAGTTTCCATGAGGCATCCAGAAAAGAAGCATCATACAGTAATGAATTCATAGGACAAAGTATGATATATCAACATATTTTAAAGAGGCGTTCTGTTCTAAAAGATGTTCTTATGAGGGTGGAGTTGTCCTTAAAGGACAATTATACTCACCTCCCCCTGTTCCTTTCTCCCCACTCCTGCAAAGTACCTAGGGGAGGACCTAAAACGCTAAGTCCTCACCTCTGGGTACTTTACAAAAGTCCTGCACTACTTACTTGTAATCCCCTCATTGCTCCGATCGATCCCTCCCCATTGGCACTTTAGTGACAGGTTGCGAGGCAACCAATGGGAAGACGCGCTCTGCAAGGAGGCATGTCTTCCCATTGGCTGCGCTCCCGGACGTCACTGACAGTGCCAGTGGAAGGATCCGACGGAGCGACGAGGGAGATTACAAATAAGTAGTGCAGGACTTTGTGAAATAGTGGTAATAGTGGTCTTTATAATGGGTGTTACATCAAAGTGGGTGGTTGTCTCAAGTGGGTGGGCTTGAAAAAGTGGGCGTGGCCAAATAAATTCGGCAGCGCGAGCTTGGGCATTTTTTTGATGTCCTCTATTTTGCATTTCAATATATGGAAACCCTAAGTAGGAGTCATAACTTTACCAAACTTTCCCTCACATCTATCCCTACCTGCCAGCTGTAATCCATGGAGTCTGAATGGAATAAACCATGCATATCTGAGAACAGACGAGAGTCACAATGTCCAGCTCACTCTAATCAGCACCATTGGGGAACGGGAGATATGCAAATTAATTTCCATATACAGTCACACGTCTAGCAAACAGAAGCTGGATTGTTATACTTTCTATGGAGAAGGGAGTAAATGTGAGAGTGTGAAGTGTTGTAATTGGCTAAGACTGTCACATGTTTTATACACAGCACCTAATTGGTGTTGTAATACAGGAACTTCTTGTCATGTACAATGCTAAGAGAATTTTTGATTGGCTAACAGTTGTAAAGGCGGCAAACAGACGTCCGATTGTGTCCACAGAACCCATGGATGTTAGTAAATCCCGCCCCCAAGTGGCGCTGTATAAATGGAATTAAACATACATACTATACACCCTTTGCTGATGAGGGCCAGCACTAGGCACAAGGGAGACAGAGTCCCGATCCTGAATATCTTCATGGAAACATTATCCCACATTGTTTAACTGGCAGGCAATCACAGGGTTTAACTTCCTGCTGACCAGTTGGTAAAGACTGATAGGGTTATTCAATAAAAGTTCTTATCCTTTAAAATGGTGCTAATTTAGCCCCAACCAATCAGATGTTAGCGTTTGAATGTTAAATAACATCTGATTGGTTGGGGCAAAATTAGCACCATTTTTAATGATAAGAACTTTTATTGAATTCCAAGCGATTTAGTTTCTCACCCTGGGTACTTTTAAAGGAAGGGGTGTTCCAAGGACGCTAATGTTGTCCTTTACGTTTAGAACCTGGCCAATAGTAACTCTTTTGCAGAGTGTATTGATTCTTCTGATTGGTCAGACCTAGAACACAAGCAGGGAACATAGCAAAGCAGGCTGACAATTGAAATGTCAGAGACAGATTGCAGCCATTCTAAGGAATTCCAACGGTAATCTATGCTGCCATCAAAACACAAGGAAATCTAATAATGGACAGAAAGGGAGTTCAATGAAGATTCAAATGAATATTTAAAGGGTATCTCCACTGATACTTTTTTTTTTTTAATGAAAGGCTGTCAGTCAATGTGCATCCATGACATGCATATTCATGATTTCTGCCACACCCACTGACCCCAGTGATGCCTGATTAATCAAAAGCCTTTCCTCCCAGTCTGCACCATCTATTACAGATGATAGTGCAGAGAGAGACAAAGGGGGGAAGTTTTTATCAACTGCAAAAGTAATAGAATTATAAGAACCAAATTGTGTGTGTGTGGGGGGGGGGGGTGTGTTTGGAATGGAGACAGAAGTTGTGTTTCAGAGAGGATGTGGGAGTGTCACTAGCTGTATTGCAGGGGGGCCTGGGAGACAGAAGTGTGTATTTCAGAGGGGATGCGGGAGTGTCACTAGCTGTATTGCAGGGGGGTCTGGGAGACAAGAAGGTGTATTTCAAAGGGGATGCTGGGAGTTTCACAAGCTGTATTGCAAAATGCTCTTCTAACAACAACCATATTAGATGGACATACGTCCTCTAGTCCAACCTTTATACCCTACCCATAATGTCTGTATAAACGTTACATAGAGCATAGTATTGGAGGTTGTATAAAGACATAAGTCCATCTAGTCCAACCTTTATACCCTACCCATAATGTGTATAACAGTTACATAGCAACTTAGTATTGGAGGTTATATAAGACATACGTCCATCTAGTCCACAGCCAGTGTTTTCCTTGTCCCACAGCGAGTCCCCCCCATCCCACAGTCAGTCCCTCTCCCCCCTCTTCCTCACAGCTAGCGATCCCCCCTCTGCCCCACAGCCAGCGGTCTCCTCTGCCCCACAGCCAGCATCCCCCTCTGCCCCACAGCCAGCGTCCCCCTCGCCCACAAGCCAGTGTCCCCCCTCTGCCCCACAGCCAGCGTCTCCCCTCTGTCTCACAGCCAGTGTCCCTCCTCGTCCCACAGTGAGTCTCGCAGTCAGTCTCCCTCTCCTCCCTCTGCCCCACAGCCAATGCCCCCCCTCTGCCCCACAGCCAGCATCCCCCCTCTGCCCCACAGCCAGCATCCCCCCTCTGCTCCACAGCCAGCGTCCCCCTCTGCCCCACAGCCAGCGTCCCCCCTCTGCCCCACAGCCAGCGTCCCCCCTCTGCCCCACAGCCAGCGTCTCCCCTCTGTCTAACAGCCAGTGTCCCTCCCTCTGTCCCACAGTGAGTCTCGCAGTCAGTCCCCTCTGCCCCACAGCCAACGCCCCCCCCCTCTGCCCCACAGCCCAGCATCCCCCCTTGCCCCAAGCCCAGATCCCCCCTCTGCCCCAGCCAGCGTCCCCCCACTGCCCACCAGCCAGTGTCCCCTCTGCCCCACAGCCAGCATCCCCCCACTGTCCCACAGCCAGCGTCCCCCCTTGTCCCACAGCCAGCGTCCCCCTCTATCCCCAACCAGTGTCCCTCCCTCTGTCCCACAGTGAGTCTCGCAGTCAGTCTTCCTCTCCCCCCTCTGCCCCACAGCCAGCATCCCCCCTCTGCCCACAGCCGTGTCCCCCACTGCCCACAGCCAGTGTCCCCCCTCTGCCCCACAGCCAGCGTCCCCCCTCTGTCCCACAGCCAGCGTCCCCTCAACTGCCCCACAGCCAGCATCCCTCCCTCTGTCCCACAGCCCGCGTCCCCCCTCTGTCCCACACCAGCGTCCTCCCCTGTGTCCCACAGTGAGTCCCCCCATCCTGCAGTCAGTCTCCCTCTTTCCCTTGTGCCCAACAGCCAGCGTCTCCCCCGTCCCACAGTCAGTCCCCCCTCGTCCCACAGCCAGTCACCCTCATGGCAGCTCCCCCCTCTGTGGCAGCTCCCCCCTCTGTGGCAGCTCCCCCCTCCGTTGCAGCTCACCCCTCCGTGACAAGCCCCCCCTCCATGGCAGTTCCCCTTCTTGGCAGCTCCCCCTCCGTGGCCAGTCCCCCTCCATGGAAGCTCCCCCCGTGGCAGTCACACCTCCGTGGCAGCTCCCCCTTCTTGGCAGCTCCCCCTCCGTATCAAGCTCCCCTTCTTTGCATTTCCCTCCGTGGCAGCTCCCCCTTCTTGGCAGCCCCCCCCTCCGTGGCAGCTCCATCTGTACCCTCTGTTAAACCCCCCACCCCTACCTTGTAGAGGGTCTGCTGTAGCTGTCTCTACTTGCAGTGACATAGAGCTTTCCGGTTCACAGTCTGAGACGCGTATGTGAATGAACGAAAAGCCACACATGGATTCACATACGCAGGATCAGTTCTCTGACTGTGAACCGGAAAGCTCTAGAGACAGCGACAGCAGACCCTCTACAAGGTAGGGGGGGTTTAACAGAGGGTACAAGCGGAGCTGCCACAGACGGGGAAGCTGATGCGGAGGGGGAGCTGATGCGGAGGGAGAGCTGCCACGGAGAGGGGGGAGCTGCCACGGAGGGGGAGCTGCACGGAAGGGGAGCTGCCAAGAGGGGGAGCTGATACAGAGGGGGAGCTGCCACGGAGGACTGCACATGTCACTTCTTGCAGGGATTGGTATGTATTATGGAAACGTAACTCAAAACGTTCCCATTGGCTGTGGGTGACAGAGCAGGGTCAGGCAGTCCCGACTACGGAAGAATAACTGCGCATGTAGGAAAGAATGCACGTGCGTCGGGCGATAAGCAAGCTGGCGGGTACGAAAAGGAGGCGGATCGGATGCCTGTATAGCGTACAGGCATCAGAGGCTGGAAATCTTTGAAAAGTGCACAAGAGTAAGCTGATGAAAATCGGGTATGGTTTTAATTATATCACACTACTATTAGAGGAAATGTTATATTTATCAGTGGAGATACCCTTTAATGTTTATTATTATACAATCTATTAAAATAATTTGACCGGTCAGATCAAATATACGTAATTACATTCATATGTAAATTATTCTATAATAAGTCAGATTATAGCAGATTATAACAGTCAGGGAGGTTCAATAAAAGTTCTTATTGTTAAAAACAGTGCTAATTTTACCTCAACTAATAAGATATTATTTAACATTCGAAAGCTACCATCTGATTGGTTGGGGCAAAATTACCACCAATTTTAATGATAAACAGGGAGATTCAATAAAAGTTATCATTAAAAATTGTGCTAATTTTGCCCCAACCAATCAGATAAGATCTGATTGGTTGGGGCCAAATTAGCACCATTTTTTTTAACAATAAGAACTTTTATAGAATCTCCCTGATAGTCCCTTAATAATAAATATCATTATTCTCTGGCATGTTGGTAAAAATAATCATATTAAAACAAATCTACATCCCAATAGTGCTATCACCAATCTTCTTTAAATTCCCTTTTGGTCTATTTTTTAGATTTCTTGGTTATCACCGTTTTTAGGCACCAAACCACTTTTTGGGCGAGAGTGACCCCACTTAACAACCCTTTTTCTTTTATTATATAGTCATCAAAACACAAATCCAATCCCATTAGTGCTAAGAACTAAACAAAGGTAAAGTAGTCAAACCTGTTTTTCTAAAGCTAATGGAGATCATGAGTAGAGATGGGATCCGGGTTTGACACGAACCCGGATCCAACACGGAACCCTTCGGTTCCGTAATCCGAAAGATCCGTCCGAGTCCGGACTCGGAACAAAGTTTTTAGAATAACGCAGCTATTTTCGGCAGTTTTCTAAAATAACCTCGAATGTTTGAAAACTTCGAAAATACGATCGTAAACTCGAAAGGTGTCCCCGATCGTATTTTTGATCGTTCGAAGATATTTTTGAAAATTATCGAAAATTCGCGGCCATTTCGGATCTTCGGGATTTTCCAATATCCGGGAATCCGAAAACGTTTAAAAACAATGTTGTTCGGCCATCTTAATCATGAGAGAATTGCGGGAAGCAAAAGTTGTTGTTGCTAAGTTTTAACTGGAAACTGAGATAAATAGAAAATCCAAGTTTGTTAATGATTCTCTTTGCGCATATAAATTGTCTGACCGCTTAACTATGCCAAGGCCTCTATAGTTTAGATGAAAAAAAGAATTGTGTAGGAGTTTACATGAAGTTGCTTCTCTTTTATCAAGGATATAATTCAGGCAGCTCTTAGCTTAATGTGAGGTGGGCTTAAGGGAGCAAAAATCTCTCTACAGAGCAAAATGAAATGGAGCCTTCTTACAACAGAACGTATTTTGCTACTTTGTGCTATAAGATAGATTGTCACACAAATTAAAAAACAAGGACAATGTGATATCAAGGATATAGTAGTAAATCCCCCCTACATTGTAATGCTTCACCAATTTAGACACCAATGCACTCTAAAAAACAGTCATTATATAATATCTTGCAACACCATGTTTTACTGTACAGTACTGCTTACTGTAGTCTAAGCAGACATCTCCCACCCTGCCATTTGAGTCTCATGGGCAGGGTGAGGAAAGGGGGTGTGGTCAGGGAGCATGAATTCACAACATAATTTAGGGGGTGGGCAGAGGCACAAGTTAGCATCCTAGGGGGTGGGGGACAGGGCTAGGGGCGTTCCAGGGCATGGTGGCCAAAAGGGGCATGACGGGGGAGATTAAAGACTCTCCGTCGCAGGATTCTGGGGTGGGCTCACGGGAGTGTGGGAGACCACCCCAGAATGCGGAAGAATCCTGCAAGTCGGGAGGGGTGGGATACCTGCTTAAGCCACCCAACCACGGCATCAATATTTTGAGTGGTTCTGCCAATTCGATCAAATCGATCAAGATATCGGTTACCTTTTACTGTTTTTCTGATCGGCCGATCAACAAAATTGGGCCAGGGGGAACATTTTCCGTCATTTCCATTTTAAAGTTCCCATCTCCTGCAGGGGAAATCTGCGGAAGTTCCAGGTGGTCCTGTTGACGATTCAATATCTCATTTGAGAATGTAGGTAATTCCAGGTAAGGAATTCACCCACTGCGGGATTTTAATTCACCACTCCCAGCAGTCGCAGAAGTACCCCTATTCTGAGGTGGTCTCACAGGAGACCATTCTCCTTCGACCGCAAGTACCTGAATACTTTTCCCTGGAATGCCCACATTCCCAAGAGACTAGAGATGAACTGTTGAGTTTCGTTTTGTTTGAAATTTCGAAAGTTCGAGTTTCGATTTTCGAAAATCGTCTACTATCGATTTTCGATAATTATCTACTTTCGATTTTCGATAAAAATCTAAAATTTTAAAAATTCGGGTTTCGTGAAATTCGGGAGTTCCGAAAGTTTCGTCGGGACTTCGAAACTCTCAGATTTGATTCGAAACTGGGTTCTAAATGAACCAACATTACATCTCTAAAAGAGACCACTCTCCTTCGACCGCAAGTACCTGAATACTTCTCCCTGGAATGCACCTTTTTTGGCCACCACATCCTCAAAACACCTCTACCACGTCCTAACCCCGCCTCCAGGACACCCCGATGAAAAGAAGTTTTCAACTAAACTGTGTTTCTTAAAGTTATTAAGAATTCCAGTTCTACTATAGTTAGTTTAGCTCCTATTTACCATGTTTCAAATTTCAGAAGAATTCAAGATCTATGGACATTCCTGGTGGGCTTCATTATAAGTATGTTCCAGGTGGGGGTTGTTTGTAAAACAGTGTATAGAGGGGGAACTGTTAAAACCAGTATATAAAGGGTTAATCAATTGGAAAGAGTTAAAGGGCATGCCCACCCAAATCCCCCAAACCCCACTAACGTTTTACTTACCTTCCCCAAAGATGCACCTGAACATACTTACAGGACTTGGTCCCTGGGTACCAGCTCCTGCTGTTGTTGCTAGCTTTTTAGTTAGGGTCTTGTTAGTATATTCAGGGGCATCTTTGGAAGGTAAGTAAAACATAAGTGGGGTTAGGGGTAGAGATGGGACCCGGATTCGACACGGAACTACTCAGTTCTGAAATCCGAATGTTACATCCAACGGAATAATTCGGATTTCGGGACTTCGAAGCACGTTTTCGATTTTTATAGAACGTTCGAGGCTATTTTTTACAAAATCCTCGAACATTCGGTAATCCTTGAAAATATGATTGGAAACTCGTACGTTCAAGACTATTTTCGAAAATAGCCTCAAACGTTTGATAAAAATCATAAATGCGCTCCAAAATCCCGATTGTTAAGTTCTATTTTTTTCGATCTTCCCAAGACCCGAAAACAGAACAAAGCCTAACAGTTTCGGCCATCTCTAGTTAGTGGTTGCTGCAGCTATATTTAAAGTTTCAGTTTATTGCTAGACATGCCCTTTAACTAATCCTCGTTATGTATGCACATCTGTCTTGATCACTCAAAAAGTAGCAGTAGTTATTTTGGAAAATAAATGTCATCAGTAACATAAGTAAACCATTCAATGATCTTTTAGAGTGTAACCCATTCAATTCAAGTCAGTATTCACACACTTAAAGGACAACTAAAGCCACAGAACAACACTGAACCAGAGGGCAGAACACCTTGATATAAAACCAGTAATCTGTGTCTAAACTCTCATTTTGATATGGGTGCTGGAAAATTTACCTAAATAATATATGGTTTGTGCTTTACGTCACAGCATTCTAGTATCACACAGTTGGGTAAACGACCATTATGTTCTGCACATGCTCAGTCCTTAGCTATGGCAGAAACTTGTTGCAGTTGGTCACACCCATTAATAATCTCTAGCCAATCCTTTTACAGGACAGATAAAGCAAGGAAGCATGTGACTGAGGTCAGGAGGTGTGTTCTGACACTGGACATACACACAGATACTTCATCCAGTTCTTAACAGGCTTACATTTATTTTAATACAATTTACTGAAGTGGGATTTTATAGTTTATTGGTGTTTTTAGGGGGGTTGTTTTCAAATTCTGGAATTTTAAAAAATTGGGTTTAGTTCTCCTTTAAGACACACAGAAGACACATACAGAACTCTTACACACTGTGCACAGACAAATACACCTAACAGTCTGATTTTTAGGTATAATGCTTTAAGTCTATGGTATTTATTATCTTCTGTATGTTGTCTCTAATATACTTGACAGCTTTTTACTTTGCATAATTTGTAACTATTCCATACGATAAATCCTCATTTGATATATCGCCTTGGTGAGTGGTATTATTAACCAAAGGTGCTTACACCTAAATAATCTAAATAATGCACAAGCAGATACAATATTATCATTATAAAATACACATCTTTTTACACCTTTTTAAAGCTGCTATACTCATATCTGTATCTGCCTTCATTGTTAAGAAATATGACAATTTCTGGCTAAATACATCACTGGATCCCCTGGCTGTAGACAGTTCCCCTAGTGAGTTCCCTGACACTCAAAGCTACTAGACGTGCCCAATGCAGACATTATCATAGCTTAATCTGCATATCATTTGCAAATCATGTACGTTCATGAGCTCACTACATGGCTGTGATTCAGTTCCTCTGCTATTTAAAGGAGAAAGAAAGGCTCAAAATAAGGAAATGTGTAAAAAATGCTTTCGCTTATTTTGACACTGAAATGTAGGTAACTGAAGGGTTAAAATACTATGCAGGGCTCTGGATTCATGGAAAGTGTTTTTCTGCATACCACAGGACTAAACCGTGATTTTTCCTTTATCAAAAACCCATCAGGATTCGTCGCTTGCTGCAAATTGAACATGTGTACGAAACTTTAGAAACTGATATTTTCAGTAGCAAAGTCTGGAGTTTAGTGACATGGAGAAATTGGCGCGCTTTTATAAATATGTCCCCTAGATTTCATAAAACTTACATGTTAGCGCGCTTTTATAAATATGTCCCCTAGATTTCATAAAACTTACATGTTAGCGCGGGTTTAGAAATATGCCCCCTAGATTTCATAAAACGTAAACGTTAGCGCGGGTTTAGAAATATGCCCCCTAGAGTTCATAAAACGTAAACGTTAGCGCGGGTTTAGAAATATGCCCCCTAGAGTTCATAAAACGTAAACGTTAGCGCGGGTTTAGAAATACGGCCCTTAGTTCATTTGAGAAAAATTATTAAAAAAAAAAATCATTTTAAAAACGACACTTTGAGCAGTTGAAGTCACAATATCTCATTTAATTAGATTATACAATTATAAGGATATACCAACACGGTATATTTTTGACAAAAAAGGCATATTTTCCGCTCAAGGCTAATTGCTCTCTATCAGTCCGGACGCTCACTTCACTTTAAAAACCATTTACATACTGTGATTCCGACTTGGCAGGCTCATGTTACAGATCATAGAGAACAAGCCTTCCGAGCGCTAATGTTGTCAGACTAATTGAAGTTATGCTGACATCTAAGGGAAACAAAAATTACACCGCCATCATCATTTTTAAGATTTTTTTTTTTTTTCTAGAAGAAGCCAAAGGCATTTGCTAAGGAATATTATGGTTCCATCTAGACAGTCTCAATCCATTGAAAGGTCAATGCTCAATACTAGGGAAATTTACTTACTCCACGTTCGCATTATATAATAATGAAATAGTGATCCCCATTTACATGGTTTTCAATTCAATGATCGTAAATAAAATATAAGAGTAATAAAATAAATAAAAATATTAAAAAATAATGTTGCTTATATATTTATTCTTTATTAGTTTCTCAAAGGCTCTTCTTCTAGAGAATGACTTCTTATTAGGGAAGGGAGAAATTCACTGCAAACGTAAAACCTTTTTGATCGTAGGATTCAGCCTTTTAAGGGTTAAGTTGCTTTAGGTGGAAACCTACTCTGTGCATTTTCTTTTCTGCTCCATAAAGCGGCAAACTGGACCCATAATGAACAATAGTGGAAAAGATTTTCTCTAACTTATGTGAAGGTCACCGGTTTCACCCCTGAAATCACCTAAATGTGGCCAATGTGTGGTAGCAGATTATTATGAGAAACCTTCTTATTTTATTTATGTCTAATCCAATTAGGGAATTAATTACAATAGGAGTTGGGTTGCCAAAACTTTACCTTTCAAGGTCATTGACTAATGTAAAAGATGTTTGCTTTTGTACTGTACATGGGAATTGACACTGAACCACTGCTTGTTTTGACAAGTGACTTTTCCTGACACAGCAAAAGTGAAACTTTTGATATTTCTGACCTTAAGGGGGCGCTGCCACTGCTTGATTTTTCTGCTTTCCAAGAATCTAACATTATTATTATTATTGTTATTATTATTATTGTTATTTATTATTATTATTATTATTATTATTATTATTATTATTATGGATTTATATAGGGCTAACATCTTTAATTACATAGTTATATATTACAATACATATAATACAAAGTCTTATATATTACATACACAGGTATTCCATAATTAAGCACTGTGATACAATAGGAGAGAGGACCCTGCCCAAAGAGCTTACAGTCTAGAGGATATGGGGGTGAGACATACGGTGACGGAAATCGGTAGGCTGTAAATAGATTGGCAGTGGAGTGTGAGAGGCGGTTAGGATCAGGTTGGATCAGTGAGAGTGGTAATGTCTAGGCCAGGTTATATGGTGCCCGAAGAGGTGGGTTTGAAGGTTACATTTGAAGGTATTAAGGGATGGTGAACGATGGACACGTTCCTTTATATCCAGTAGTTGTTGGTGTTTGGCTGCTTGTAATAAGTGGTGGAAGAATTCTAGTTTGAAATGTTTGTGAAGCCCCCAAGGTGAAAGAAAATTGCCTTGGGATCAGGGGAACAGTTTAAATAGTTGAACCTTTTATTTCTATTTAGGGGAATCTTTGTTGGGGGCACTGCTGAAGCCATTTGCACCTTCCACATGGTGGTTTGAGCATACTGTGTGATTACGGACAGGATTGTCCTGAGTACTGCTGTCTGGGCTCAATTCTTGACCTAGGAATGACCCTGGCAGTCCTGCCCCTGAAATGCCCACTCTCAGACCCAGAACACCCCTATCCCTGCCTCTCCACTTTTAACTGCCCACCCTCTGCTTCCACCCCACATCCTTTTCCCCCCTCCGGGAGAAATCCCTCTACAGAGATGCATGCTGCTGCATGTTCTCTAAAACCTATTTGTGTGCAGTGACACATAATTCACCTGAGCAATTCTATCACTTTAAGTGGCCTAATTGGGCCATACACTACCTTAATGTTTAATATCAACGTCAAATCAATTGTGCTATCAAGAGAAGAAGCTGCTTTACCTGCTGATGTTACCACAACATTTCCCTGCTTGATCATGTTTGCAATGTAATTATGATTGATATTACGGTCGTAATATTGTTTGCAAAGTGTATGGATCAGGTGATCCTTGAACATGAGGTTAGTTTATAATGTATGTCCAGCATTAGAGAGTAAATGTAGCCATACACTGGAAGATGTTTTCCAATCAAATTTCCGATCTGCCGAAATGATTGGAAATCTGATCAGAAGACCGAAGATGAAGAAGATGAAAAAGATGGAAGTTCCCCACCTGGAACTTCCACAGATTTCCCCTGCAGGAGATGGGAACTTTAAAATGGAAATGACTGAAAATGTTCCCCCTAGCCCAATTTTGTTGATCGGCCGATCAGAAAAACAGTAAAAGGTAACCGATATCTTGATCGATTCGATCGAATTTGCAGAACCACTCAAAATATTGATGCCGTGGTTGGGTGGCTTAAGCAGGTATCCCACCCCTCCCGACTTGCAGGATTCTTCCGCATTCTGGGGTGGTCTCCCACACTCCCGTGAGCCCACCCCAGAATCCTGCGACGGAGAGTCTTTAATCTCCCCTCTGTAGAGAGATTTTTGCTCCCTTAAGCCCACCTCACATTAAGCTATAGAGCTGCCTGGAATTATATCCTTGATAAAAGAAAGAAGCAACTTCATGTAAACTCCTACACAGATTCTATTTTTCATCTAAACTATAGAGGCCTTGGCATAGTTAAGGGGTCAGACAATTTATATGCGCAAAGAGAATCATTAACAAACTTGGATTTTCTATTTATATCAGTTTCCAGTTAAAACTTAGCAAAACAACAACTTTTGCTTCCCGCAATTCTCTCATGATTAGAGATGGCCGAAACAACATCAGTTTTTTCCGTTTTCGGATTCCCGGATATTGGGAAAATCCCGAAGATCCGAAAATGGAACGAATTTTCGATAATTTTCAAAAATATCTTCGAACGATCCAAAATCCTCGAAAATACAATCGGGGACAACTTTCGAGTTTACGATCGTATTTTCAAAGGTTTTCGAACATTTGAGGTTATTTTAGAAAACTGCCGAAAATAGCTCTGTATATTCTAAAAACTTTGTTCCGAAGTCCGGACTCGGACGGATCTTTCGGATTACGGAACCGAAGGGTTCCGTGTTGGATCCGGGTTCGTGTCAAACCCGGATCCCATCTCTACTCATGATCTCCATTAGCTTTAGAAAAACAGGTTTGACTGTACTTTACCTTTGTTTAGTTCTTAGCACTAATGGGATTGGATTTGTGTTTTAATGTCAATATTAAAAAAAGGAAAAGGGTTGGTAAGTGGGGTCACTCAAACGGTGATAACCAAGAAATCTAAAAAATAGACCAAAAGGGAATTTAAAGAAGATTGGTGATAGCACTATTGGGATGTAGATTTGTTTTAATATGATTATTTTTACCAGCATGCCAGAGAATAATGATATTTATTATTGAGGGACTATCAGGGAGATTCTATAAAAGTTCTTATTGTTAAAAATGGTGCTAATTTGGCCCCAACCAATCAGATCTTATCTGATTGGTTGGGGCAAAATTAGCACAATTTTTAATGATAACTTTTATTGAATCTCCCTGTTTATCGTTAAAATTGGTGGTAATTTTGCCCCAACCAATCAGATGGTAGCTTTCGAATGTTAAATAATATCTGATTAGTTGAGGTAAAATTAGCACTGTTTTTAACAATAAGAACTTTTATTGAACCTCCCTGGCTATTATAATCTGCTATAATCTGACTTTATTATGGAATAATTTTACATATGAATGTAATTACGTGATTTTGATCTGACCGATCAAATTATTTTAATAGATTGTATAATAATAAACATTAAAGGGTATGTCCACAGATAAAATAAACTTTGCCTCAAATGGCAGAGTTAATAAATTCAATCACCTACCCCAAATTACAGCCTCCTCAGAGCAGTGTAGAAAAAGTTATGAAGCTTCTGATGCCTGAACACGCTGATGCCTGAACACGCTGAGTCATAATAGTACACGCCAGTACTGTAGCCTCCGACGCGCGTTCACAAATTCGCGCATGCGCAGAAGAACACTTCCGTAGTCGGAAGAATTTGACCTTTTGTGTTCGCGTATCAGCCAATGGGAACATTAGTATCATGTTCCCATGGCTACCAGTACCGTGAGCGCGCGCTGGCGATTGCGCTCGCAACGAGTTCAGGCAAGAGGAAAGAATCACAAGTAATTCATTAACGTTCCAATCACAGGAATCTTCAAACAGATCCCCTATCAATTACATTATTTATTCCCATGTCCCTTTAATCCCTACGAATTGATGTAATGAGCAGTAGTACTGGTGGATCTTCTTCACAGGGGCAAAATCCCAGCACCCTGAAAAATTATAGCTGCACTGAGGTAATGCGTTTATTTTCTCAGGTTTCGGCATTTACAGTCAAGGACGCCGACCCGTCTACTGAAAATTCAGTTATGGTAACTGATAAGGCAACCCAGACCGATGACATCTTCAGTTACCTTGCACTGATGTCTCTGATCACCAAAGTTCAGGTTATGGAAGAATGTCTGGACAGACCTCTGGATCTTTCTCTGCCTACCCGAATTTGAGCAGCTGATGAAAATACCTTGTGGTGTATAAAGTCAGATGATGACATCATCCTGTGGGACATCAAACCTGCTCAAACCTCGCTGCCTGCTGTACCGGGCAGAGACAATCTGTGCTTCAGCCAACTGCGTAGATTAGAGGAAGGAAAGTTCGTTCAGACCCTGCTTAATTCATCTTACTTCTTCAAAGGGAAAGGCGAGCCAGACGACTCAAATTCGGATCACTCCGCTGGTCAAACAGAAAGAAGAAGTCAAAACCTACAAAAGAAAAACGGTTGGATTCCGAAACTAAATTGGTCTGAGAATTCCGTCATTCCCAGATCTTGTTGTTTACAGTTTTACTTGTTAAATGCAATGTTACAATATTGCAAGATTCTCATTTACATAAATATTCCCTGGCAGTTGCCTTGATTTTCTGTGCCAAGCATGGAAATGTCATTGCTATGTCCTAAATTAGTTTTCCGGTTGTTCCAAGCATTAACGTCAATGAAACTGTTTTATGTACGTTGAATTAAAACTATTAATGAAACAAAAGTTTAATGTAAATAAAAGTTGTTCTAAGCAAAAAAAACAAAAAAACTTTACATTTGGCTTCAGTGGGGTCAAGTGGGAGTGGCAGAAATAATGAATATGCATGTGATGATGCACATTGACTGACAGCCTGCCCAGCACAGTAGCAGAAACGAACAGAACTTCTCCTGGCTACTGCAAAGAAACAGAGGACCTTTTTGAGATAATAAAGGTAGGAGGGGGGTTGGGGGAAGGTGTACTATCAGATAGATTAAAAAAAAAAAAAAGTTTTTCCATCAGTGGAGATACCCTTTAAAGGGTATCTCCACTGAAAAATATAACATTTCCTCTAATAGTAGTGTGATATAATTTAAACACATACCCCGATTTTCGGCTTACTCTGTGCACTACTTTCAAAGATTTCCTCTGATGCCTGTACGCTATACAGGCATCTGATCCGCCTCCTTTTCGTACCCACCTGCTTGCTTATCGCCCGACGCACGTGCATTCTTTCCTACATGCGCAGTTATTAACTTCCGTAGTCGGGACTGCCTGACCCTGCTCTGTCAGCCGACAGCCAATGGGAACGTAGGAGTTACGTTTCCATAGATACAATAACAATCCCTGCAAGAAGTGACATGTGCAGTCCTCCGAGGCAGCTCCCCCCTCCGTGGCAGCTCCACCTCTGTATCAGCTCCCCCCTCTTGGCAGCTCCCCTTCCGTGGCAGTTCCCCCCTCCGTGGAAGCTCCCCCCTCTCCGTGGCAGCTCCCCCTCCGCATCAGCTCCCCCGTCTGTGGCAGCTCCGTCTGTGGGGCAGAGGGGGGATGCTAGCTGTGGGGGAGAGGGAGACTGACTGTGGGATGGGGGGGACTCGCTGTGGGACAGAGGAAAGGACACTGGCTGTGGACTAGATGGACGTATGTCTTTATATAACCTCCAATACTAAGTTGCTATGTAACTGTTATACAGACATTATGGGTAGGGTATAAAGGTTGGACTAGATGGACTTATGTCTTTATACAACCTCCAATACTATGCTACTATGTAACTGTTATACAGACATTATGGGTAGGGTATAAAGGTTGGACTAGATGGACGTATGTCCATCTAATATGGTGCTGTTCGAAGAGCATTTTGCAATACAGCTTGTGAAACTCCCAGCATCCCCTCTGAAATACACCTTCTGTCTCCCAGACCCCCCTGCAATACAGCTAGTGACACTCCCAGCATCCCCTCTGAAATACACCTTCTGTCTCCCAGACCCCCCTGCAATACAGCTAGTGACACTCCCAGCATCCCCTCTGAAATACACCTTCTGTCTCCTAGGCCCCCCCTGCAATACAGCTAGTGACACTCCCAGCATCCTCTCTGAAACACAACTTCTGTCTCCATTCCAAACATGACCCCCCCCCCACACACACACACACACAATTTGGTTCTTATAAATTCTATTACTTTTGCAGTTGATAAAAACTTCCCCCCTTTGTCTCTCTCGGCACTATCAGCTGTGAATAGATGGTGCAGACTGGGAGGAAAGGCTTTGTTTACATCAGGCATCACTGGGGTCAAGTGGGTGTGGCAGAAATCATGAATATGCATGTCATGATGCACATTGACTGACAGCCTTTCATATAAAAAAAAAAAAGTATCAGTGGAGATACCCTTTAAATATTCATTTGAATCTTCATTGAACTCCCTTTCTGTCCATTATTAGATTTCTTGTGTTTTGATGGCAGCAGAGATTACCGTTGGAATTCCTTAGAATGGCTGCAATCTGTCTCTGACATTTCAATTGTCAGCCTGCTTTGCTATGTTCCCTGCTTGTGTCTAGGGTCTGACCAATCAGAAGAATCAATACACTCTGCAAGAAGAGTTACTATTGGCCAGGTTCTAAACGTAAAGGACAACATTAGCGTCCTTTGAACACCCCTTCCTTTAAAAGTACCCAGGGTGAGAAACTAAATCGCTTGGAGATTCAATAAAAGTTCTTATCGTTAAAAATGGTGCTAATTTTGCCCCAACCAATCAGATGTTATTTAACATTCAAACGCTAACATCTGATTGGTTGGGGCTAAATTAGCACCATTTTAAAGGATAAGAACTTTTATTGAATAACCCTATCAGTCTTTACCAACTGGTCAGGCAGGAATTTAACCCTGTGATTGCCTGCCAGTTAAACAATGTGGGAGTTGCCATACTGCTTGACATGTCGATAAAGTGATATAATTTGTATATCAAATCCACTATATAATTAACAGAAGGGGTGCATTATCCACTATATCATTTACAGAAGGGGTGCATTATCCACTATATAATTAACAGAAGGGGTGCATTATCCACTATATCATTTACAGTTGGGGGTGCATTATCCACTATATAATTTACAGAAGGGGTGCATTATCCACTATATAATTTACAGTTGGGGGTGCATTATCCACTATATAATTAACAGAAGGGGTGCATTATCCACTATATCATTTACAGAAGGGGTGCATTATCCACTATATAATTTACAGCAGGGGTGCATTATCCACTATATAATTTACAGAAGGGGTTGATAAATGTAAAGCGATGCATCTTGTGCTGCTTATACTCCGAATGGCTCTGTGTTCAGTGAATCTGTTGGGAAAGGATCCTGGAGTTTTGGTGGATAAGAAAGTTGAATGTAACAAGCAGTGCCAGGCAGTAACACCTAGAGCCAGCAATATATTGCCTTGTATAAAGAGGGGTATGGAATTAAGGGAGAAGGCACTTGTGTGGGAATATGGTCACTGGGTATAAATCATTGTTGATAGATGAAGTTGGATGTCAGGATGATTTTTCCCCCTTCATACTTTTTTTCCTTCCTCTGGATGAACTGTTGGGAAATGTCGGTATTGCTGAGTAGGTTGGACTAGATCAGGGGTGTCAAACTCAATCACATGAAGGGCCTGTCGCAAACCCTCCTCTCCGCGACGCTTACCCACCTATCAGTTACCGGAAAACGCACTCTAGGTAACCGACAGGTGAATAAAACAGAACGGACAAGGAGGGGTTAGTGAACAAAACTGATATATCACACAATATTTCTTAACATCTATATACTTGCTGCCACCACCTTCCTAAAAATAGGGGAAGGACCTACTAAATATATCTATTGGGTTATCCGCACCCCCTTAAACTATCACAATCCTGCAAGAAAAAGGGTTATCCGCACCTATTGCTTCTATACACAGTTTTATATATATATATCTAAACAATACTTCTTCTATAGTAGCCTAACTTCAGAGACACAGGTTCGTTTTGGGATATAGCCTATAAATGATTTTATATCATTTATTAAAAGTTGACAAAAGAGTGCATAAAAAATATACAGAAAAACTAAATTAACTTACTGAACATTAACGGTAACACACAGGTGAGGGTAGAAGGGGATAAAAGAATGAATACTTAGATATATATGGTGTCTGAAAAGTCCGTGAGCCGAGTCAAAGATACTTGTAAATCCAATGTAGGAAAAAGAGTGACAGAGTCCAAATGTCCAAAGTCCCTGATGGAAGCCAATATATGGTCCATCCGATTGGCTAGATGTTCCTTAAGATGGTATGACAAACTCCTGAGCTGAGACCATGCTCCCAATTTATCCCTTTTCCTGAAACTGGGGCTTGTTTCTGCCCCCAAAGAGTGGTACCTATTTTTGGAGGGAACTTTGAAACTCCAATTTCCCTCTAGTCCATATTCTGTGTACAATACATGTCACATTCCCAATATTGCCCTGGTTGTCCTTAACTAATTTTACACAATAGAATGATAATAAACATGACATATATTGGAGTTGGTATGAACATGAATATCTGTTGTATTCAATTAGATCAACTGGACTTGAAGTTTAGTTCTTGAAGACGTTTCGCTAGTCATCCGACTGGCTTTCTCAATTCAGAATGATTTGTACAAGAATCTGTGGCAATTATGTACCCTGGAAAATCCCAATTAGCATATCATAGCCAAGTGTTAAGGGCAGGATTGCATAGTGGTTAAGAGGTGTTATAGGAATGCCCAGAGTAAGGTGTCAAAACAGCATTGTACATGGCAGACAGTTGGTGTCGAACCCCCCCCCCACCTCTCTTTAGGCTTGGTTTCTTTATTTTCACATAAATGACCTCCTTGACACCTCTCCTGAACCAGTCACGTTCCTTTGCCAATATGTTAACATTACAAATTTATTTATTTATTTATGTAAAAATAAAGAAACCAAGCCTAAATAGAGGTGGGGGGTTCGACACCAACTGTCTGCTATGTACAATGCTGTTTTGACACATTACCCTGGGCATTCCTATAACACCTCTTAGCCATTATGCAATCACGCCCTTAACACTTGGCTGTGATATGCTAATTGGGATTTTCCAGGGTACATAATTGCCACAGATTCTCCATTGTGCTGTTCCCTGCCTTTCTCTCCTTACCCTGAACTTTACCGATAGTAAGGCATGCTTCTTCAACAGTGAACCTTCCTATTGGTAAACTCGCCAACTGGAAGAAGGAAGCAGGTTGTTTATGTCCTCACCCTGGGAACGTTTAAAGGGGCAAACAAGAGCATCGCTGCTGTGGTGAGAACAGTTACCTTTATTGTAGGAGCATACAGTAATTAAACCAGACCAGCTATTGAAACTTCAGCGATAGATCACAGTCATTCAAAGCCATGATGATGATGATGATGATGTCACGGCCAGTGGATGGCGGCTGTTATGGAAGCAGACTCTGCAATAGCACCAGAGGACACTGAACTTGCCGGCATAGGGATGGTTTGTGAAAGTCCTTTCAGAAGTGTTTTTGATATAGGTGAGTATAACGAAAAAAAGGGTTTGGGTAGCTGCTTAACCTAAGTGTAAAACATCAATTTGAGAGTGGACATGCTCTTTGACTAAAAATAGTACATCAATACATTTTCTCTTTGATGAGTCTACTGGTAGTTGTCAGTTACTCTTTACAATATTCTAGTCTATCAAGCTTGTCAATCTCACCAGTCATAAGGGATTCACCAGAAACACGCAATAGATTTCCTTTATGCTGACTTGTCTTTGTAGATCATTCACTCCCTGTCAATAATGTAAAGGAAATAGGCTATTGGTTAGATGTGAAATTCTGATAAAAAGGGATGTAAGTCTTAAGCCTTGAATTAGTTACATTACCTGTGCCTGGAGGACATTTCTTAACCTAAATGGTCTATGTAAGAGTGTATAACCAGGTATCTGTTTTTTTTCATGGGTTTTACTTAGCAGGTCAAATTCCAAGCAGTTTCATAGCTAAGAGAAAGTCTATTTCTTTCATAGTATAACTTTGACCCCAAACAAAAACTTAGGTGTTAAAGGACATGTCTACCCCCCCAAACTAAAATTTAAGCCACTACTGGCCCCACTATGTAGTTTTAAAAAAATCCTTACCTTACACCCCTGCTCCTTACGGTTCTCCTGCAATAGTTGCCCAAATTTCAGGAAACTAAAGAGTAGGATCTGTCTTCCTGTGTAAAAGGTTTCTGCCTCTGCCTTGTCCTCTGAGAGGACAGTGGCAAGCACTGGGGAGCCCTTTCCACGCTCCCTCCCTCCCACCATTCGGATTCATCCATTTCAGCCCTTCCACCTTGCATAAATTACTTTGGATATAATGTAGGTTTCCCCTGCCCACCCCCTACCGCTATATTAGTTTGGTTAAAAAAAAGGATTTAGAAATGTACTTACAGACCTTCGGTTCAGCAATGTTCTCCATTGACAGCAGCCGCGTCTGTGAATGGCTGCCTCTCAGGCAATCACAGATGTGGCTGCCGGTCCACCCCCCCCCCCCCCTGCTTGCAGTTCTGGCCAGCAGGGAGATGGATCCAAGTACCGGGGGAATGAAGACATGTAAATACAGTTCTAAATCTTGGTTTACCAAACTGATATAGTGGTTGGGGGTGGGCAGGGGTAACCTACATTATAGCAAATGTTAACATTTATACTGGACATGCCCTTTAATTTTTTAAAGGGCATGTTTGCTAGAGTCCTGCATAGGGTCAAGTGCCTGCGGGTTACCCGATTTGCGGGTTGGGTTCAGGTAACCCACATTGAGTTTGAATGGGTTGCGGGTCGGGTTTGGGTAAAGAGAACCGCAGGTCGGGTCGCAGGTAAAAGAATTCCAGTCTGTAAAAATTCCCCCCTGTCTATGAAGAGAGATCTGTCTATAATAACTGGAACTGACAATACATTGTTATCAATCCAACACAATATGCAGTGTGTATAGCACCTTACACTGGGACAGCCCATGAGTAGGTAGAAGTTGGGGACAGTAGAGGCCCATGGGTAGGTAGAAGTTGGGGACAGTAGAGGCCCATGGGTATGCAGTTGGGGACAGTAGAGATATATTTGTCTACATTTGTTTGAAAAATATAACTCCCAGCATTCCACTACAAAACTCACAATATTAGAAGGTGTCCAGGGAATGCTGTTGTAGTTTTATTTTAACTTTTAAACTTTTTTTAACTTCCCTGAAAAATTTTTAGGAAGAAAGAATAAAAGCGGGTCGGGTTTTGGGTCCAAAACATGTGGGTATGAAGCAAGTAGAAAGGTGGGTTGCGGGTCTGGAAAATTATACCCATGCAGGACTCTAATGACTGGCCTTGAAACAAACAAACAAACAAACAACTGTTGACTTGTTATCTATCTGCCCCAACCCCAGTTGGTATTTTTGCCAGTTTATTACATGTTTTTGCGACCAGAAATGTAATCCTAATTTGGAGTTTTGCTCCATTATTGAAAAGGTATCTGGGATAGCCAAAACAAATAAACAATTGAACTAATTAGCAGTCATTATCCAGCAGTTTGCATGTCTCCCCTGACAGACACTTTAAATGCTGCCATCTTCCTTAAATCAGCGTCTAGCAGTCATTATTCAGAACTTCACTGCAGTTCATTTTCAATAGACCAAATCAACCTGCAAATTAGAAGTACAAATTGGCTGCACTTGTATATATTATATACTGTAGATCATATAAAAAAAAAAAAAAAAAACATTTTTTTAATTGTGTTAAATAATTCAAAGCAAAGATGCCTTGGATATAAAGTAATACCTTTTATTGGATAACTAACATTTTATTTCAAATTTGCCAATAAAAGGTATCACTCTAGATCCAATATGTCTTTGCTTTCATCAATGGTACAACTCCATACAACCATTTAAATCAATCTCTAAATATTATTTCTTAGGCTGGGTACACACGAGATGACATTTGTCCCAGCCAACCGTTTGTTACTAGCGAGTGGTCGACCGGGACAAATCACTGTGTGTACTCAGCCATACAATATTTTTCACCCAACTATCAGCCCTGGCTACTTTGGATGATTAGTGAAAAGTCTTCAGTTACTAAACAACTCTAGTGCAATATGACTTAAAGGGCATGTCCACTCTTAAAACAACTGATCAAACTGGTCAATTGCCAATAATCTGCCCACAACCCCCAGTTTATGACATGCATTTGTAACCAGATATTTAATGATAAGCTATATTAGGTTTTGGAAAAGGTATCTGCCTCTACCCCTGGCTCACAGAGCTTTTATAAGCTTGAGCATGTGCAGAGGAGGCAGCATGGGAATCAGCAGTTAAAGGACAACTATACTGTAAAAATGTACTTTTTAAAAATGGAAAGTACCTGGGGAAAGGAGATAGGATTGATTATTCCCACCTCACAATATTGATTTGTTAAAGAGCTACAGCACATACATTTTTCAACTGCCAGGTTACGACCCTGGAACTTCCTGTATAAAAAAATACTGCTGTCAACAAAAATTGTGATGCCAACAGTCACAGCCTTGATTGATTGCATGGAGGGAGGGACCAGCTTACTCTGCCAGAATAGAGAAAATAAATATCTGGTTAGTAATGCAAGTAATAAGGTGCAAAATATATCAGTTGTGTTTGGGGCAGGTAACTGACAGTTGATAATTTGTATGTTTTAAAGGATAAGTGCGCTGTAAAATCAAGTTATGTTCATTTGGAAGCTGCAGCTTTAAAAATACCGTTGCCATATTTTTTTTTACCTATGTCCCTCCAGAGCCTAGATGGTTGCCTGGAAGTTGCTGACATCTTGTTACTGGTTTGCTGAATGTTAAGCTCCACCCCTCTGAGATTTCCTCTGCTTTCTCCTGCTTGAGCCTCAAACAGTAATGCTTGTGACTTCCGTGCACGTGTGTGTGCATGGAACTCACAAGCATTACTGTTTGAGGCTCAAGCAGGAGAAAGCAGAGGAATCGTAGAGTGGCGGAGCTTAACATTCAGCAAACCAGTAACAAGATGTCAGCAACTTCCAAGACACAAATCTAGGCTCTGGAGGGACATAGGTAAAAAAAAATGGCAACGGTATTTTTAAAGCTGCAACTTCCAAATGAACATAACTTGATTTTACAGTTCACTTATCCTTTAAGGATGGATGTGCCCTTTAACATTATTCAATATCCAATGAATGAAAACCTTCATAGTATTCAACTTTCTATAAGCTTTCAAAAGAAAAGAGACAAAGACCAAAGTGTCTTCATTCATATTCCCTTATTGGATGCAGAGAGATGTAATAAATGTTCTTATCGTTAAAGCTGGTGCTAATTTTGCCCTAACCAATTTTTAAACGACAAGAACTTTTATTACATCTCCCTGTTCGTTTTTTAAGCTGATTACCAAAAAACCTTAGTTGGTTTAACTACTAAAGCTGCAGAGTCCGTCTCAATATTCTCATTCTGTTTTTGTGCCAGGTCTATGTTATTATAAAACACCCAGAAACTTGCACAATTTGATGTCTTTTGATTAGACCAAATTGCTCCAGTTCAGTTTAGCTGAATGTTAAAGAACTCTATTCGGTCCATAAGCTGTAAAGATTTTTTATTGCCCCTAGGCCAAACAGTGTTTCCAGGTGATTTCAACTTTTACGAGAAACTATTAAAATTACAACTATTAAAAATAATTGAAGGCAAAAGGCAGGAGAGGGATGGATATCAAGACTCTAAAGACCATGAGGAACATTTGTATTTTTGTTAAAATGAAAGGCTAGGTTAAGGTTGTCCATCAACAGTTAAAGGGGAAGGACGCTTATAATAAATTATTTAACATGATTTACATTGTATTCAGTGGTTCAATCTTTAAGTGTCTTTCCTAAAAATTAATGGGATTGAACATTTCCCTCTCCTTTTCCTCTCGTGCTTCCCTTGTTCTCTGGCTAACATTGTTCTTGTAGAAGCTCATACACACATAAATCCATGGGGCAAAATGGGGTACCGAACGGTCATTTCAGACAACAATCGTTTGATGTAAGGGTGCTTAGTGGGCCTTGTTAATGATATTCCAGCCAGATCAATCAACAATGCCTGACAGAACGGCTGTTTTGCCCAACCAGCTTCCCATACATTAAACATTTGACGGCCATTCGGTACCCCATTGTTGGCCATATGATCCCACAAGCACGATCACACAATATTGTTGAGTGTGTCCCGCCATGTTGATCTTCTTTACCAAATACATTTTACAAGAGTGCACTTCCAAATTCCAATTCAACTATTACTGTTTCCCCAGGACTATGGATATTTAATAACTGCATTGCCACCATTTAATCTACTTATGTTGCCTTAATAATTTTGTTAACTAGGTACAATTCTTAAATCACTTTCTTCTGATCCTTACAGTCTAATAAACAATCAGGGAGATACAATAAACAGCTTTGCCCTGCTACTTACCTGTGCACGATCCCGTGATTCAATGATGTTGCACATGACTTTGCATGACGTTACAGTATCGTGGGAGCGTGCACAGGTAAGTAGCGGGGACCGATCGTTTGCAAGAAAAGAACGTTAGATATTGCACAAAATAGAGGCGCAATATCTAACATGTATTTATTGGATCATAAAAGCAACGCTACTTCCAAACCCATGTTACCCGCCATTGCATCAGGTAGTGAGAGTTTTACGCTCGGTTTACAGGAAAAAGCAGGTTATTGTATCTCCCTGAATGAGTTAAGCACTTACTGTAGCTGTTTATTTATGAAACCATCGCTTCCTCCAAGTTTGTAATGTGTTTATACTGTACCAAGTTTACTTAAAAAGGGGGATATATCCAAAAATGTAGATCTTCTTCTTCTTCTTTCTTCCATATTTTTGGCAATGAGAAAAAATGTTCTTGACCCCAACTCCGCACTGTGGGTCCTTTCCAATTGGCAAGTTATTATTTGTGCCTGTTTTCTAAAACCCAGTGTGTTATTTTTTTCCTCATTATTTTTTTCCTATTTTTTCCTTTTGTGTTGGACTTAGATACTTTCCCTGTGTGGTTATTTATTTTTGTTCAATCACCAAAAAGCTCAGATGAGATATTTGTTTATACAAAAATAATCACTGTCTGCTTGCTTACTGCAATAAATAATGCTACATTGAATCTGTATTTTTAAACGACCACTATATCAGGTATCCCACCCCTCCCGGGAGTCGCGGGACTCTCCTGAATATTGGGGTGGTCTCCTGCACTGCTGTGAGACCACCCCAAACTACTGCGACCCAAACTTACCTGTTGTCTCCGGCTCTGGAATGCCAATTTCAGAGCAACAAGATTACAGTTGTCCTTTAACTTTTGAGTTAGACACATAGGCTTAGAAACAATCAATAAGCCCCTTTATTCAATAAACACGAGGGTGGTGCAGTGGGAAGCAACACCTGCTGGTGTTGTATTGCTTTATTATATGAAAGACTGTAATACAAATAGCACACCGACTTCTAATGGGAGATCACAAGAGAGCAACGGGAGACAGATGAGTTAGAAAACTGGATAGGACACAGGCTGAAGAAAGACGACTACAGAACAAAAGAAAGGATTTATGAACATTCAATAAAGGATTCAAAGGAATTATTTTTTTCAGAAGTTGAAACATTAAAGGGCAAGTCTGCCTGTAAAATGAAAAATTGTATATAGCCAAATCACCAGCCCAAAATCCAAAACTGCAGTAGATAAACATATGAGAGATGTAAGGCTAGTCTGGAATGCTGTCGGCTGTTTTGTTACCCCTCTTTCCAGTTGGCAGCTGTCAGTCATGGATGTAACAGATGACATCGTAGACAATGACTTAATGTTATTCCCCTAGCTGTCTCCTCTAAGCATGTACAAGTTTGTATGAGAGGTTTGTAGAGCCTGGAAAGGCTGGAAAGAGGAAAACAACATGTTGCTGCATAACAGGTTAGTCCTACATCTTTCATATTTCTAACTATTGTGGTTTGGGAGTGATTTACTAATACATCATTTGAGGGTTGAACATGTACTTTGGAAGGTTACAGGCCAGTAAGCTAAGGTCCATCAGTCCTATTTTTTGCAGGTATTAGTAGGTGGTGCTGGCCTGCAAGGGTACCAGATAGGGTTTCTAAAACTTAGTATCTCCTGGAATCAATCTGCCAAGTTTCAAATTTAAAGGAAACAGTACAGTAAGAATTTACTTTTTAGAAATGAAAAGTACCTGGGACAGGGAGGTAGGATTGGTTATTCCTACCCCCCAATATTGTTTTGTTAAGAAGCTACAGCACTTTATTTGGTTATTTGGTATAGGTTATGGCCCTGGGACTTCCTGTATTAAAGGTAGAGCTGAAGCACTCAGGAAGCCTGGCAGAAGCAGTTTTCTTCTGCCAGATTATATTGGGAGATAGAAAGTACCAATCCTACCGCCCTGCCCCAGGTACTTTTCATTTGAACTGTTTTTGAAATAAATCCATATGCACTATAGTCCTTCTTTAAAGTGCATGTCCACCCACAAAACTATAATCCCCCCCCCACTACTGGCCCCACCATGTAGTGTAGTAAAATCCTTACCTCACATCCCAGCTCCATAAGGTTCTCCTATAGTCCCCCCCCAAAGTCCCAAAAACTGCCCACCAGGAGGATAGCAGAGTCCATATAGGACTCTGCCTCCTATCTGGCCTCCGGGAGAAGTTTGGCATGCGTACTGCAGCCCTTCTCCCCCTCCCTCTCCCTCCCGTTTTGCTATCCCTCCCCTACCATAAAACCCCTTGCCCATTTGATAGTATATCTTCCCCCAGCCCCAACCGCAAAAAAATAATTTTAAGAAAGTCCACAGAACTGTACTTTTCTTCCCTCTCTCCAACGGCATTCTGAGAAGCCGGCAGCCGCGTCCGTGATTGGCTGCCTCTCAGCCAATCACGGATGCGGTTGCTGGTCCCGCCCCCCTGCTTGCAGTGTCTCGCAAGCAGAAGGCCGGGCCGGGCGTCGGAGGAGAGAGGGAAGGTAAGTGAAGAACTGGGGACTTTCTTAAATTATTTTTATAGCGGTTGGGGCTGGGGCACTGTGTTCTATTATAGGGCAAAAGTTCTTATTAAGGGCGGACATGCCCTTTAAGCTTTTAGCTGATACAAATGAAAATAATGAAATAATGAAAAATGAGGGACAAAAGTTTAGAATCAGCAGAAAGAGGTCATTATTGACTGTTACTGCATTTATGTTGTCACCAATAATACTCTACCCACATCTTGTAAACAGAGGTAAAGCCGGGCTATAAATTATAATGTTTAATGGTTGTTCACACCATAATATGATGTTTGCATAGAACCCCTGGAATATTCCCATTTCTTTCTCATCCATCACCCTGTGCTCCAATATGACACCTCATTTATTACTCACCTAGGATCTTCAGAATCCTCTGGTGTGGAACCAAAAATTGCTATTTTGTCAGCACAAAACGGGAACTTTAATTTAGAATCTTTGAGGTCTCATAACCTGAGCAGCCTTAATAAGCCATTTACTCAATTTTACATCCAATACTATTTTACATCCTCCAATACTATGTTGCTATGTAATGGTTAGACAGACATTATGGGTAGGGTATAAAGGTTGGACTAGATGGACATATGTCTTTATACAATCTCCAATACTATGTTACTATGTAACTGTTATACAGACATTATGGGGTGGGTATAAAGGTTGGACTAGATGGAATGTCATTTATACAACCTCCAATACTATGTTACTATGTAACTGTTTATACAGACATTATGGGTAGGGAAAAGGTTGACTAGATGGACGTATGTCTTTATACAACCTCCAATACTATGTTACTATGAAACGTGTTTACAGACATTATGGGTAGGTATAAAGGTTGGACTAGATGAATATGTCTTTATACAACCTCCAATACTATGTTACTATGTAACTGTTATACAGACATTATGGGTAGGGTTATAAAGGTTGGACTAGATGGACATATGTCATTATACAACCTCCAATACTATGTTACTATGTAACTGTTAACAGACATTATGGGTAGGGTATAAAGGTTGGACTAGATGGACATATGTCTTTATACAACCTCCAATACTATGTTACTATGTAACTGTATACAGACATTATGGGTAGGGTATAAAGGTTGGACTAGATGGACATATGTCTTATACAACCTCCAATACTATGTTACTATGTAACTGTTAAACAGACATATGGGTAGGGTATAAAGGTTGGACTAGATGGACATATGTCATTATACAACCTCCAATACTATGTTACTATGTAACTGTTATACAGACATTATGGGTAGGGTATAAAGGTTGAACTAGAGGACATATGTCTTTATACAACCTCCAATACATGTTACTATGTAACTGTTATACAGACATTATGGGTAGGGTTAAAGGTTGGACTAGATGGACATATGTCATTATACAACCTCCATACTATGTTACTTGTAACTGTTATACAGACATTATGGGTAGGGTATAAAGGTTGGACTAGATGGACATATGTCTTATACAACCTCCAATACTATGTTACTATGTAACTGTTAACAGACATTATGGGTAAGGTATAAAGGTTGGACTAGATGGACGTATGTCTTTATACAACCTCCAATACTATGTTACTATGTAACTGTTATACAGACATTATGGGTAGGGTATAAAGGTTGGACTAGATGGACGTATTGTCTTTATACAACCTCCCAATACTATGTTACTATGAACTGTTATATAGACATTATGGTTAGGGTTATAAAGGTTGGACTAGATGGATGGATCTTTATACAACCTCCAATACTATGCTACTATGTAACTGTTATACAGACATTATGGGTGGGTATAAAGGTTGGACTAGATGGACGTATGTCTTTTTACAACCTCCAATACTATGTTACTATGTACTGTTATACAGACATTATGGGTAGGGTATAAGGTTGGACTAGAGGACGTATGTCTTTATACAACCTCCAATACTATGTTACTATGTAACTGTATAACAGACATTATGGGTAGGGTATAAAGGTTTGACTAGATGGACGTAGTCTTATACAACCTCCAATACTATGTTACTATGTAACTTATTTAGACATTTGGTTTAGGGTATAAAGGTTGGACTAGATGGACATATGTCTTTATACAACCTCCAATACTATGTTACTATGTAACTGTTATACAGACATTATGGGTAGGGTATAAAGGTTGGACTAGATGGACATATGTCATTATACAACCTCCAATACTATGTTACTATGTAACTGGAGACAGACATTATGGGTAGGGTATAAAGTTGGACTAGATGGACATAGTCTTTATACAACCTCCAATACTATGTTACTATGTAACTGTTATACAGACATTATGGGTAGGGTATAAAGGTTGGACTAGATGGACATATGTCTTTATACAACCTCCAATACTATGTTACTATGTAACTGTTATACAGACATTATGGGTAGGGTATAAAGGTTGGACTAGATGGACATTGTCTTTATACAACCTCCAATAATATTGTTACTATGTAACTGTTATACAGACATTGGGTAGGGTATAAAGGTTGATAGTGGACATATGTCTTTATACAACCTCCAATACTATGTTACTATGTAACTGTTATACAGACATTATGGGTAGGGTATAAAGGTTGGACTAGATGGAATATGTCATATACAACCTCCAATACTATGTTCTATGTAACTGTTATACAGACATTATGGGTAGGGTATAAAGGTTGGACTAGATGGACATATGTCTTATTAAACCTCCAATAATGTTACTTGTAACTGTTATACAGACATTATGGGTAAGGGTATAAAAGGTTGGACTAGATGGACGATGTTTTATACAACCTCCAATACTATGTTACTATGTAACTGTTATACAGACATTATGGGTAGGGTATAAAGGTTGGACTAGATGGATATGTCTTTATACAACCTCCAATACTATGTTACTATGTAACTGTTATATAGACATTATGGTTAGGGTAAAGGTTGGACTGAGGATGGATGTCTTTATACAACCTCCAATACTATGTACTATGTACTGTTATACAGACATTATGGGTAGGGTAAAGGTTGGACTAGATGGACGTATGTCTTTTTACAACCTCCATACTATGTTACTATGTAACTGTTATACAGACATTATGGGTAGGGTATAAAGGTTGGACTAGATGGACGATGGCTTTATACAACCTCCAATACTATGTTACTATAACTGTTATACAGACATTATGGGTAGGGTATAAAGGTTGGACTAGATGGACGTATGTCTTTATACAACCTCCAATACTATGTTACTATGTAACTTATTTAGACATTATGGTTAGGGTATAAAGGTTGGACTAGATGGATGGATGTCTTTATACAACCTCCAATACTATGTTACTATGTAACTGTTATACAGACATTATGGGTAGAGTATAAAGGTTGGACTAGATGGAGTATGTCTTTATAAACCTCCAATACTATGTTACTAGTAACTGTTATACAGACATTAGGGGTAGGGTATAAAGGTTGGACTAGATGGATGTATGTCTTTATACAACCTCCAATACTATGTTACTATGTAACTGTTATACAGATATTATGGGTAGGTTATAAAGGTTGGACTAAATGGATCTATGTCTTTATACAACCTCTAATACTATGTTACTATGTAACTGTTATACAGACATTATGGTTAGGGTATAAAGGTTGGACTAGATGGATGGATGTCTTTATACAACCTCCAATACTATGTTACTATGTAACTGTTATACAGACATTATGGGTAGAGTATAAAGGTTGGACTAGATGGATGTATGTCTTTATACAACCTCCAATACTATGTTTTACTATGTACTGTTATACAGACATTATGGGTAGGGTATAAGGTTGGACTAGATGGACATATGTCATTATACACCTCCAATAACTATGTTACTATGACTGTTATACAGACATTATGGGTAGGGTATAAAGGTTGGACTAGATGGACATATGTCTTATACAATCCAATACTATGTTACTATGTAACTGTTATCACGACATTATGGGTAAGGTAATAAAGGTTGGACTAGATGGACGTATGTCTTTATACAACCTCCAATACTATGTTACTATGTAACTGTTATACAGACATTATGGGTAGGGTATAAGGTTGGACTAGATGGACGTATGTCTTTATACAACCTCCAATACTATGTTCTATGTAACTGTTATAAGACATTATGGTTAGGGTATAAAGGTTGGACTAGATGGATGGATGTCTTTTACAACCTCCATACTATGCTACTATGTAACTTTTATACAGACATTATGGGTAGGTATAAAGGTTGACTAGATGGACGTATGGTCTTTTTACAACCTCCAATACTATGTTACTATATGTACTTGTTATACAGACATTATGGGTAGGGTATAAAGGTTGGACTAGATGGACATGTCTTTATACAACCTCCAATACTATGTTACTATGTACTGTTATACGACATTATGGGTAGGGTATAAAGGTTGGACTAGATGGACGTATGTCTTTATACAACCTCCAATCTATGTTACTATGTAACTTATTTGACATTATGGTTGGGTATAAAGGTTGACTAGATGGATGGATTTCTTTATACACCTCCAATACTATGTTTATATGTAACTGTTATAAACAACTTATGGGTAGGTTAAAGGTTGGACTAGATGGATGTATGTCTTTATACAACCTCCAATACTATGTTACTATGTAACTGTTATACAGACATTAGGGGTTATTAAAGGTTGGTAGATGGATGTGTTCTTTATACAACCTCCATACTATGTTACTATGTAACTGTTATACAGATATATGGGTAGGTTATAAAGGTTGGACTAAATGGATCTATGTCTTATACAACCTCTAATACTATGTTACTATGTAACTGTTAACAGACATTATGGTTAGGGTATAAAGGTTGGACTAGATGGATGGATGTCTTTATAACAACCTCCACTATGTTACTATGTAACTGTTATACAGACATTATGGGTAGGTATAAAGGAGTTTGGACTAATGGTAGTGATGTCTTATACAACCTCCACATACTATGTTACTATGTAACTGTATACAGACATTAGGGGTAGGGTTAAAGGTTGGACTAGATGGATGTATGTCTTTATACAACCTCCAATACTATGTTACTATGTAACTGTTATACAGATATTATGGGTAGGTTATAAAGGTTGGACTAAATGGATCTATGTCTTTATACAACCTCTAATACTATGTTAGTATGTATCTGTTAGACAGACAGTGTGGGTAGGGTATACAACCTCCATTATTTGTAAGAGACAACACACAGAGCGAGACAGATTAACCTTAATCTTTGGTACAATGACTACCCAAGCAAAACCCAAGATGTAAAGTTCTGAATCCAAGAGAACCTTTGCCTGTTGTGTTTCCTAAATAAAATAATAACATTTATTTATTTCAGTCCTTTCAGACCTGCCCCTGAAAATTAACAGTTACAGGTAAAAAAATACAACGCCAATAAAGATATAATATCTTTGCTGCCCGGCAGCTTGTCTTCTGATTGTGGATACACAACACGCTCGCATAAAAGACAATATGCTGTCAAATAACAATTCAATTAAATAGGCAAGTCATCTATCTTCTGTGCACCGTGATTAAAATGTCCGCTGTTATCAACAGTATCATCCATTAGTGAAAGTCGAGATGCATTTCAACACGCGATCTCAAGAAAATGAGGTGTGGCAAATCTGATTAATCAGATCCTATTTATTCAAAGGCGGCAGAACATTTCAAAACAGGATCAGCTAGCATGACAGTGATCTGCGGGGTGAAGATTAGAAAGGGCAAGCGATAACGGGTCTTGTGGGTTTGAGAGGTGGAGTTTTTCTGTCTGCTAGAATCTGCCTCTGAAATTAACCTTTTTGTGGTACATTCCTGCTTATCGATTTTCTCTGAAAAGAAACAAAATAGATTTTTTGAGCATTGCTCACATACAATTTGCAATTACCAAGATCCATGTCCTCTAATTAAAATAGCTCTTTCATATGTTTCAAACAAGAATAGGATGATGTCTCTAGCTTCTCTGGATCTTAAGTTATATGCTTGTGAAGATACACTTTTTTTGCCTGGCCTTACTTTCTCAGTCTGTGACAGTCACATGATGTGCTGTGTAAGAAGCCAGCTAATCATCCCAGTAGACGTTTGACCTCCTCCTAAAAGGGAACTGTAGTCTCCATATAAGTGCCCTCTATTATAAAAAAAACCCAAACATTTAAAATGACTCTAGGACCATGCATCTTGCCGCAGTCTATCCAAACTTATAGCAAGTCCACAATGAGCTGTGACGTCCCCATCGAGTGGTTTGAGCATGCCCATTTGTATCCTAGCCACATGTCTGAAAATATTTTTTTCTCTTTCTAAGGTGTCTATAGACAGAGGAAAGCATAGATATTGATTACAAGCCTGTAACTATTTTCACAAAAGATTGATTTTGGGGGTGGGGCTTATAACACAGCCTTATAACACAAGAGACAGAGTAGGATGAGAGATTTTACAAGCCTATAACTTTAGATTGACAACAACTAAAGACATTATCCTAGGCTTCTTTTTAAGGTATGAACCTATTGATGTTCTGAAAAACCCCATTGAATCAGAAATGTTTTGAATTTCCGATTGCAATTTTCGAGTATTCCATAGCAATAGAAAATTAAAAAAATTTGGCAAAACCAGGGACAGAGGTGACAGTCTCTCCTTTCAAGTATCATGACTATCAATGTAGGAAGATCATAACAATCTATCAAGTAGAAAGATCCTTGGTTTCTTAAAATGCCTCTTTGCCTTTACTAACTACTGTAACTAACACCCTAGAGAAGGAACGACTGCCAGTGTATTGGACCAGTTTCTAGGTCTGGTTGGTTAAGTCTTTAGATCCCATGTTGCTCAAACATTTAGAAATGCATCTTGTGTATTATTAAGTGAAGCTGTACGCTGTTCCATTCTTTGCTCATACCAAAAGCCATGTCATTTTTATAGGTAGGTGAGTACATATTTCAAATCTAACATTCAGAATCTTACAGTTAATATAAACAACTAATGGTGGCTGTAGAAGGATCGATATTATCTACAAAAATTTCCACCCATCCCAATAACAACATCACCTTGATTTTGTTAACAGGCACCATTTACGGAACGATAATCCCTACGTCTATGTCTACCATAAGGAAAGTTCCATTACAGCGTTTGTCTGGACACAACAAGTTCTGATCAGCAAATGCACAACCAATGTTTTGTTGTTCCATCTATAGATTCATATTGAATTGAGTAAGTATCAACACACAGACAACCATACAGTAACTGCAATACAAAAATAGCCACAAATAACACGCACCCTGCCTCTAACTATATATTATGTATGCAGGCGATACAATTTAACATGGTTTAAATAATTCAGGTCCATGTGTTCTCATGATTTCAGAATTTTATTTATTTATTTTTTATATGCACTCATGAATCTAATATTCAGGGATATAGAAATTTAGAAAACTGATTGCAAACTGCATCATCCCTGTACATTTTTATTGAAGTTTCATGTATTAAATTGTCCTGTGTAATGTAAGGAGTCTGCAGCCTTTTCATCAAATCACATTTTCCTGACTACTGTACATTTACATGTATAAACCCATGATAAAATAATCTAAATGCTCTTCAGTATCATAGGATTCCCAGGGCACCTATACCATAAAAGGGTCCAATTCCACCCCCTCCCATTAAGACTACTCAGAACTAAAAGTTCTGGTCACTAGTTCTAGCTCAGCCCCAACCTCACTCTGGGATATGTCCAATAGGTAGATGTCCTTCTTGGAGAGCGCATCTTCATGATGGTTAGGCTCTGGACCATAAGGGGGCAGAATTGTCTGTAACCTTTGATTTAAGGGTTATAGCTAAATCCAAGGATGAGGAACAAGCATGCTAGCTTCCTGCTCTGAAATCTTAATGGGAAGGAGGTTTAAACTAAGGGGCATATGGGCAGCACGGTGGCTCTGTGGTTAGCACTGATACCTTGCAGCGCTGAGGTCCTAAGTTCGATTCCACCCTTGGAAACATCTGCAAGCAGTTTGTATGTTCTCCCCGTGTTTGCATGGGTTTCCGCCGGGCACTCCGTTTCCCCCACAATCATAAAGACATATTGATAGGTTGTTTGTGTACATAAAGTGATTAGATTGTAAGCTCTTCGGGGCAGGACCTGATGTGAATTGAGTAAATAATTGTAAAGCAATGTGGAATATGTAGCACTATATAAGAAATAAAATACAATACATAAATATTTAAAAAACATTACCGTAAAAGTTCGTTAATTCGCACATGGTATCGCACAATACCATGTGGTAGTAAAATAGAGCAATGGTATTGCATGGGCGACCGCGGTTGTAAATTTACAATCGTGCCTAAGATTATTAAAGGCGCGCTACTGCGAAATAGCGATATCGCGCATTTATAAATATGGCCCTAATACTGAAAACAGTTATTTAAAATCAACTTAAATTCAAATCAATTCTTTTATTAACACCAATGCTCATTCTATTTTTTCTTACTTTAAACTATGAGAACTTCCTCAACGAGTTTTTAAGAAGGTAATCTTACCGTCCCAACTAGGAGAAAATCGCTGTACCATTTTGTGTTGGCCATTTTGTACAGCTGGGGATTTGCTTAGTTTACAGGCTTAAGCAAATAACGGCTAGAAAGTTCCAATTAGGAAAATCATTACAGCACTCCAATAGAAACCTGCAGTTTTCTCCCTGCACATTGTATTGTTGCTATCTCGAACTTCCAGAAAGCAAATTCAATAAGCGATCCTATATATCATTATTGTTTTTATGCCTTTCTAGTAATACCCCTTGTTTCTAGTAGACAGGGCTAACTATAAGAAAGTGCCTGCGATTCGTTGGGGCCAACATGTAATTGGTTTTGGTGTAATCTTGGTTCCAAACAGAAATTTTGTAGAAATTATTAATCAATATTGTTAATTTATGATATCAATCATTTATAGCGACTGTAAATTACTGAACCCCAGAAGTAATTTAGGACCGTGTTGATATTTTTCAAACAGCAGCATAAAACCCCAATACGTTGTGGTGTTTTACTAGAAACAAAAATAAAGCAGTACTGGTGCAGATACAGCCCAATTGGGTGCAGACTGAGCAGAACCCCTTTGCCCTAGTGGTTTATTATACAAACAAAAAATATGTATGGCAATTGCACTGCAAAAAGTGAAATCATTTATTGTGAACCAAACATTTATTTTGTATTATACTGTACACTAGCAAAAGTAAGTTGGTGCACAGTGTGAATGATGTGTGTGTGCATGATTGCAGGTATCCCACTACTCCTGCGAGTTACCGGAGTCTCACTTATTCAGGGGTGAGACCTCCCCTAACTCCCGCGACCGAGAGTAGACTCTATTCCCCGTTTAAGTCTTTTGGCCAGAACGCCCTGCCACACCCCAGAACGCTTTCAAACATGTGCAATGATCCTGACAGGCAGAACTCTGAGGTGCACTACTAATTACCTGTGCCACTGCAGGTGAGTATATTCAATCATGTAAAGTTCATAAGTAGGCACACTCACTTAAGTCTTCAAGAAATATTCATTTATTCTAGTGCTGAAAAACAAAAACGCCAAATATACACACAACGTTTCGGGGGGTTTAGCACCTGAGGAAGGGGGCTAAACCCCCCGAAACGTTGTGTGTATATTTGGCGTTTTTGTTTTTCAGCACTAGAATAAATGAATATTTCTTGAAGACTTAAGTGAGTGTGCCTACTTATGAACTTTACATGATTGAACACACCCCAGAACGCCCCTAACCCCGCCTCTTTCCCACTTCTGAGACACTAACCCTATCCCCTTGGTGACCTCACTGACACCACGCCCCCTCATCACCCTGCCCAGAAGTCTGTAATTGACTTTGTGTGGATACAGTGGATATGAAATCTCTATACGCCCTATAAAATGGGAGGGTTTTGTTAAATAACAAAGAAGGAAAGAAAAACAAATCAAAAACAGTTTAGTTAATAAAGAAATCCCAGCAAATCCTGGTTCTATTAATCCCCGTAAACTAATACTGGTTGATTTTATTGCACTGCTCTGTGTTTTGGATAAGAGTCTCTTTGGTATATTTTTGACCACTAGAAACCATCATAGACCATCATAGAAAACGCCTGCACAAATGTCAGCTAGTGTATAGGAAACATAAAAGCATTGGAGCTAGTTATTAAATCTTGTGTTTACTTATAATCGGTTTCCTGTTATAGTTACACAACACCAAACATTTTTATTGTACTTCGGACCATTATTAAAGACATTTACATATGGACAGAGAAATTTGGACTTGTGTAAGGGGAATGTAAGGGGAACATGAGGCTATATGTGTACCGTCTTTATAAATATTATTACTGGGGATTTAATTGGCTTGTATTTGTATTACTGAACTTGACTGAACATTCTATTACAGGTACACAACACCAAATGTTTATATTCTGAGTAAGGAACTTTGGATTTGTGTGTGTGTGTGGGGAGGGGGGCAGGGGGCGGGGGGGATGTAGATATCGGGACAGTGTTTATTAATATAATTGTTTATGTGCTACATTTAGTCATTTAGTATGAAAGAACTTTGTTGCCTGTTCTGATGACTGGAATCCTGCGTTTGTATACTTTGTATACAGGTATACTTTGATTGTTGCATAACACCAAACAGTATTATTTTCACCCCCTGTAATATATGAGATATTATATGACACCATTACCAAAGATATTTACATATGGGTAGAGACATTTGCACTTGTGTGTGGGGAGTGTAATTATGTGGGTATGTGTACAGACTCCTTGTCCAGAGGTATTAATATATGGGTAGTGAACTTTAGATTCATGTGTCTGTGTTGGGAGGTAATGGGAATATGTGTCACCCACCCATTTAGACTAAAATATGTCACCCTGATTCTGTATTATAAATGCAGGAGCATTTGTACAAAAATGTACAATTTTTCATCCAATCAATGGAAATGTCAGATTGTAGGTCGGATTGTACATAAAATTGGCCTAATGTATGGTCACCTTAACTGGCATCAATTAATCCACATGCCCTTTGTCAGCCAATCTAAAAAAAAAAATAGTTCTATTTGGAATCTACATACAGATCTTGGTCTTACATACAGACCAATATTTCTAGGTGTGCAAAGCTAAGGTAGCACATTAGTTGAGAACATATAAATATTCCTCTGTGTTCATGTCAGGGTGCTGTTCAGCAAAATTTTATTTCATATGTTGTTGAACATGGAAACATGTTGATGTTCCAGTAATATTTTTGCTTACTGAATGTTATTCAGGACTTTACAAGTCAACCACTCATTATATCTAGTTCTGTGCCAAACAAGAAACATTTTTCACCCTTCCCCTCCCTTCATTATTCTGTTCTATTAAGTGGCCACCGCAGGATCAGTTTGATATTTGGTGCATTAGGTTCGGCTCATCAATGATCACAATCTATTTTATTTGGGTGGAGGAGAAATAAGATATTTTGCAGTTCAAATACAAACCATTCGTGTCATTTGATAAGGTTGAATCATTTTTCTAGACTTTTATTTGATGAAGTCCAAAGATATTAATCATCTATCAATCTCAACATAGTTGGAACCAAGATGTCAGTAGATTAGTTTATACAGCAAGTTATTGAGTATACATCTCTCCATCGGCAGAGGAAATTAGAGAACATGTATTCTACATTGGATTTATTGAATCATATCATAGAAATATTACAGATCCATATTACAGATCCACGTCTTGGTGTCATTAAAATGGGCTTGTCTGTCTTATAGCAGAAAAAAATCAATGTTTAACAGTTTCAAGTTTTTTGTTCCCGCCAAAAGGAAAAATTGCTAAACTACATCCCAACTGACATTAGCATTAAAGTCCATAAATTTACAATGTGCTTTCTTTGTGGCTGTCATATTTAAAGGCATCATTAACTAAAAATCATGGTCTCCATACAAGAACACTCCTACCCTTAAAGGGCAAGTCCAACCTAAAATAAAGTAACCTTAAAAATGTTAATCAGTCCCCCTAACCCCACTTTCGTATTATCTATATGTTTCAAAAATGTCCCTGAAGTTCCTTACCTGTCAGCTGCACTCCTCCTCTGCTCTGCGGCTGACAGCCCCTCCACTTTCTGGTTTTGTCTGTCAGTAAAAGCGCAACGTGACAGCACACCCAATCTCCTGACAGCCGCAACCAGAAAAAAGAGCAGCTGTCAGCGCAAAAGCCCACTGCTCCTGTTTTTGCTCAAAATAGGAGAATATTCGGCAGGGGACCGGGTCAGGTAAGTGCCTTCAGGGGAACCTTTGAAACGTATAGATAGTGCCAAAGTGGGGTTTCGGGGGTGATTAACATTTTTAGGTTACTTTTTTTTAGGCTGGACATGCCCTTTAAAATGCCTCTACGCTTACAGAAGTGGTGGTGCGTCCTACTTACTCAATTACCCATAAGTCTCAGTTTCTTATTTGCATATGACAGAGGCAATCACAGATATTGATTGTAAACTTGTAACTAGCTTCAGAAAAGATAGATTTTTGGGGGTGGGAATTATGACACAGCTTATAACACATGCCTGTCACAGAGACACAAAAACAGAGCAGGTCAGGAAGAAAGACTTTACAAGCTTTTAACCTTTGGTTGAGAACAGCTAAACATCATCCTAGACTTGCTAGGAAGGTATGAGAGAACTATTTTCATTAGCAGACACTTGTATGGAGACCACCGTTTTCATTTAAGGTAGCATTCCCGGGTGCTGGATGGCTGAATTATTTTCTGTACATTTACAGTAGATTAAAGTTAAGTTCAGGAACAAAAAGGAGTATTTTCTTATTTCAATAGCTGTCTATCTAAAGTTTTGTCACTGCATAAGTAAAGGCTTCAGAAGTACTTCTTTTTTGCAGGACTCCTAATTGTATTCATTATGATCTTGTCCTTTATTCAGCCCCGGGGTGATTTCATTGCTCAGTAGAGATCTGTGCATGTTTGACCCATCCAACCACCAATGAATTAAAACTGAATGTTTGCAACATTTCAAGAAAGTGGTACATTCTAAGAAGAAGGTCCATTGCAGGACCAGAAATGGCAGCTCACTAGCGACCACAGCAGGGTATAGAAAAAGAAAAATCAACTCATTTACAAAATGAACAGAATATGCTGAATTGTATTGACGAATTGGCAATATAAATACATTTTTCATAAAATAATATTTACCATTGATTTTTTTTTTAAATATATAATTAGCCTATTATTAGCTTTAGTACTTCTTCAGGCCATAATATTGTATTTTATATTAATATTGTAATATATATTGTATATTAGTATTTCATATTTACATTCATATTGTAGGAATTGTTCAACAATCTGGATATTGCTTTCTACATTTCTATGGGTTAAATAGGCAGCTTTACGTTTATATAGAAAATATTATTATGTGCCTAAAAATAAACTGTAAGGTGGCCATATTGTTTACTCTAGCTGTGTAGTTGTATGTTCTCTATTAATTTACAGTATAGATATAACATTACCCTCCAGGGAACATAAACTGAGTGTTCTGTTCTATTGCATACATTGTCAATAAACCTTGAATACAAACAAGGTACATTCGTGTTTCATAAAAAAAAATTTAAGACAAGACTTACAGTTTGGTATTTAATGAATCTATGTTTAACGTGTATGGAAAGAATTTCTAGTTTAATTTGGTCCATTTATCTAATTAGCTGATCTTGGTCAACAAACAAATTGAAATTGGTGATGAGCTGTTCATAGAAATTACTCAATATGGGAATCTGCCTGTGCAACAACTTCCCAACATGACCATAAATTGAATAGGGGAACATAAATTGAATAGGGGGCCATCATCAATTTGCCCCCGCTAAGTATAACGTAGGGCTATACTGTATTTCAAGACAAATGAACCTAATTAAAAATAAACACATTGCTCACATTTTATGTCTTTTTGTTCCGAGTCTGAAGATTCTGAAGATCTTCTGTGAGTAATTAGAGTTTTGCACATGTAAAAGTCCTTTAAAAAGTCAATAAAATCCACGGTCATTCATGAATTATCTTACAAGGATGGACACTTGAGTCTAACAGTCTATATTAGTTTCATTAATTTAAAAGTCAAATTTTGTAATCTTTCTCTGACATTCCTCGGAGTGATGAAATATGATGACAGCATCATTTTATTGTATTTGAATAATGTCACACAATGTCTTGGACCCTTTCGCTTCAACGCGTCTTCAATGTGATATGTCCCCACATCAAAATATTATGCTGGCATGATGCTTTAGTGCATAAAAATGATGTTCTCAGGAGACCTAAAAGGTGAAACAAAATTCTAGGAACAGAAAAATGCTTTAGGCGAAAACTAAATAGGAATTTTTTTTCTCTGCATGACTGCTAAACACAAAGGGTTTCATTTAGTATTGCGAGGTGGACTTACACTTCAATTGGCTTCTTAGGGTTTTTTTTTTACTGCAAAATCTTGAACATCTGTACTAAGTGCAAGTAAAGTTTTTTTATCTGGGAAAATAAAGGATTTCATTCGGTTCAAAGAGAAGCAATAACTTTTTTTTAAGAACAAAGAAGCTTTAAAAAAAAATCTTCTTTTAAGTTGAAATTTTAGTTTAGACTATTGAATAAAAGTTGGAAAAATCTAAAAGGTGACCTCTAATCTATTATGTAACACCAGTGTGAAGACACAGCTTTTAATTGGAATAATTATTGTATAAACAATAGAAAGTCCAAAGGGTTGGTAAAATAGGTGAGGAGAGGTTGCACTTCATCATTCTCTGTCTAGCCAGTTGATTATCTCTGGTAGCCTGTGGCAAAGGGTTTTGAATATAGGACAACTAAAGTCTCCAGAGAACATTATAGAGAGAACGCATTCATATAAGCACAATAGGCTGTATTGAAGTGGTGGCTGTGGGTTGGTTTATCTAATTAACCTGTGGCTACTGTGGATTACCTCCCATAAATCTCTTCACTTATGAAGTCACCATTTCGAACACATGCCCTTATCTCTACAACACATTAGTTTCAAAAAGTAAGTCTGTGACCTGTCCTGTCTCTCTCTTTTTTACTCTCTCTTTCTTAACAAAATGAGTTTGTCGGTGCAATTTCCCAATCACCTTCCTTTCCTGAACATTGCCTGCATTGTTGGGCAATTGAAGGGCAAAAGAAATGCAATCCATTAATGATTTTTGCAGCATTAAATGGATTCTCTACACCTTCCTTTTATTGAAATGGCAGTATATAACAGAGATATATTACAAAGAACGTTGATAAAGTAAAAAGCAAGCGCAGAAATGGAAAAAGTAAAACTAACAAATAGTGTTGCAACTGTGATTGAACCCTAAATTTCAAATTGAAAAGCAAGTACCGGTAGTCTAGTCTATCACTGCTTTTCTAGCTTTTTGCAATCTCTTATGCACACTATTCAATAAAGGTTCTTATCATTAAAAATGGTGCTAATTTTGCTCCAACCAATCAGATATTATTAATTTGGCTTCCCGTTCTTTCTATTTCTTCTTCTTCCATTTTCTTCTTCTGCTTTTTTGGACCTTATCTCCTCCCACAGACATGAAATTTGGTACAGACGTGCGGGGCATATAGGAGAAGTGTGTTATCTTCTAGCTAAGGAATCCGCAGAAGCGTTACGTCGTTATCGTGGAAAATTTTCCCCATAGACTATAATGGTAACAATCCTCAAATGTAGATATTTCAAAACAGTTTGTTTCATGGTCATAAATACAAACGGTGATACCCCCCACACAGACACAGTTACACCCACCTACTGACCTACTTTTCCATTCCCATGGAAGCCATACTTAAAGGGTAACTATAGTCAAAAAACTAATTTTGATCAATCATCAATGAAAGCTAGTTAAATAGTTATACATGTAAAAACACATGCCCCCAACCCTCATATGGGTACACACACCTAGTGAACTACCCTTTCCATTCCTGTGGCAGCCATACTTAAAGGGTAAATAAGGTAATAAAAACTAATTTTATATATCCTCAATAAAAGTTAGTTTTATGGTTGTAAACACAAAAAAGACATACCCCCTCAACCAGACCCATGTACACACAACTACTAATCTACTTATCCATTACTGTGGCACCATACTTAAAGGGTAACTAAAGTCAAAAAAACTAATTTAGATTTATCCTCAATAAAAGATAGTTTTATGGTTGTAAACACAAAAAAGACATACCCCCTCAACCAGACCCAGGTACACACACCTACTGATTTACTTATCCATTACTGTGGCAGCCATACCTAAAGGCGTAAAACAAAGTCAAAAAAAAAATTTGACCAATCATCAAAAAAGTTTGTTTTTTTAACCCCCACGTGACACAGGTACATACACCTACTGACCTACCTCTCCATTACGGTTGCAGCCCTACCTAAAGGGTAACTAAAGTAAAAAAACTTTTTGACCAATCATCAAAAAAGTTTTTTTTTTTAACCCCTAACCCAACACAGGTACACGCACCTACTGATCTACTTATCCATTACTGTGGCAGCCCTACTTAAAGGGTAACTAAAGACAAAAAAAGTAATTTTGATTAATAATCAAAAAAGTTAGTTTTTTTAACCCCCAGGGGGCATAGGTACACACCTACCCCTCCATTACTGTGGCAGCCATACTTAAAGGGTAACTAAGATCAAAAAAAACAATTTTGACAAATCATCAAAAGTTTGTTTTTTAACTTCCAAACTGATCCAGGTACACACACCTACTCACCTACCCTTCCATTTTCATGACAGCCATATTTAAAGGGTAACTATAGTAAAATTTTGACTAATCATCAACAAGGTTTTTTTTAACCCCCAACCTGACACAGGTACATACACCAACTGAGGTACCCATTCATTTATTTATGTGGTAAGTATAGTTAAAAAAAAACAAATTTTGATACACATCATCAAAAAAAGTTATCCCCCAACCTGACATGAGTACACACACCAACTGACCTGCCTTTAATTCATGTGGCATATTTAAAGGGTAAGTAAAAAACAACAATGTCCTCATCATTGGCATTATTGAGTTTTAAAATCTGCAGAACAAACACACACACATTCCTTTCCAAAATGCAGCCTTTTAAGCTTCAAATTCAAAGTTTATACTTAAACTTTCCCTTTCTAGTTTAACATTTGAAAGCTAACATCTGATTGGTTGGGGCAAAATTAGCCCTATTTTCAACAATAAGAACTTTTATTGAATCTCCCTGTATAGTTGGCTACTATCCCAAATATTATTCCAGGTTCTCCTTCTCTGATCCTCTACCCATGACCCATGTATAGCACAACATCAAAGATTAAGAAGCGCACACCCCATTTAGTGCATTTACAGATTTATTTAGTGGATTACACACACGACATTTGGAGAAACACATGCCTGAGAAAGGTGACAAGTTGTTCCACAGAAACATTGTGTGTCATCCACTAAATTAATCTGCAAATGGGTTTCGATAAGGGGTTGATGTTAAATACCTGACTGTGACCCCACAATGCTGTAAACCCCTTTGCATTGCGGAATCATGGTCAGGTAAGACATTTTATGCCGCCAATGAAAAGGCATTTAATGTTAGCGCAACATTTAACTTAACCTTTGCAGAATTGGCAAAACTTTTGGAAATGGCACTTCCTCCGCAGAATTAGTTTAAACCTGCGCTAACCAGATAATACATTGGGAAGCTGCCGATAAAGCATCACCCCCTAAATGTGGTGTGCCCTTCTTAAGCTTCATACACACGTTGGATAATTGTCGTACAATGCAGCCGACGAATAAGCAATCGCATGATATTCGTATGAAAATATAGCATTAACGATCATCTAAGACCAACGACCGTCGACTATTGTCGGCTTTTTCTGACGATCAGCCTGGCGGGTTTGTTCTGCCGATTATCGTATATTTGTACATGGTCGGCAGATTATCGTTAACGTTCTATGAAATATATAAAAGGCGCATGCTCTGCTTTCGTAATTGTGCGAAGATATGAACGTTACTTTACGTACGAACGTCTATATCTAACGACTATCATGGTGACTATTGTAGCTGTGTGTACAGATGTCGTTTCAATTATGAGGAGTAACGATAATGTTGTTGAATGTTCGTCGACTGCATTGTACGAAAATTATCCAACGTGTGTACGAGGCTTTACTCCTTGATGACATGGCATTCAATCAAATCTGTCAGGTTTCTATATTTCCTTACACAGTTCTGCATGTAGATTGCAAAGTAGAAAAGGGTTATATTTGTATTTTCTCTATTTGTATTCACTCTGCTGAGCGTTCATTAACAAACCAATGTGCTGAGGCGGGAGTAAATAGTAAGCAGCAATCAGTAGCCAATCATAAAGGCCTGATAAGAGGTGGAGAAAGACAAGTAATATGGCAGCGCTGTTATTGGTCTATGTAATTATCTTTAACTTCATTGGTACTCTTTGAAGGAATATTTTTTTAAGAGGGTAAAATTAGTTATAATAGTGATGGCTGAATTTCTAAAAAATAAAATCTAAGCCTAAAAATTCCACATATATTGGAATATAATATGGTATTTATACATGGTGCGATTTATACTTCACCCTTCCATGGCAGCTATAGGTGACATTAAAGGGCAACTGCGGTCTCCAAACAAGTAAGGGTTAAATAAAATCCTTCCCATCATACATTTAGAATGAACCTTGGATCACATCTCAAGGTAAAACTTGTGAAAAGCTATAGCTGGAAAGGTTTAACAATATAACTTCCTAAAAACTACCTGCTCTCACCAGCTTGTAGTCATGTGACCAGTCTTTGCCTGCATACCCCCCAACTGTTGATTATTATAAAAGTCTGTGCAGGTACTTCCTGTCTTTCCAAACATTAAATCTTAAGTAAGCATGCCCTGTCCCTAGGGTAGAGGGAGAAGCAGAGGCACAAATGATGTCACTTAAAGATAGGATCCGGGTTCAACACAGAACCCCTCGGTTCCCAAATCTGAAAGATCCGTACGAATCCGGGCAGATCCTCTGGATTTCGGGACTTCGATAGTTTTTGAAAAAATAGCCTAGAACGTTCGAAAAATTTAGAAAATTCGATCGGAGACCATTTTCAAGTTTCCGGTTGTAGTTTCGAAAATCGAATGTTTGAGACTATTTCGAAAATAGCCTCGCACAATCGAAAATCTTCGAAAATACAACTGTAAACTCGAAAATTATCGTATTTTCAATAATTTTCAAACGTTCAATGCTATTTTCGAAAATTATCGAAAATAGTCCCATACTTTCGAAAATTATTGAAAATTCGTTCTGGTTTCGGATTTTTGGATCTTCGGGATTTCCCCGAGATCCGGAAATCCAAAAATGGAACGAAACTAGTGAGTATCGGCCATCTCTAATGTCACTACTGGAAGCAAAAAAGACCACAATTGCACTTTAATATAAACACCAATTTATAGGTACAGAGTTTAAGGCGAAAATTTAATATATCAAAATGGATCAGAACAAAAGTTTTCTAGTTGAATTCTCTAGTGGAAATTCTGCCTTCAGATAAACCTAATTTCCCTTTCTAAACAGCTCTCTTTTTCTAGAATTTATCCTCAGAAAGATTGGTTGAGTTTTATTCATGCTCAGAGCACAAATAATAGTTAATGATGTATGTGCACAAGCACAAAATGTTTTATTGTGTTGGGGCTTCATACCGGTGCATAGGAAGGCACAGGACTTACAACCCTTTGCCAAACACTCCGTGAATCTAATTATCTGTTTATTGCACGAGTCCAAAAAGAAAAAGAAAAAAAGAAAAACTGTTTAATATTCCGTTCAGGTGGATGCTGTTGTTTGATCATTAATCATGTTTAGTCGCACCTGCAATTATTTTTTCATATCTTTAATATGCCAATTTTATTGCAGAGACGTCTCTCAGGAGGATTGTAAGTGATTAAGCCTGGTTAATTGTTGCATGAATTTTCAGATTGTTTCAAAGTCAGCATGATCAAAGCAGAAAACAAGGTTACACCGAGAGCTCCCGAAAGTTGGGATATGTTTACAAAGCTTTGGCAAACATTCCATTTAGGGCTGAAATGAATCCTGCAAGCGATGCTGCCTCCGTGCTAAACGCTGTCATCGGACATTTTAATTAACAAAGAGTTGGTGGCACCGGCCCAAAAAGTCTAGAAGGAAGACATTACGGATCTTTTCAGCCCATTTGGGATTAGTAGTAATGATTCTTAACATGACTTGTCCAATCATTTCTCGCTCACCTGGTTGAAATTGACTATCCGCTAGAGACCTTGCCGGCCAGTAAGTTTTATGGTATTAGCAAAGCTTGGATTTAAATTAAAAGTCGCCTTTGCGTGTTGAATAATTAAAGCAAATTCAAGTAATGGATAAGGCTAAAAGGAAAACGAAAGTGCCAGTATATATCAATGTTCCAATGTAATAAAGAGCCTTTTTGCTCTTAAAATCTATTTTTGCACAGAGATGTGACTGTTTAAATTTTAGAGAGTTTTATTTGTATGGGCCCTCTGCCCTCATAGAGCATATATTAATTATATTATGCATTGTACTTCTCCAATCAGAACCTTTTGCATAATGAGCTACAACCCATACTAATGACATATTATATATTTCTTACTCAGCATAGGACTTGGTCAATGAAAATAGCAGCAAAATAATTTGTTTGTAGGGCCTTGTTTACACATGGGACAACCCTCTTAGAGGGCCCTGTTTCCTGATTTGGTGGCACGGTCTTTGGCTACTGGGGAAAAGGGGTTTAAAACCAAAATGAAGGCAAACTCCAGGGATCAATTCAGAAGATTTTAAAGAGCAACTATAATGCCAGAGTAGATTCCCCCGCACTTATGCAAGTACATTAGAGGGCATGTCCACCCCCCAAACTATAATTTAACCCACCACTGACCCCACTATGTAGTGTGTAAAAATCCTTACCTCACATCCCAGCTCCATATGGTTCTCCTGTAGTCCCCGCCCAAAGTCCCAAAAACTGGCCAGCAGAAGGTTAGCAGAGTCCATGTAGGACTCTGCCTCCTGTCTCCCCTCCGGGAAAAATTTGGCATGCGCAATGCAGCCATTCTCCCCCTCCCTCTCCCTCCCTCTCCCTCCCAATTTTGTCTCCCTCCCCCTATTATAAAACCCTTTTTATAAAATGTACTGCTCCCTCCCCCAGCCCCAACCGCATTACTATTATTCACAGAAAGTGCCCGATCTTTATTTACCATGCCTCTCTCCTTTGCCGGTCTGAACTCCCGGCAGCCGCGTCCCTGATTGGCTGCCTCTCAGCCAATCATGGCCGCGGCTGCTGGTCCCGCCCCCTGCTTGCATTTCGGTGCAAGCAGAGGGCCGGGGCAGTGCGGCGAAGGATAGAAGCATGGTAAATAAAGATTGGGGCACTTTCTGTGAATAATAGTAATGCGATTGGGGCTGGGGGAAGGAGCAGTACATCATATAAAAAGTTTATTAGAAGGGTGAACATGCCCTTTAAGCAAGGGAGACCTTACTCCTACCTCCTCCTGTTGGGATCCCTAAGCCCACTAGTAAGCCGTATAGCTTTGTATAGCAGCTGACAGCTCACTGTTCCTCCCCTTGCTGGTTCATATGGCCCCTTTCTAGCTCTAACAGAGTCATGCCTGCACTGTCCATTAGATCAGTCCATAAGGAGAAGCTGGCAGGGGAAGGAGTGAAGAGCTTTTCTGCCTTTTGATTATGAGTGGAGTTTCAGACAAATCTTTCTCCTCTACCTTTTTCTATCTGTTTAAGTTAGTTTAAGGGCATGTCCACCTTTAAAACTAAAAAAAATGTCAGTTATCTGCTATATTTACCAGTTATTGTAACCAGATAGTTGATAAGTTCTATTCCAATACGGCAAATTTATCTGCCTCCTCCCTCATTGAGCTTTTTTTTATAATTTTGAGCATGTGCAGAGAAGGAAATAGGGTAAATAGCAGAAATTCATTGGTTGTGATGTCAGCAGTCACAACCTTGATTGACTGCATGGAGGGAGGGGCCAGCTTACTCTGCCTGAATGCAGGCAATAATTAATCTTAGTAATACTGGTTAGTAATATATCTAATCATGGGCTGAATATATCAGTTGGGGTTTGTGGCAAGTTAATGACAAGTGACCAGTTGTTTAAACTTCTCTAAACAAGGCAAGATTCTGCAAAGCTCCCATGATTCAACTACTTTCTTTAGTTCAGTTTAAACAGCCAGTCAATAATCATTTTAACTGCATATGTCATCAACCCTTAGTGATCTCACTGGCCAAGCTGCTACCTCAAGCTGCTAGCTATTTCTACATATCTATACAGTCAGCAGAACAGCTTTATGTTTCATGTTTATGGTTCCAAGTCTTGTTGTAAGTCACTATTTAGAAATTCGCGTTTTACAATAAAAAAAAAAAACCCGTTCACGCTTTGTCATTGAAAAAGTAGAATGTTTGCTACACGTAGGAGAAATATTCCATCACCAAAGTACAATACCCTCAGAGGGCATTATTATAGAGATCTAGATAACAGGTGACCTCTTAGCAATTAATTCATTGGGTCACACGGTTGAAAATTCTCCTCTCTACAGAAAGGATTTGTAGGTCATTCTGTCTCTATTCTGTCTTTCAATGGCAAATGTGCTCCTAGATGAGTCTGATATATATATATATATATATATATATATATTATTAACTCATTTCAAGTTTATAGGAAATTAGGAAATTACAATGAGGGTTATATATTAATAGTTATGGGATAGGTGTATATATATTTATGTTTATTTTTGCTAGTATTAGCATGTATAGGAGCATAAAGTATATAAAATATTGTAGTGTGTTATGTCTGCTACAACAACCTCATCCCTTCAATAAAAAATGTGGTGGGGGGAATTCACTTGTTTATATTGGTTAGGGAGTAAGGGAGGGGCTAGTCCTTTCATAACATTGGTTGCTTATGGAGTTACCTATAATTGTTCTATTATTTTATATTATAATGGAAATGAACTTACATGTTATGATTTATGTGAGATACAGGGCTAAACCTTAACCAATTAATTGGTTTAACATAGTATCACTTGTATCAAGTGAGAGGTAATTGTCTGTTTGAGCCTATATAAACCACAGTAGCTGGATGTATTATTGTGCTCTGTGGCCAGACAAATTGGCAAACACTAGCGTGTGCTTTTTAACGTGTGATCGTTTTGCATTTTAAAACGTAAATAAACATATTTATTTGCGCTTGCTTTGTCATTAAATTATTAATTTTTAGTGAGTGATCCTAATTCCCCCTGCCCTCCCTTACTCACTGCCTTCTTGTAGTGTCTGTGACACTTACAAGCTCTGCACAGCCTCACCATAGACCCTGCTCTGCTTTCGCATCTCCCCCTCCCTCCCCCTCTTTTCTTTTCTCTGCTGATTCTCTTAATATTTGCAGAGAGTGTGCTGGAACCAAAGACCCTAGTAAGAGGTCAGGGATGGGGAACTTGTTATAATTTCTGCTTATGACAGGTCTTTCCCTGATTTCAAATGGTGATTTCTCAGGATCTACAATTTAAATTTAAAATATGTTTTAGAGTAAAGATGCGCACACAGTGCAAAGGACTGGAGATGCGTCGGAGGCGTCGGGGAATTCTGAGGCATCGGGGAATTTGTCGCTGGAGCGGGTCCGCGGGTATCTCCTCCTCTCCTGTAAGATTTACTGAAGAACGGGAGGTAAGAGATAGTGCATTTACCTCCTGTTCCTTTAATACAATTTTACTTGCAATATGCTGTTGTGTGACTCCACTTGTTGTGGACTATGAATAGTGAGCTTTTTCTCATCAGCGATACGCACCTACCTAATACTTTAAAGGAATTCTGCCATTGACTGTATATATATACTGTTTATATACACACTCCAACCACGGCTTGGAGTGTGTGCCCTTTAATTCCCTTTAATGCATCCTAAACATTATTCCCTTTAATGCAACTAGGATATCGTGCAAATAATGAACAGCTAGGCTATAGACTTTATCAGATTGTCACACAGTATTACAGTCTATTTATCTAAGCTTTACTTACTTATTTATTTTTCCCAGAATTTTCAGCAGGTGTCACATTTCTACATTATTTGAAATCAAATAAGACAGCTTTTCTGTGTGCTGTATAACATAGGGAAATGACTCATTTCTTAGCTGCTGTGGGAATTGTACGAGTTGGATTGTAGGAGTTGAAACTCTCCAAAAATTGGAGCCCTGAAAGTTTTGCTTTTTCTGTCTTGAGCTAATGGTACCAGAGACCTGGCAGGAAATCGACCTCTCTTGAGCTAATGGTACCAGAGATCTGGCAGGAAATCGACCTCTCTTGAGCTAATAGTACCAGAGATCTGGCAGGAAATCGACCTCTCTGTCCTGGAAGCTGAAGGTTCAAATCTGTTACACCTCATTAGAACAAAACCTCTCTCTGTCCATATTTACTTTTGAAAAACTGTCCATGGTATGTCAATGAATTAAGTCTTTCGGTATATACTGTACATTAGTATTAAAAGATTTACAGGGAGATGTAATAAAAGCTCTTGTGGGCGATTTACACAGACTCACTGGGCAAATATATTAAAGTCACTCTAACCAGTTCATTACCATGTAACGCGACTTTAACTCCATAATAGCGGCGGATTTGCGGGCTTAGCAAAAATCACCCGAGCATCTGACGCTTGCGATTCAATATTGCGTTTGCGCTAGTTTCAGCGCAGGATTTTAACGCCAGCTAAATCCCACAGTGGGTTAATCCCTTACCGAGATTTACCAACATTTACAAACGCAATATTGAATTGCGAATAGGACATTTACCCAGAGCCATAGCGACTCTGGGTAATTGAGCTTGCCTATTGTTAAAAATTTTGCCCCAACTAATCAGATGTTTGCTTTCAAATAGTACATAATTTTTAATTGGGGCAAAATTAGCACAATTTTTACCAATAAGAACTTTTATAACATCTCCCTGTTAATCTGTGAAATACGATCTCTTTACAAAGTAATGTATAATTACAATTTATAAGCACTTGCCCCTCTTGTTACTCACAAGCCTTAAAAATCAGCGTTAAAGATTAGTTGCCCTTTAATACATATATTTCTTAGGGTTCTTGCAGTAACTGCTCAGGTCCCGCAAAAAAAGAGGCAGTTGTGGCAAGATATATAATTTGCTGATAGTGGTAACTTTTGCAAGGCTCTTTAACACCAGCTAATGGCCAGTTTATGGCAAATGGTTTATTTATGTCAACCATACTTAGTAATGTGGCATTTCCATCAATCCTAAAGCATAACAGAAATAATACTGACAACACATCCAAATAGCAAGACAATAAACAAATGTGTCCTGACTAGAGATGGTCGAACTATTGAAAGTTCGGTCCGTTTTCGAACTTTCGAACTATTGTAAAAGTTCGAAAGTTCGAAAGTTCGAAAACGGACCCATTAAAGTCTATGGGAGGCAAATAGTTCGAAAAGTTCGAGTCAAATACAACTAAAATATTAATGGTAACTTAATGTAAATGGCTGTGGGACCTGGGAAATGGTCTGGGGAGCATGTTCCAATATCCAGGACTTTCGTAAAATCGATTTTACTCTCACACGCGCTACTTTCGAGCTTTCGCGTTCGAACTTTCGAGGTAACATGGACATTTTACTCGCAGATTCGATGGTCGCCTATAGGCTTTAATGGAGACTTTACTCGCAGACTCGATGTTCGCACCTAGGTACCATGTACATTTTACTCGCGGAATCGAACATTCAAACATTCGATAAATCATAGAAAGTCTGGGAAATATCGAAAGTCCGCGTCCGAGATAGTTTGAGAAGTCCGGGTCCGTTCGAACTCGAACAGTTCGGCTCGAACTCGGGTTCGAGTTCGAGTTCTATGCCATCCCTAGTCCTGACCAAATCAATCTGATTTTATATTTCACTTGTATCATAAATAATCATACAGAAGCTCGGACTATTTTGCATTGGCGGATCTCCTTCAGCTAGAATAATGAAAACATATACCCGATCAATGGTTAGCAGAGAACTTACTAAAACTATCCTATGTATGAATGAATAACAATGCATTTATAACATTATAAACAGCGCTTAGCTATGTCATCAATTATAATCAGTTTTTAGCTGTCATCCGTTATAATCAGTGCTTAGCTATGTCATAAGTTATTATCAGTGTTTAACTATGTCATCAGTTATAATCAGTGTTTAGCTATGTCATCAGTTATAATCGGTGTTTAACTATGTCATCAGTTATAATCAGTGTTTAGCTATGTCATCAGTTATAATCGGTGTTTAACTATGTCATCAGTTATAATCAGTGTTTAGCTATGTTATCTGTTATAATCGGTGTTTAACTATGTCATCAGTTATAATCAGTGTTTAGCTATGTCATCTGTTATAATCAGTGCATTGCCATGTTATCAATGAATTTGTACAACATAAGGTTACTAGAAGTCATCTTTCAGTTCTCTAAAGTGGTTTGTGGCTTGGTCATTCTATATGGTCATGAAACGCCCTAGTAACTTTCAATATCTTTTTAATATCTTTAACAGGGATAAATATCTTTTTTACTATTTTACAATAGTAGGTACATTATTCGTTTATTCACCTAATTACCCATTCCTCTAGACGACATCTACACTGTAATGTATTCCCATTGTTTGTTCTAATTTATTGTAGTGACTCAGTGAGATGTAAAATAAAATTCAGCCTCTTGATCTGATTGGGAGAGAAGCCAGTCCAGGTCAACCAGGTTTTTACCTGCTGTCATGTTCAAAAAATTCCATTAGGCTAACTGTTGTAAATCAACGGTAATCTTCCCCTTAGCACTTTAGAATAAGCCGATTTGTTATACAAATTCAAATTGGAACAAACGTCAGGCATGTTGGGATTTATGTTTAAAACAAAATCTAAACCTGCAGAATATAACATTTGACATATTTTCCCTCTGGTTGTTTCCTAGAGTGACAGAATGCGACAGTATATGATCTATCTTTGCCCATACAGGAGATTAAGGACTTAGGATATTTATACAATTGTTTTCTTCCAGTATACATTCTCTTTGGTTAAATAGACCTCAGGCATCTTATGATATCATAAGGGCAACTATACAGAAAATCAAGTTTTGAAATATAAAATTTATATATAACAGTACTCTGACCTCTGGTTATGTTTTCTAACATGAGAGATGAGCTGTCAAAGATGTCACTCACCCATGGCTGAAGGTTTTACTGCTCCTCCCCTTTCAGCTGATGTGACCAAAGATATGCATGCGTATTGTGTTAGAGAGGGAGGGGGAGGGGGGGCTGGGGAAACAAGAAATTAAGTTGTCAGTCACAGACAAGCAACATCTTAAAACAATTACCTGTATAGGCTACAAAGCATATTGGAGTATGTAATATGCCAATAGTACCTCCTGGCTAGCGCATTTCTCACATGCTTACGAACACTCTTTGCATGAGAAACGCCTGTCAGCAGATTGCAATCTTGGTGGCCACATTGTGTGTGCTGCATTGGTTTTTCTTTTTTGGAGCGTGTGTGATCACCATTTTTTTTGCCAATTGCATGTGATCCGATTACAGGCTATTAAACCATTAAGCCATTAAAACGTGATGCATTCCCACTGTATATTACATTGGTACGGTAGCGCTTGCCAGCACAGGTCAGACTTGATGACTTTAAGCTTAATAGACCTTACTAGGCTGACAATGTCCACAGAGGGAAACACTGCCAAATACTTTCCAGACCAAAAAGGGTTCTGTGGCACATACTTAATGGAACATCTCAACACTTTTTTTTCTACACTAAGGGTCCGATGCATTAATGCAATCATGCATAACCCACACTACCCAACGTAAAGGTTTAGCGTGGGTTTTGAACTACTTTTGCGCTGGCTGCGGCATTTCCAAGAATTTTTGGAAACAGTGTGGCATTGCCAATATAGTAATGGATAAGTTAAGATTAGCGCAACATTTTTGTGCTGATCTTAATGCTATTACCACTGTGGCATACAGAACCGATGCATCTTACCTGACTGTCTGTCTAGCAAGAGACTTTAAAGTATCGTGGGATCCCGGTCAGTAAGACGCAATTTTTCTTTTTAAAGCATCGGCCCATAAATCTCTGTTCTGTGTCTGTGAGGCAGAATCTGCTGTAGCATAATCTTGGACTAACAGAGGCAACTATCTGTGCTGTTATACTATTGCCTGTATACTAAGGACACCTGAGGGAGAGATAAAATTATTAAGAAGGGGCGGGACTTATAATTCAGCTGATGATGCTCTGTCTCAGCAGTGGGCATGCTCTAACCTGAAACTTGTGGGGCGAGCAGTGGTGTTGGTGATGTCACACTTCACAGTACTAGCAAGAAAACTTTAGATAGACTGCAGCTATTTGCATGATGTGGGAGCCATTTTAAAGCTGCTCTTTTTAAATAAAGGACATTATAATCGAGACCACAGTTCCCCTTTAAATATTTGGAGCATTAATATAAAAAGAAAAGTTCTTTCCACATAAGCTATACATACACAATTAACCACCTGTATGTATACATTAAATGCATACAATAAGCTATTCCCATATTCCAGATTGTCCCCGGGAAAATATATGGCAGCTTACCCATATAATTCACAATTATGTAATTCAGTATCTTGGTTGGGAACAAACTCCCCCAGGGTTCAGTTCACCAGAGAGTTTTCAAACATTTTGCAAACTCACCAGGAAAACCAAACATTGAGGAGCCTTACAGTATAATAGTTACAAAGCACAGGTGTTTTTCTTGATGTTACACATGTGCACAGGGAAATCCTTCAAAATTTGTCATGAATAGGCTGCCCCTAAAATTCTTTGTAAACCAAATCAGATGTCTCATCTTCTCTGATTGGCTTGTGGGCATGGAATATCCCCTAAACCACCAACTGGATCACTCAAAGGCTTTAAAGTCAAAAGGATTTCCCTATGCAGTTCTTCAACCTCTAAAAAGGGGCTGGTGCAGGTTCTGGGCTTAAAGAGGAACTGTGGTCCAAAAATGACTTTAGGTAAATCGATAGGAATTGCTCTCCTGAGAGTTTTTGCAATTTATTTCCATTGTTTTTTTTACATAGTTTTGAAGATATTTACATTTTTGTGTGTGATATGGCAGCAGCATCACCAGGTCCCCTGCACTTCCTGCTTCCTGTTCTGAAACCTGTCAGTCAATCTGCCCTGTGTCTCCTCCCCTTTGTAGCCCCCCTGGTCCCTCCCACTCATGGACCCCATGGTCCCTCCAGTTGCAGGCCCCCCTTGGCCCATTCCCTAACAGCCCCATGTAGTCCCGCCCACCCTCAGGTGTCATGGCCCAGCCCACCCACGGGTGTTGTGGCCCACCCACTCACAGGTGCCGTGGCCCCACCCACTTATGGGTGCCTAAGCCCCACCCGCTCACAGGTGCTGTGGGCCACTCTGACAAACGGTGTAAATAAGAAGAATAAATATAACTCAGGATATGTTAATAAATTTCCCTTTAATCCTATATTACCCATAATAGAATACAAAAAATATAAATCAGGAGATGTAAATAAATATCCCTTTAATTATACATTTCCCATAATGAATAACATACATAGAAATCTAAAAAAACAGCATCAACCAAACACCGTAGATACATTTTTTAAAATATATTTATTTTAAAGGGTATGTCCACCCTAAAATACATTTTTGGATATAAGATGAACTTTGCACTTGTGGTGTGGGAGTGTAATGCTGTGGGTAGGTGTACAGACTCCTTGTCAGAGGTATTTTTTTTTGTTTTTTTTTTTTTTTTTTTTTTTTTTTTTTTTTTTTTTTTTTATTTTTTTTTTTTTAATATATGGGTTAGTGAACTTTAGATTCATGTGCTGTGTTGGAGTATGGGAATATTGTGTCACCCACCCATTTAGACTAAATATGTCACCCTGATTCTGTATATAAATGCAGGAGCATTTGTACAAAATGTACATTTTTCATCCAATCAAGTGAAATGTCCAGATTGTAGGTCGGATTGTACATAAAATTGGCCTAATGTATGGTCACCTTAACTGGCATCAATTAATCCACATGCCCTTTGTCAGCCATCAAAAAAAAAATAGTTCTATTTGGAATCTCCATACAGATCTTGGTCTTACATACAGACCAATATTTCTAGGTTGTGCAAAGCTAAGAGCACATTAGTTGAGAACATATAAATTTTCCTCTGTGTTCCTGTCAGGGTGCTGTTCAGCAAAATTTTATTTCATATGTTGTTGAACATGGAAACATGTTGATGTTCCAAGTAATATTTTTGTCTTACTGAATGTTTTCAGGACTTTCCAAGTCAACCACTCATTATATCTAGTTCTGTGCCAAACAAGAACATTGTTTCACCCTTCCCCTCCCTTCATTATTCGTGTTCTATTAAGTGGCCACCGCAGGATCAGTTTGATTTTGGTGCATTAGGTTCGGCTCATCAATGATCACAATCTATTTTATTTGGGTGGAGGAAAATAGAGATTTTGCAGTTCAAATACAAACACATTCGTGTCATTTGATAAGGTTGAATCATTTTCTAGACTTTTATTTGATGAAGTCCAAAGATATTAATCATCTATCAATCTCAACATAGTTGGAACCAAGATGTCAGTAGAATTAGTTTATACAGCAGTTTTGAGTATACATCCTCCATCGGCAGAGGAAATTAGAGAACATGTTATTCTACATTGGATTTATTGAATCATATCATAGAAATATTACAGATCCATATTACAGATCACGTCTTGGTGTCATTAAAATGGGCTTGTCTGTCTTATACAGCAAAAAAATCAATGTTTAACAGTTTCAAGTTTTTTGTTCCCCGCCAAAAGGAAAAATTGCTAAACTACATCCCAACTGACATTAGCATTAAAGTCATAAATTTACAATGTGCTTTCTTTGTGGCTGTCATATTTAAAGGCATCATTAACTAAAAAAATCATGGTCTCCATACAAGAACACCTCCTACCCTTAAAGGGCAAGTCCAACCTAAAATAAAGTAACCTTAAAAATGTTAATCAGTCCCCTAACCCACTTTCGTATTATCTATATGTTTCAAAAATGTCCCTGAAGTTCCTTACCTGTCAGCTGCCCTCCTCCTCTGCTCTGCGGCTGACAGCCCCTCCACTTTCTGGTTTGTCTGTCAGTAAAAGCGCAACGTGACAGCACCCCAATCTCCTGACCAGCCGCAACCAGAAAAAAGAAGCAGCTGTCAGCGCAAAAGCCCACTGCTCCTGTTTTGCTCAAAATAGGAGATAATTCGGCAGGGGACCGGGTCAGGTAAGTGCCTCAGGGGAACCTTTGAAACGTTATAGATAGTGCCAAAGTGGGGTTTCGGGGGTGATTAACATTTTTAGGTTACTTTTTTTATGCTGGACTGCCCTTTAAAATGCCTCTACGCTCAAAGTGGTGGTGCGTCCTACTTACTCAATTACCCTAAGTCTCAGTTTCTTATTTGCATAGGACAGAGGCAATCACAGATATTGATTTAAACTTGTAACTAGCTTCAGAAAAGATAGATTTTGGGGTGGGAATTATGACACAGCTTATAACACATGCCTGTCACAGAACACAAAAACCGAGCAGTCAGGAAGAAAGACTTTACAAGCTTTTAACCTTTGGTTGAGAACAGCTAAACACATCCTAGACTTGCTAGGAGGATGTAATGAGAAACTATTTTCATACAACACTTGTATGGAACACCGTTTTCATTTAAGGTAGCATTCCGGGTGCTGGATGGCTGAATTTTTTCTGTACATTTACAGTAGTTAAAGTTAAGTTCAGGAACAAAAAAGGAGTATTTTCTTATTTCAATAGCTGTCTATCTAAAGTTGTCACTGCATAAGTAAAGGCTTCAGAAGTACTTCTTTTTTGCAGGACTCCTAATTGTATTCATTATGATCTTGTCCTTTATTCAGCCCCGGGGTGATTTCATTGCTCAGTAGAGATCTGTGCATGTTTTGACCCTTCCAACCACCAATGATTAAAACTGAATGTTTGCACATTTCAAGAAAGTGGTACATTCTAAGAAGAAGGTCCATTGCAGGACCAGAAATGGCAGCTCACTAGCGACCACAGCAGGGTATAGAAAAAGAAATCAACTCATTTACAAAATGACAAATATGCTGAATTGTATTGACGAATTGGCAATATAAATACATTTTCATAAAAATAATATTTACCATTGATTTTTTTTTTAAAATATTAATTAGCCTATTTTAGCTTTAGTACTTCTTCAGGCCATAATATTTTTTTTATATTAATATTGTAATATATATTGTATATTAGTATTTCATATTTACATTCATATTGTAGGAATTGTTCAACATCTGGATATTGCTTTCTACATTTCTATGGGTTAATAGGCAGCTTTACGTTATTATAGAAAATATTATTATGTGCCTAAAATAAACTGTAAGGTGGCATATTGTTTACTCTAGCTGTGTAGTTGTATGTTCTCTATTATTTACAGTATAGATATAACTACCCTCCAGGGAACATAACTGAGTGTCTGTTCTATTGCATACATTGTCAATAAACCTTGAATACAAACAACGGTACATTCGTGTTTCATAAAAAAAAATTTAAGACAAGACTTACAGTTTGGTATTTAATGAATCTAGTTTAACGTGTATGGAAGAATTCTAGTTTAATTGGTCCATTTATCTAATTAGCTGTATCTTGGTCAACAAAACAAATTGAAATTGGTGAGGAGCTGTTCATAGAAATTATCAATATGGGAATCTGCCTGTGCAACAACTTCCCCATGACCATAATTGAATAGGGGAACATAAATTGAATAGGGGGCCATCATCAATTTGCCCCCGCTAAGTAAAACGTAGGCTATACTGTATTTCAAGACAAATGAACCTAATTAAAATAAACACATTGCTCACATTTTATGTCTTTTTGTTCCGAGTCTGAAGATTCTGAGATCTTCTGTGAGTAATTAGAGTTTTGGCACATGTAAAAGTCCTTTAAAAAAGTCATAAAACCACGTCATTCATGAATTATCTTACAAGGATGGACACTTGAGTCTAACAGTCTATATTAGTTTCATTATTTAAAAGTCAAATTTTGTAATCTTTCTCTGACTTCCTCGGAGTGATGAAATATGATGACAGCATCATTTTATTTGATTTGAATAATGTCACCACATGTCTTGGACCCTTTCGCTTCAACGCGTCTTCAATGTGATATGTCCCCCACATCAAATATTATGCTGGCATGATGCTTTAGTGCATAAAAATGATGTTCTCAGGAGACCTAAAAGGTGAAACAAAATTCTAGGACAGAAAAATGCTTTAGGCGAAAATAATAGGAATTTTTTTTCTCTGCATACTGCTAAACACAAGGTTTCATTTAGTATTGCGAGGTGGACTTACACTTCAATTGGCTTCTTAGGTTTTTTTTTTACTGCAAAATCTTGAACATCTGTACTAAGTGCAAGTAAAGTTTTTTTTTGGGAAAATAAAGGATTTCATTCGGTTCAAAGAGAACAATAACTTTTTTTAAGAACAAGAAGCTTTAAAAAAAATCTTCTTTTAGTTGAAATTTTAGTTTAGACTATTGAATAAAAGTGGGAAAATCTAAAGGTGACCTCTAATCTATTATGTAACACCAGTGTGAAGACACAGCTTTTAATGGAATAATTTTGTATAAACAATAGAAAGTCCAAAGGGTTGGTAAATAGGTGAGGAGAGGTTGCACTTCATCATTCTCTGTCTAGCCAGTTGATTATCTCTGGTAGCCTGTGGCAAAGGGTTTTGAATAAGGACAACTAAAGTCTCCAGAGAACATTATAAGAACCCATTCTATAAGCACAATAGCTGTATAAGTGGTGGCTGTGGTTGGTTTATCTAATAACCTGTGGCTACTGTGGATTACCTCCCATAATCTCTTCACTTATGAAGTCACCATTTCGAACACATGCCCTTTCTCTCCAAACATTAGTTTCAAAAAGTAAGTCTGTGACCTGTCTGTCTCTCTCTTTTTTATCTCTCTTTCTTACAAAATGAGTTTGTCGGTGCAATTTCCCAATCACCTCCTTTCCTGAACATTGCTGCATTGTTGGGCAATTGAAGGGCAAAAATGCAATCCATTAAGATTTTTGCAGCATTAAATGGATTCTCTACACCTTCCTTTTATTGAAGGCAGTATATAACAGAGATATATTACAAAGAACGTTTATAAGTAAAGCAAGCGCAGAAGAAAAAAGTAAAACTAACAAATAGTGTTGCAAACTGTGATTGAACCCTAATTTCAAATTGAAAAGCAAGTACCGTAGTCTAGTCTATCACTGCTTTCTAGGCTTTTTGCAATCTCTTATGCACACTATTCAATAAAGGTTCTATCATTAAAATGGTGCTATTTTGCTCCAACCATCAGATATTATTAATTTGCTTCCCGTTCTTTCATTTCTTCTTCTCTTCCATTTTCTTTCTTCTTTTGCTTTTGGACCTTATCTCCTCCCACAGACATGAAATTTGGTACAGACGTGCGGGCATATAGGAGAAGTTGTGTATCTTCTAGCTAAGGAATCCGCAGAAGCGTTACGTCGTTATCGTGGAAAATTTTCCCCATAGACTATAATGGTAACAATCCTCAAATGTAGATATTTCAAAACAGTTTGTTTCATGGTCATAATACAACGGTGATACCCCCCCACACAGACACAGTTACACCCACCTACTGACCTTACTTTTCCATTCCCATGGAAGCCATACTTAAAGGGTAAACTATAGTCAAAAAACTAATTTTGATCAATCATCAATGAAAGCTGTTAAATAGTTATACTGTAAAACACATGCCCCCAACCCTCATATGGGTCACACACCTAGTGACCTACCCTTTCCATTCCTGTGGCAGCCATACTTAAAGGGTAAATAAGGTAATAAAAACTAATTTTATATATCCTCCAATAAAAGTTAGTTTTATGGTTGTAAACACAAAAAAACATACCCCCTCAACCAGACCCATGTACACACAACTACTAATCTACTTATCCATTACTGTGGCACCATACTTAAAGGGTAACTAAGTCAAAAAAAACTAATTTAGATTTATCCTCAATAAAAATAGTTTATGGTTGTAAAACACAAAAAAGACATACCCCCTCAACCAGACCCAGGTCCACACACCTACTGATTTACTTATCCATTACTGTGGCAGCCATACCTAAAGGGTAACTAAAGTCAAAAAAAAATTTGACCAATCATCATAAAAAAGTTTGTTTTTTTAACCCCCACGTTGACACAGTACATACACCTACTGACCTACCTCTCCATTACGGTTGCAGCCCTACCTAAAGGGTAACTAAAGTAAAAAACTTTTGACCAATCATCAAAAAGTTTTTTTTTTTACCCATAACCCAACACAGGTACACGCACCTACTGATCTACTTATCCATTACTCTGTGCAGCCCTACTTAAAGGGTAATAAAGACAAAAAAAGTAATTTTGATTAATAATCAAAAAAGTTAGTTTTTTAAACCCCCAGGGGCATAGGTACACACCTACCCCTCCATTACTGTGGCAGCCATACTTAAGGGTAACTAAGATCAAAAAAACAATTTTAACAATCATCCAAAAGTTGGTTTTTTAACTTCCAAACTGATCCAGTACACACACCTACTCACTACCCCCTTCATTTTCATGACAGCCATATTTAAGGGAACTATAGTAAAATTTTGACTAATCATCAACAGGTTTTTTTTAACCCCAACCTACCGACAAGGTACATCACCCAACTGAGGTACCCATTCATTTATTTATGTGGTAAGTATAGTTAAAAAAAAACAAATTTTGATACACTCATCAAAAAAAGTTATCCCCCAACCTGACAGAGTCACACACACACTGACCTGCCTTTAATTCAGGTGGCATTTTAAAGGGTAAGTAAAAAACAACAATGTCCTCTCATTGGCATTATTGAGTTTTAAAATCTGCAGAACAAACACACACACATTCCTTTCCAAAATGCAGCCTTTTAAGCTTCAAATTCAAAGTTTTATACTTAAACTTTCCTTTCTAGTTTAACATTTGAAGCTAACATCTGATTGGTTTGGGGCAAAATTAGCCCTATTTTCAACTAAGAACTTTTTTGAATCTCCCTGTATAGTTCTACTATCCCAAATATATTCCAGGTTCTCCTTCTCTGATCCTCTACCCATGACCCATGTATAGCACAACATCAAAGATAAGAAGCGCACACCCCATTTAGTGCATTTACAGATTTATTTAGTGGATTACACACACGACATTTGGAGAAACACATGCCTGAGAAGGTGACAAGTTGTTCCACAGAAACATTGTTTGTCACCACTAATTAATCTGCAAATGGGTTTCGATAAGGGGTTGATGTTAAATACCTGACTGTGACCCCACAATGCTGTAAACCCCTTTGCATTGCGGAATCATGGTCAGTAAGACATTTTATGCCGCCAATGAAAAGCATTTAATGTTAGCGCAACATTTAACTTAACCTTTGCAGTTGGCAAACTTTTGGAAATGGCACTTCCTCCGCAGAATTAGTTAAACCTGCGCTAACCAGATAATACATTGGGAAGCTGCCGATAAAGCATCACCCCCTAAATGTGGTGTGCCCTTCTTAAGCTTCATACACACGTTGGATAATTGTCGTACAATGCAGCCGACGAATAAGCAATCGCATGATATTCGTATGAAAATAAGCATTAACGATCATCTAAGACCAACGACCGTCGACTATTGTCGGCTTTTTCTGACGATCAGCCTGGCGGGTTTGTTCTGCCGATTATCGTATATTTGTACATGGTCGCAGATTATCGTTAACGTCTATGAAATATATAAAGGCGCTGCTCTGCTTTCGTAATTGTGCGAAGATTGAACGTTACTTACGTACGAACGTTCTATTCTAACGACTATCATGGTGACTATTGTAGCTGTGTGTACAGATGTCGTTTCAATTATGAGGAGTAACGATAATGTTGTTGAATGTTCGTCGACTGCATTGTACGAAAATTATCCAACGTGTGTACGAGGCTTTACTCCTTGATGACATGGCATTCAATCAAATCTGTCAGGTTTCTATATTCCTTACCCAGTTCTGCATGTAGATTGCAAAGTAGAAAGGGTTATATTTGTATTTTCTCTATTTGTATTCACTCTGCTGAGCGTTCATTAACAAACCATGTGCTGAGGCGGGAGTAAATAGTAAGCAGCAATCAGTAGCCAATCATAAAGGCCTGATAAGAGGTGGAGAAAGACAAGTAATATGGCAGCGCTGTTATTGGTCTATGTAATTACTTTAACTTCATTGGTACTCTTTGAAGGAATATTTTTTTAGAGGGTAAAATTAGTTATAATGTGATGGCTGAATTTCTAAAAATAAAATCTAAGCCTAAAAATTCCACATATATTGAATATAATATGGTATTTATACATGGTGCGATTTATACTTCACCCTTCCATGGCAGCTATAGGTGACATTAAAGGGCAACTGCGGTCTCCAAACAAGTAAGGGTTAAATAAAATCCTTCCCATCATACATTAGAATGACCTTGGATCACATCTCAAGGTAAAACTTGTGAAAAGCTATAGCTGGAAGGTTTAACAATATAACTTCCTAAAAACTACCTGCTCTCACCAGCTTGTAGTCATGTGACCAGTCTTTGCCTGCATACCCCCCACTGTTGATTATTATATAAAGTCTGTGCAGGTACTTCCTGTCTTTCCAAACATTAAATCTTAAGTAAGCATGCCTGTCCCTAGGGTAGAGGGAAACAGAGGCACAAATGATGTCACTTAAAGATAGGATCGGTTTCAACACAGAACCCCTCGGTTCCCAAATCTGAGATCCGTACGAATCCGGGCAGATCCTCTGGATTTCGGGACTTCGATAGTTTTTGAAAAATAGCCTAGAACGTTCGAAAAATTTAGAAAATTCGATCGGAGACCATTTTCAAGTTTCCGGTTGTAGTTTCGAAATCGAATGTTTGAGACTATTTCGAAAATAGCCTCGCCAATCGAAATCTTCGAAAATACAACTGTAAACTCGAAAATTATCGTATTTTCATAATTTTCAAACGTTCAATTCTATTTTCGAAAATTATCGAAATAGTCCCATACTTTCGAAATATTGAAAATTCGTTCTGTTTCGGATTTTTGGATTCTCGGGATTTCCCCGAGATCCGGAAATCCAAAATGGAACGAAACTAGTGAGTTATCGCCTCTCTATTTCACTACTGGAACAAAAAGACCACAATGCCACTTTAATATAACAACCAATTATAGGTACAGAGTTTAAGGCGAAAATTTAATATATCAAAATGGATCAGAACAAAAGTTTTCTAGTTGATTCTCTAGTGGAAATTTCGCCTTCAGATAAACCTAATTTCCTCTTTAAACACTCTCTTTTTCTAGAATTTATCCTCAAAAGATTGGTTGAGTTTTATTCATGCTCAGAGCACAAATAATAGTTATGATGTATGTGCACAAGCACAAATGTTTTATTGTGTTGGGCTTCATACCGGTGCATAGAAGGCACAGGACTTACAACCCTTTGCCAAACACTCCGTGAATCTAATTATCTGTTTATTGCACGAGTCCAAAAAGAAAAAAGAAAAAAAGAAAACTGTTTAATATTCGTTCAGGTGGATGCTGTTGTTTGATCATTAATCATGTTTAGTCGCACCTGCAATTATTTTTTCATATCTTTAATATGCCAATTTTATTGCAGAGACGTCTCTCAGGAGGATTGTAAGTGATTAAGCCTGGTTAATTGTTGCATAATTTTCAGATTGTTTCAAAGTCAGCATGATCAAAGCAGAAAACAAGGTTACACCGAGAGCTCCCGAAAGTTGGGATATGTTTACAAAGCTTTGGCAAACATTCCATTTAGGGCTGAAATGAATCCTGCAAGCGATGCTGCCTCCGTGCTAAACGCTGTCATCGGACATTTTAATTAACAAAGAGTTGGTGGCACCGGCCACAAAGTCTAGAAGGAAGACATTACGATCTTTTCAGCCCATTTGGGATTAGTAGTAATGATTCTTACATGACTTGTCCAATCATTTCTCGCTCACCTGGTTGAAATTGACTACCGCTAGAGACCTTGCCGGCCAGTAAGTTTATAGGTATTAGCAAAGCTTGGATTTAAATTAAAAGTCCCTTTGCGTGTTGAATAATTAAGCAAATTCAAGTAATGGATAAGGCTAAAAGGAAAACGAAAGTGCCAGTATATATCATGTTCCAATGTAATAAAGAGCCTTTTTGCTCTTAAATCTATTTTTGCACAGAGATGTGACTGTTTAAATTTTAGAGAGTTTTATTTGTATGGGCCCTCTGCCCTCATAGAGCATATATTAATTATATTATGCATTGTACTTCTCCAATCAGAACCTTTTGCATAATGAGCTACAACCCATACAATACATATTATATATTTCTTACTCAGCATAGGACTTGGTCAATGAAAATAGCAGCAAAATAATTTGTTTGTAGGGCCTTGTTTACACATGGGACAACCCTCTAGAGGGCCCTGTTTCCTGATTTGTGGCACGGTCTTTGGCTACTGGGGAAAAGGGGTTTTAAAACCAAAATGAAGGCAAACTCCAGGATCAATTCAGAAGATTTTAAAGAGCAACTATAATGCCAGAGTAGATTCCCCCGCACTTATGCAAGTCCATTAGAGGGCATGTCCACCCCCCAACTATAATTTAACCCACCACTGACCCACTATGTATTGTGTAAAATCCTTACCTCACATCCCAGCTCCATATGGTTCTCCTGTAGTCCCCGCCCAAAGTCCAAAAACTGGCCAGCAGAAGGTTAGCAGAGTCCATGTAGGACTCTGCCTCCTGTCTCCCCTCCGGGAAAAATTTGGCATGCGCAATGCAGCCATTCTCCCCCTCCCTCTCCCTCCCTCTCCCTCCCAATTTTGTCTCCCTCCCTATTATAAAACCCTTTTTATAAAATGTACTGCTCCCTCCCCCCACCCAACCGCATACTATTATTCACAGAGGTGCCCGATCTTTATTTACCATGCCTCTCTCCTTTGCCGGTCTGAAACTCCCGGCACCCGCGTCCCTGATTGGCTGCCTCTCAGCCATCATGCCGCGGCTGCTGGTCCCCGCCCCTGCTTGCATTTCGGTGCAAGCAGAGGGCCGGGGCAGTGCGGCGAAGGATAGAAGCATGAATAAAGATTGGGGCACTTTCTGTGAATAATAGTAATGCGATTGGGGCTGGGGAAGAGCAGTACATCATTAAAAAGTTTATTAGAAGGGTGAACATGCCCTTAAGCAAGGGAGACCTTTCTCTACCTCCTCCTGTTGGGATCCCAGCCCACTATAAGCCGTATAGCTTTGTATAGCAGCTGACAGCTCACTGTCCTCCCCTTGCTGGTTCATATGGCCCCTTTCTAGCTCTAACAGAGTCATGCCTGCACTGTCCATTAGATCAGTCCATAAGGGAAGCTGGCAGGGGAAGAGTGAAGAGCTTTTCTGCCTTTTGTTATGAGTGGAGTTTCAGACAAATCTTTCTCTCTCAACCTTTTTCTATCTGTTTAAGTTAGTTTAAGGGCATGTCCACCTTTAAACTAAAAAAAATGTCAGTTACTGCTATATTTACCAGTTATTGTAACCAGATAGTTGATATTTCTATTCCAATACGGCAAATTTATCTCCTCCTCCCTCATTGAGCTTTTTTTATAATTTTGAGCATGTGCAGAGAAGGAAATAGGGTAAATAGCAGAAATTCATTGGTTGTGATGTCAGCAGTCACAACCTTGATTGACTGCATGGGGGAGGGGGCCAGCTTACTCTGCCTGAATGCAGGCAATAATTAATCTTAGTAATACTGGTTAGTAATATATCTAATCATGGCTGAATATATCAGTTGGGGTTTGTGGCAAGTTAATGACAAGTGACCAGTGTTTAAACTTCTCTAAACAAGGCAAGATTCTGCAAAGCTCCCATGATTCAACTACTTTCTTAGTTCAGTTTAAACAGCCTTCAATAATCATTTTAACTGCATATGTCATCAACCCTTAGTGATCTCACTGGCCAAGCTGCTACCTCAAGCTGCTAGCTATTTCTACATATCTATACATCAGCAGAACAGCTTATGTTTCATGTTTTGGTTCCAAGTCTTGTTGTAAGTCACTATTTAGAAATTCGCGTTTTACATAAAAAAAAAACCCGTTCACGCTTTGTCATTGAAAAGTAGAATGTTTGCTACACGTAGAGAAATATTCCATCACCAAAGTACATACCCTCAGAGGGCATTATTATAGAGATCTAGATAACAGTGACCTCTTAGCAATTAATTCATTGGGTCACACGGTTGAAAATTCTCCTCTCTACGAAAGGATTTGTAGGTCATTCTGTCTCTATTCTGTCTTTCAATGGCAAATGTGCTCCTAGATGAGTCTGATATATATATATAATATATATATATTATATATATATATATATATATAATAATTTCAAGTTTATAGGAAATTAGGAATTACATGAGGGTTATATATTAATAGTTATGGGATAGGTTATATATATTTATGTTTTATTTGCTAGTATTAGCATGTATAGGAGCATAAAGTATATAAAATATTGTGAGTGTGTTATGTCTGCTACAACAACCTCATCCTTCAATAAAAAATGTGGTGGGGGGAATTCACTTGTTTTATTGGTTAGGGAGTAAGAGGGGCTAGTCCTTTCATAACATTGGTTGCTTATGGATTTACCTATAATTGTTCTATTATTTTATATTATAATGGAAATGAACTTACATGTTATGATTTATGTGAGATACAGGGCTAAACCTTAACCAATTAATTGGTTTAACATAGTATCACTTGTATCAAGTGAGAGGTAATTGTCTGTTTGAGCCTATATAAACCACAGTAGCTGGATGTATATTGTGCTCTGTGGCCAGACAATTGGGCAAACACTAGCGTGTGCTTTTTAACGTGTGATCGTTTTGCATTTTAAAACGTAAATAAACATATTTATTTGCCTTGCTTTGTCATTAATATTAATTTTTAGTGAGTGATCCTAATTCCCCCTGCCCTCCCTTACTCACTGCCTTCTTGTAGTGTCTGTGACACTTACAAGCTCTCACAGCCTCACCTAGACCCTGCTCTGCTTTCGCATCTCCCCCTCCCTCCCCCCTCTTTCTTTTCTCTGCTGATTCTCTTATATTTGCAGAGAGTGTGCGGGACCAAAGACCCTAGTAAGAGGTCAGGGATGGGGAACTTGTTATAATTTCTGCTTTGACAGGTCTTTCCCTGATTTCACATGGTGATTTCTCAGGATCTACAATTTAAATTTAAAATATGTTTTAGAGTAAAGATGCGCACCACAGTGCAAAGGACTGGAGATGCGTCGGAGGCGTCGGGGAATTCTGAGGCATCGGGGAATTTGTCGCTGGAGCGGGTCCGCGGGTACTCCTCCTCTCCTGTAAGATTTACTGAAGAACGGGAGGTAAGAGATAGTGCATTTACCTCCTGTTCCTTTAATACAATTTTACTTGCAATATGCTGTTGTGTGACTCCACTTGTTGTGGACTATGATAGTGAGCTTTTTCTCATCAGCGTACGCACCTACCTAATACTTTAAGGAATTCTGCCATTGACTGTATATATATACTGTTTATATACACACTCCAACCACGGCTTGGAGTGTGTGCCCTTTAATTCCCTTAATGCATCCTAAACATTATTCCCTTTAATGCACTAGGATATCGTGCAAATAATGAACAGCTAGGCTATAGACTTTATCAATTGTCACACAGTATTACAGTCTATTTATCTAAGCTTTACTTACTTATTTATTTTTCCAGAATTTTCAGCAGGTGTCACATTCTACATTTTGAAATCAAATAAACAGCTTTTCGTGTGTGCTGTATAACATAGGGAAATGACTCATTTCTTAGCTGCTGTGGGAATTGTACGAGTTGGATTGTAGGAGTTGAAACTCTCCAAAAATTGGAGCCCTGAAAGTTTTGCTTTTTCTGTCTTGAGCTAATGGTACCAGAGACCTGGCAGGAAATCGACCTCTCTTGAGCTAATGGTACCAGAGATCTGGCAGGAAATCGACCTCTCTTGAGCTAATAGTACCAGAGATCTGGCGGAATCGACCTCTCTTGTCCTGGAAGCTGAAGGTTCAATCTGTTACACCTCATTAGAACAAAACCTCTCTCTGTCCATATTTACTTTTGAAAAACTGTCCATGGTTATGTCAATGAATTAAGTCTTTCGGTTATACTGTACATTAGTATTAAAAGATTTACAGGGAGTGTAATAAAAGCTCTTGTGGGCGATTTACACAGACTCACTGGGCAAATATATTAAAGTCACTCTAACCAGTTCATTACCATGTAACGCGACTTTAACTCCTAATAGCGGCGGATTTGCGGGCTTAGCAAAATCACCCGAGCATCTGACGCTTGCGATTCAATATTCGTTTGCGCTAGTTTCAGCGCAGGATTTTAACGCCGCTAAATCCCACAGTGGGTTAATCCCTACCGAGATTTACCAACTTTACAAACGCAATATTGAATTGCGAATAGGACATTTACCCGAGCCTAGCGACTCTGGGTAATTGAGCTTGCCTATTGTTAAAAATTTTGCCCCAACTAATCAGATGTTTGCTTTCAAATAGTACAAAATTTTTAATTGGGGCAAAATTAGCACAATTTTTACCAATAAGAACTTTTATAACATCTCCCTGTTAATCTGTGAAATACGATCTCTTTACAAAGTAATGTATAATTACAATTTATAAGCACTTGCCCCTCTTGTTACTCACAAGCCTTAAAAATCAGCGTTAAAGATTAGTTCCCTTTAATACATAATTTTCTTAGGGTTCTTGCAGTAACTGCTCCAGGTCCCGCAAAAAAAGAGGCAGTTGTGGCAAGATTATAATTTGCTGATAGTGGTAACTTTGCAAGGCTCTTTAACACCAGCTAATGGCCAGTTTTATGGCAATGGTTTATTTATGTCACCATACTTAGTAATGTGGCATTTCCATCAATCCTAAGCATAACAGAAATAATACTGACAACACATCCAAATAGCAAGACAATAAACAAATGTGTCCTGACTAGAGATGGTCGAACTTTTAAAGTTCGGTCCGTTTTCGAACTTTCGAACTATTGTAAAAGTTCGAAAGTTCGAAAGTTCGAAAAAGGACCCATTAAAGTCATGGGAGGCAAATAGTTCGAAAAGTTCGAGTCAAATACAACTAAATATTAATGGTAACTTAATGTAAATGGCTGTGGGACCTGGGAAATGGTCTGGGGAGCATGTTCCAATATCCAGGACTTTCGTAAAATCGATTTTACTCTCACACGCGCTACTTTCGAGCTTTCGCGTTCGAACTTTCGAGGTAACATGGACATTTACTCGCAGATTCGATGGTCGCCTATAGGCTTTAATGGAGACTTTACTCGCAGACTCGATGTTCGCACCTAGGTACCATGTACATTTACTCGCGGAATCGAACATTCAAACATTCGATAAATCATAGAAAGTCTGGGAAATATCGAAAGTCCGCGTCCGAGATAGTTTGAGAATCCGGGTCCGTTCGAACCGAACAGTTCGGCTCGAACTCGGGTTCGAGTTCGAGTTCTATGCCATCCCAGTCCTGACCAATCAATCTGATTTTATATTTCACTTGTATCATAAATAATCATCCAGAAGCTCGGACTATTTTGCATTGGCGGATCTCCTTCAGCTAGATAATGAAACATTACCCGATCAATGGTTAGCAGAGAACTTACTAAACTATCCTATGTTGAATGATAACAATGCATTTATAACATTATAAACAGCGCTTAGCTATGTCATCAATTATAATCAGTTTTTAGCTGTCATCCGTTATAATCAGTGCTTAGCTATGTCATAGTTATTATCAGTGTTTAACTATGTCATCAGTTTATAATCAGTGTTTAGCTATGTCATCAGTTATAATCTGTGTTTAACTATGTCATCAGTTATAATCAGTGTTTAGCTATGTCATCAGTTATAATCGTTGTTACTATTCATCAGTTATAATCAGTGTTTAGCTATGTTATCTGTTATAATCGGTGTTTAACTATGTCATCAGTTATAATCAGTGTTTAGCTATGTCATCTGTTTAAATCAGTGCATTGCCATGTTATCAATGAATTTGTACAACATAAGGTTACTAGAAGTCATCTTTCAGTTCTCTAAAGTGGTTTGTGGCTTGGTCATTCTATATGGTCATGAACGCCGCCCTAGTAACTTTCAATATCTTTTTAATATCTTTAACAGGGATAAATATCTTTTTTACTATTTTCAATAGTAGGTACATTATTCGTTTATTCACCTAATTACCCATTCCTCTAGACGACTCTACACTGTAATGTTTCCCATTGTTTTTTTCTAATTTATTGTGTGACTCAGTGAGATGTAAAATATTCAGCCTCTTGTCTGATTGGGAGAGAAGCCAGTCCAGGTCAACCAGGTTTTTCCTGCTGTCATGCAAAAAATTCCATTAGGCTAACTGTTGTAATCAACGGTAATCTCCCTTAGCACTTTAGAATAGCCGATTTGTTATACAAATTCAAATTGGAACAAACGTCAGGCATGTTGGGATTTTGTTTAAAACAAAATCTAAACCTGCAAATATAACATTTGACATATTTTCCCTCTGGTTGTTTCTAGAGTGACAGATGCGACAGTATATGATCTATCTTTGCCCATACAGGAGATTAAGGACTTAGGATATTTATACAATTGTTTTCTTCCAGTACATTCTCTTTGGTTAAATAGACCTCAGGCATCTTATGATATCATAAGGGCAACTATACAGAAAATCAAGTTTGAAATATAAAATTTATATATAACAGTACTCTGACCTCTGGTTATGTTTTCTAACATAGAAGATGAGCTGTCAAAGATGTCACTCACCCATGGCTGAAGGTTTTACTGCTCCTCCCTTTCAGCTGATGTGACCAAAGATATGCATGCGTATTGTGTTAGAGAGGGAGGGGGAGGGGGCTGGGGAAACAGAAATTAAGTTGTCAGTCACAGACAAGCAACATCTTAAAACAATTACCTGTATAGGCTACAAAGCATATTGGAGTATGTAATATGCCATAGTACCCCTCTGGCTAGCGCATTTCTCACATGCTTACGAACACTCTTTGCATGAGAAACGCCTGTCAGCAGATTGCAATCTTGGTGGCCACATTGTGTGTGCTGCATTGGTTTTTCTTTTTTGGAGCGTGTGTGATCACCATTTTTTTGCCAATTGCATGTGATCCGATTACAGGCTATTAAACCATTAAGCCATTAAAACGTGATGCATTCCCACTGTATATTACATTGGTACGGTAGCGCTTGCCACACAGGTCAGACTTGATGACTTTAAGCTTAATAGACCTTACTAGGCTGACAATGTCCACAGAGGGAAACACTGCCAAATACTTTCCAGACCAAAAAGGTTCTGTGGCACATACTTAATGGAACATCTCAACACTTTTTTTTCTACACTAAGGGTCCGAGGCATTAATGCAATCATGCATAACCCACACTACCCAACGTAAAGGTTTAGCGTGGGTTTTGAACTACTTTTGCGCTGGCGGCGGCATTTCCAAGAATTTTTGGAAACAGTGTGGCATTGCCATATAGTAATGGATAAGTTAAGATTAGCGCAAATTTTTTTGCTGATCTTAATGCTATTACCACTGTGGCATACAGAACCGATGCATCTTACCTGACTGTCTGTCTAGCAAGAGACTTTAAAGTATCGTGGGATCCGGTCAGTAAGACGCAATTTTTTTTTAAAGCATCGGCCCATAAATCTCTGTTCTGTGTCTGTGAGGCAGAATCTGCTGTAGCATAATCTTGGACTAACAGAGGCAACTATCTGTCTGTTTATACTATTGCCTGTATACTAAGGACACCTGAGGGAGAGATAAAATTATTAAGAAGGGGCGGGACTTATAATTCAGCTGATGATGCTCTGTCAGCAGGGGCATGCTCTAACCTGAAACTTGTGGGCGAGCAGTGGTGTTGGTGATGTCACACTCACAGTACTAGCAAGAAAACTTTAGATAACTGCAGCTATTTGCATGATGTGGGAGCCATTTTAAAGCTGCTCTTTTTAAATAAAGGACATATAATCGAGACCACAGTTTCCCCTTTAAATATTTGGAGCATTAATATAAAAAAGAAAGTTCTTTCCACATAAGCTATACATACACAATTAACCACCTGTATGTATACATTAAATGCATACAATAAGCTATCCCATATTCCAGATTGTCCCCGGAAAATATATGGCAGCTTACCCATATAATTCACAATATGTAATTCAGTATCTTGGTTGGGAACAAACTCCCCCAGGGTTCGTTCACCAGAGAGTTTTCAACATTTTGCAAACTCACCAGGAAAACCAAACATTGAGGAGCCTTACAGTATAATAGTTACAAAGCACAGGTTTTTTTTCTTGATGTTACACATGTGCACAGGGAAATCCTTCAAAATTTGTCATGAATAGGCTGCCCCTAAAATTCTTTGTAAACCAAATCAGATGTCTCATCTTCTCTGATTGGCTTGTGGGCATGGAAATCCCCTAAACCACCAACTGGATCACTCAAAGGCTTTAAAGTCAAAGGATTTCCCTATGCAGTTCTTCAACCTCTAAAAGGGGCTGGTGCAGGTTCTGGGCTTAAAGAGGAACTGTGGTCCAAAAATGACTTAGGTAAATCGATAGGAATTGCTCTCCTGAGAGTTTTTGCAATTTATTTCCATTGTTTTTTTTACATAGTTTTGAAGATATTTACATTTTTGTGTGTGATTGGCAGCAGCATCACCAGGTCCCCTGCACTTCCTGCTTCCTGTTCTGAAACCTGTCAGTCAATCTGCCCTGTGTCTCTCCCCTTTCCTTGTAGCCCCCTGGTCCCTCCCACTCATGGACCCCATGGTCCCTCCAGTTGCAGCCCCCCTTGGCCCATTCCCTAACAGCCCCATGTAGTCCCGCCCACCCTCAGGTGTCATGGCCCAGCCCACCCCGGGTGTTGTGGCCCACCCACTCACAGGTGCCGTGGCCCACCCACTTATGGGTGCCTAAGCCCCACCCGCTCACAGGTGCTGTGGGCCACTCTACAAACCCCCTATCCCCCCCCCCCCCCCCCGAAAACTCTGTGAAAAAGCCTTTACAGCAAGTTAGAACTCTGCCTGAAAAGGCTGTTTTCACATAGTGAGAGAGAAGGGCTGTAGATTCCCTTACCTTCTCTGCAGCTGCAGGTCCTTCACACTGCAGAGAGGAGCAGGGACTTCCTGTCTCCCTCACACACCGAGGGAGTCTGAGGCTGTGCTTGCCGGCGGCACTGTGCAGGAGAAGCCTTAGGAATGTCATATGTCAGCCTCCCACCCATTAACTTTCTGGTCAGTCATTTCTCTATATCTTGGGCTGTGTAGCACGTAGAGAGGTGGTTAATGGCTCGTTTTAAAGGTAGGAAACTGGCCTTTCATTTAAACTCAACTTAAATGAAATAAAAAAATAACTCATCAATTTGGCATATTTAATTATACCTTCCAAACCACCCCCATCTCATCCAATGTACCCATGGTAAGGCCCTAAATGCTAGCTCCTCACCATGGGTACATGGCAATACATAGCTAAAGTTGCACTTGCTTTCTGGCCTCATTCCCTCTTAAGTCTAGGTTCTGGCCAAAGGGAAGGCATGCTTCTTGAAGAGCTTGTCGTCTCATTGGCCATGCCCCCCTGAAAAAAAGCAGAGAGCAGGGTAAGACCAGGGAGCAAAAGAAGCACATTTTTCCATTGTCCTGGGATGGAGATGGGATGGAAAGTATGTTTTGCCAGTGGTCTTAGCTAAATCCAGGGGCGAGAACCTACAGTAGTATTTAAGGTCTTCACCCTGAGTGCATGAAATGGGAGGGGGGTTTGTGGGGTATAATTTACCTTTAACCATCGTTTAGATTTATTTCTATACTATTTATTTAAGGCTCTTCTTATTTCTAAATAATTCATGGCTTTTTCTAGGCAAGGATTTTAAAATACTGTATGAGATACAGTAAGTCATTTGTGAATAACGGGGGATAGATATTTCTAACTTAAACAGCTCTTTTTATCATAAATACCCTTTGGTCTTCTATGGAACATATATACTGTATATACTGACCTTCTATATATATATTTCCAGAACAGTGCTACAGTATATCCATGTTTCTAGTGTTCTGTTTTATTAAGATGCTGTGTAATCGCTGAACAAAACATCTTATCAATGCGAACTGAAGAGATTCCTTCAGAACTCGAAGGCCTACAAGAGAACATCGCTAAAAAGCCATGAATCCTTTCAGTAACAAGGCCATAGGAGAAAGGTTTACGAGGCTATAAAGTCAAGCGGCCTGCTTCAAGGTAGCAATGAAAGGCCTTAAATGAAAATGTGTTTTACACACAGACAACAAACAGCAAAGGCGGCCGATGATAGTATCTCTGTCCAGTGTAGAAAGCCGGAAAAAAATGCAATTCTGCAATGTATATGAGTTTGCTAGCTCCTTTACACATACACGCTTAATCTTGTAACCGTTCAATGATGGATTTTAAGTTGAAACACTTGTTCTATCACTTTTTTCTTTGAAGATGTAAATGTGAATATGGAACTGTCAAAGCCTGCCAGTATTTCCTCATATATCTTGTTGGAACAATGAAACACCTACAATGGCCCCCATTAGAAAGTTTAATATCCTCTTTTCCACATTTTCAAAAGGGCAATGAGAGCTTGAGGAGGGGGTGTGTGACAGTATGTGACATAAGTGGCAACATAATTGATTCTGCTGACAGAATTTATGCCACAAGGAAAGAAGTGGTATTCCCTCCCCTTAAATATTTCTTTATATGAATAAAATGTCATGGGATTTGATAATTGTGCAATAACCTAGAGGGATTAATTCACCCACAGTAGCAGAATCTACTCTTAATTGATAGTTGGAACTAGTGCAACTGGAGCTCCCTTGTTCTCTACGGATGGCAGACTTGTTATTTTGCATCTTGGAGCATCATGCTCCATCTTACTGCAAACTGAACTTGTGGTTTCTGGGCAAGGAAACCCCTACTTTGCATTGGTTTGACAGATGAGTAATTATTGGCCTCATTTATCCAGAGACACAATCGCTCAAGCAAATGTGGCTTCTGGTATTTATATCAGCACCATTGAGAATGCCGACGTATTCGGGGCGAAATGCATTAAGGGTACAATGCCCCCTCTCTGCCAGCACCATTATTGATACTTAACTCTCTTAGTCTACGATACTCTGGCTATCTGGCCACTTCCGTGAACGGACATCATGAATGACTTTGACTGATGAGTATACCATTTGTCAGGCTAAGCAATCACATTGTTATTTAGGTGCTAAGGTTTACTTTTAGGCTGTATTTTTAATGTTTGATAGGCTTTGGTAAGAATACTTTTAATATATAAATGTTATTTTTTATTTATTTGCCTTCCATTTTCTTGTTCTATTATGCTTCTTGTATTTAATACAGGATTTGCGCCTGTGGGTAAATCTCGAAAGGAATTTAACCCCATCCCCTCTTTAACGTCAGCCATTAGCAGACATGAAATAGAAGAGCTAAAAGTAGTGAAAGATCTGTTAATCAGCAGTTGCGTAAGTGTCTTTTGTGATCCTCACACAGCTGGCACAATCAATGAGTTAAACTTGCATTAACCTATTCAATATTGGTGCGGGATTAACCACCTATATTTGCCCTTTGTGCGTTGGTTAAAGGGGCCCTATATATATAATGACGTTTGTTTTCTTTTTTTTTAAAGCAGATTTAGTTGTAATTACAACCAGTTATAAGTGGAATCATCATATTTTTTCCCATAATGCCATGACACTTATTAACCAGATCACACAACAAGTCTTCATCCAGTTCTTCATTGCTTATGGACACTAATAATGAACACTGTAATGAACCAAATTTATATACTAGGTTATTACAGAGAGTGATGTAATAAGACCCCTCCTTGTATTTTATTGACTACAGAACTAATGTAATTAGACCGTATCCACCACTAAGTTTGTGCACAGATTGTTAATGACATTGACCTTAAGCTACAAGGGGAGATACTGTAACCTCTAGATTATCACACATCTGAATAATGTAATGACAGCCATTCGCTGGATTTCTGAAGACTGACACAAGGGATAATAAATCACTGGGGTTGTTAGATGTGGATACACCAAAATGATGACCATCTATGCACTTTAGTACGACCTTACATCTTTGCACAAATCTTATTTCTAACAAGCATGTTCTAGGATTTACCGTAATTAATACTATGCAGCTTTCTGTTATTAATGACCTTGGGATGATATAGCTACAACCTGTTTGGAAAGGTCTCCAATTTAACTGCTGTGATATCGATGTATTACAAGGATCCTTGTAAGAGCCAGTTTGGGCCTCTGCCACCTTGTGCTCATTTTTTTGATGTAATGTTGACAGTAATATCTTAGCAAAACTGAGCAGATAGCATTTTTGAGATTATTGAAGGACAACTGTAGCGGCCAATGGGAAGGAGCGCTTCTTTCAGAACACGTGTTCTCATTGGTTAGGCCCTGGGCAAAAAGGGGGGCGGAGCATGACTCTAAGAGCCCTTGCCCAAAAAAATACCAAAAATGTGGCCCCATACAGTTACTTATTTTGCACAGATAAAATGTATTTTTTTCTGTAGATACACAATAAACAGAACAGTCATATTAAAAAGTATGGTAAGAATTCTATCTTTGTTAATATACAAACAGCCAGATGCACCAAGAGGTGCAGTGGCCAAAAATGGAGTTATTGCACGGGGAAGCCCGATAGCGCCGCCTCAAAAACTATGGCGTTATGATAAGTAAAAGACTTACAGGGTTATTCAATAAAAGTTCTTATCGTTTAAAATGGTGCTAATTTTGCCCCAACCAATCAGATGTTAGCTTTCAAATGTTAAATAAGATCTGATTGGTTGGGGCAAAATTAGCATCCTTTTTAACAATAAGAACTTTTATTGAATCTCCCTGAAGAACTTTTATTTAAAGGAGAACTAAACCCAATTTTGTATACTCCAGAATCTGACAACAACCCCCTAAAAACACCAATAAACTATAAAATGCCACTTTAGTAAACTCTGTTAAAGTAAATCAAAGCCTGTTAAGAACTGGATGAAGTATCTGTGTGTATGTGCAGTGTAAGACCACACCCCCTGACCTCAGTCACATGCTTCCTTGCTTTATCTGTCCTGTAAAAGGATTGGCTAGAGATTATTAATGGGTGTGACCAACTGTAACAAGTTTGTGCCATAGCTAAGGACTGAGCATGAGCAGAACATAATGGTCGTTGACCAGGCTGTGTGATATTAGAATGCTGAGAAGTAAAGCACAAATCATATGTTATTTAGGTAAATTTCCCAGCGCCCGTATCAAAATGAGAGGTAAGACACAGATTACTGGTTTTATATCAAGGTGTCCTGCCTTCTGGTTAAGTGTTGTTCTGTGGCTTTAGTTGCCCTTTAAGCTCCCTGTTTCTCACCCCAAATCATGTAAAATCTGTATATTTAATTTCAGTTTGTGTTTTGACAGTTGTATCAAACTACCAAGGAGGATTTTTATAACTTTGTTTTGTCTGGTTTTTAGATAAGCTTCATGTTTTCAAAGCAATAGCAAAAGAGAACAAGGTAAAAAATGTCTTTATCTCTTTTAGAGTTTTGAAATAGTGTAAGAAATAAGAAAAATATTTGTAGTCTTGAAAAAAAAACCTCTAGTTACAGGGTGCATTTCCCCTGCACAGAGTAGATTATTTTTAGCGAGATGCATGAAAAATGTAAAAGAGACTAGAGATCGCAGAACTTCCTAGTTCGGTTCGTTTACAAACTATAGAACTTCAGTAAAAGTTCTAAAAATTTGGAAAGATCTAATAAAATAGTTAAAACAGCAATGGTAACTTACAGTAAATGGCTCTGGGATCTGGCATATAGTCTGGGGAACATGTCCATATCGCAAAAACTAGTTTAAACACAAACTTTGCCTATGATTGGGTAATTGTCGGGTTTGCGCATTTGAGGGCTACCATAAATTTGCGATAACCCTTGAATGTAGCATTTGGTAAGCCTCGAATTTGCGATAAACCTCAAACGTAGCATTCGTTAACCTCGAATTTGTGATAACCCACGAATGTAGCATTTGGTAACCTCAAATTTGTGATAACTCGAATGTAGCATTTGGTAACCTCGAATTTGTGATAACCCTCAAACGTAGCATTTGGTAACCTCAAATTTGCGATAAACCTCAAACGTAGCATTCGTTAACCTCGAATTTGTGATAACCCTCGAATGTAGCATTCGTTAACCTCGAATTTGTGATAACCTCGAGTGTAGCATTCGTTAACCTCGAATTTGTGATAACCCTCGAATGTAGCATTGGTAACCTCGAATTTGTGATAACCCTCGAATGTAGCATTAGTAACCTCGAATTTGTGATAACCCTCGAAGTAGCATTTGGTAAAACTCGAATTGTGTGAAACCCTCGAATGTAGCATTCGTTAACCTCGAATTTGCAATAAACCTCAAACGTAGCATTTGGTAACCTCAAATTTGTGATAACCCTCGAATGTAGCATTTGGTAACCCTCGAATTTGTGATAAACCTTAAACGTAGCATTCGTTAACCTCAAATTTGTGATAACCCTTGAATGTAACATTCGTTAACCTCGAATTTGTGATAACCCTCAAACGTAGCATTTGGTAACCTCGAATTTGCGATAAACCTCAAACGTAGCATTCGTTAACCTCGAATTTGTGATAACCCTCGAATGTAGCATTCGTTAACCTCGAATTTGTGATAACCCTCGGATGTAGCATTCGTTAACCTCGAATTTGTGATAACCCTCGGATGTAGCATTCGTTAACCTCGAATTTGTCATAACCCTCGGATGTAGCATTTGGTAACCTCGAATTTGTGATAACCCTCGAATGTAGCATTTGGTAACCTCGAATTTGTGATAACCCTCGAATGTAGCATTCGTTAACCTCGAATTTGCAATAAACCTCAAACGTAGCATTTGGTAACCTCAAATTTGTGATAACCCTCGAATGTAGCATTTGGTAACTCGAATTTGTGATAACCCTCGAGTAGCATTTGGTAACCTGAATTGTGATAAACCTCGAATGTAGCATTGGTAACTCGAATTTGTGATAACCCTCGAATGTAGCATTTGGTAACCTCAAATTTGTGATAACCCTCAAATGTAGCATTTGGTAACCCTCGAATTTGTGATAAACCTTAAACGTAGCATTCGTTAACCTCAAATTTGTGATAACCCTTGAATGTAACATTCGTTAACCTCGAATTTGCGATAAACCTCAAACGTAGCATTCGTTAACCTCGAATTTGTGATAACCCTCGAATGTAGCATTGGTAACCTCGAATTTGTGATAACCCTCGAATGTAGCATTTGGTAACCTCGAATTTGTGATAACCCTCGAATGTAGCATTCGTTAACCTCGAATTTGCAATAAACCTCAAACGTAGCATTTGGTAACCTCAAATTTGTGATAACCCTCGAATGTAGCATTTGGTAACCTCGAATTTGTGATAACCCTCGAATGTAGCATTTGGTAACCTCGAATTTGTGATAACCCTCGAATGTAGCATTTGGTAACCTCGAATTTGTGATAACCCTCGAATGTAGCATTTGGTAACCTCGAATTTGTGATAACCCTGAATTAACATTCGTTACCTCGAATTTGTGATAACCCTCGAATGTAGCATTGTAACTCGAATTTGCAATAAACCTCAAACGCGATTTTGTAACCTCAAATTGTGATAACCTCGAATGTAGCATTTGGTAACCCTCGAATTTGTGAAACCTTAACGTAGCATTCGTTAACCTCAAAATGTGATAACCCTTGAATGTAACATTCGTTAACCTCGAATTTGCGATAAACCTCAAACGTAGCATTCGTTAACCTCGAATTTGCGATAAACCTCAAACATAGCATTCGTTAACCTCGAATTTGTGATAACCCTCGAATGAAGCATTTGGTAACCTCGAATTTGGGATAACCCTCGAATGTAGCATTTGGTAACCTCGAATTTGTGATAACCCTCGAATGTAGCATTTGTACCTCGAATTGTGATAACCTCGAATGTAGCATTTGGTAACCTCGAATTTGTGATAACCCTTGAATGTAGCATTCGTTAACCTCGAATTTGTGATGACCCTCGAATGTAGCATTCGTTAACCTCGAATTTGCGATAAACCTCAAACGTAGCATTCGTTAACCTCGAATTTGTGATAAACCTCAAACGTAGCATTTGGTAACCTCAAATTTGTGATAACCCTCGAATGTAGCATTTGGTAACCCTCGAATTTGTGATAAACCTTAAACGTAGCATTCGTTAACCTCAAATTTGTGATAACCCTTGAATGTAACATTCGTTAACCTCGAATTTGCGATAAACCTCAAACGTAGCATTCGTTAACCTCGAATTTGTGATAACCCTCGAATGTAGCATTTGGTAACCTCGAATTTGGGATAACCCTCGAATGTAGCATTTGGTAACCTCGAATTTGTGATAACCCTCGAATGTAGCATTTGGTAACCTCGAATTTGTGATAACCCTCGAATGTAGCATTTGGTAACCTCGAATTTGTGATAACCCTCGAATGTAGCATTTGGTAACCTCGAATTGTGATAACCCTCGAATGTAGCATTCGTTAACCTCGAATTTGCAATAAACCTCAAACGTAGCATTTGGTAACCTCAAATTTGTGATAACCTCGAATGTAGCATTTGGTAACCTCGAATTTGTGATAACCCTCGATGTAGCATTTGGTAACCTCGAATTTGTGATAACCCTGAATGTAGCATTTGGTAACCTCGAATTTTGTGATAACCCTCGAATGTAGCATTTGGTAACCTCGAATTTGTGATACACCTCGAATGTAGCATTTGGTAACCTCGAATTTGTGATAACCCTCGAATGTAGCATTTGGTAACCTCGAATTTGTGATAACCCTCGAATGTAGCATTTGGTAACCTCGAATTGTGATAACCCTCGAATGTAGCATTTGGTAACCTCGAATTTGTGATAACCCTCGAATGTAGCATTTGGTAACCTCGAATTTGTGATAACCCTCGAATGTAGCATTTGGTAACCTCGAATTGTGATAACCTCGAATGTAGCATTGGTAACTCGAATTTGTGATAACCCTCGAATGTAGCATTTGGTAACCTCGAATTTGTGATAACCCTTGAATGTAACATTCGTTAACCTCGAATTTGTGATAACCCTCGAATGTAGCATTCGTTAACCTCGAATTTGCAATAAACCTCAAACGTAGCATTTGGTAACCTCAAATTTGTGATAACCCTCGAATGTAGCATTTGGTAACCCTCGAATTTGTGATAAACCTTAAACGTAGCATTCGTTAACCTCAAATTTGTGATAACCCTTGAATGTAACATTCGTTAACCTCGAATTTGCGATAAACCTCAAACGTAGCATTCGTTAACCTCGAATTTGCGATAAACCTCAAACGTAGCATTCGTTAACCTCGAATTTGTGATAACCCTCGAATGTAGCATTTGGTAACCTCGAATTTGGGATAACCCTCGAATGTAGCATTTGGTAACATCGAATTTGTGATAACCCTTGAATGTAGCATTCGTTAACCTCGAATTTGTGATAACCCTCGAATGTAGCATTTGGTAACATTGAATTTGAGGGGGAGTAGACAGAGAGGGGAGGGGGACTACACAGCTTGGTACAAACTTCTGCCAGTGTGAAGAAATGAAGCCACACAGAAACATGAAAGTAAGGCAGCTTATATATCTGTTGTATTCAATTAGATCAACTGGACATGAAATGTAGTTCTTGAAGACGTTTCGCTAGTCATCCGAACCCTTTTCTGAATTGAGAAAGCAGTGGATGACTACGAAAGTCTTCAAGAACACTAATTCATGTCCAGTTGATCTAATTGAATACAACAGATATACCATGACCTGGATGAATGAGAACCTTCACAAGCAAGGCAGCTTAAACTAAGTGATCTATACATTGTATACAGACAAAGTTTTTTTTCCACTATAGTTGCCCTTTAAACCTTCTGTTGTCAGGGTTATATTGTCAGTATTGTGAAAATGCAAGTCAGTAACTGTTATTACACTGTGTATCAATGTTTGATTATTTACTTCTGACTCCTTTAAGTGCCCATTTTTAAAGGAATGTTCCACCTAACCTATAATTCAGACTGTTGCACAATGAGACATAGAGCAAGAAGACATGGCCTAGGTCAAAGTTCTTTTTTTTTATTTTTTTATTAAACATTTAATTGTAGGGTTTTAGATGTGAGGGAGAATATCAATGGTTAAATTCTACAGCTGCAATGTGTCCCCAAACTGTTGACTAATACGGAACAGAGGTGATTTATCAATAGCTCACAGAAAAAACGTAAATAAAAAAATATGGTTTCATTCTTTTTTTTTTCTTTTTTTTTCAACTTGATGATTAATTTCAAACATTTTCTACTCTAAATTGCAATTTTTCTTTTCCTCATGAACCCGAAAAAAATCTTGAAGGTGAATAATGGAAACTTAGCAAACTCGTTGGCTCTGCAAATGTAGAACAATTAATTTCTAAATTATTACCTAGAAACGCTATCATTTCTAAATAAATAATTATTTTTGGTTCTACACTATAGAATTCACCGTGCAAGACAGGAGAAGACATATTGTCACACCTTCAAAGGATGTGTAATCAAAATCTATGTTTGTCAGAAAAAGACGAGTCTGTTTTTTCGATGTTCATTTATTTGTACTTTTAAGCTTGTACCATTTTAAGGGATATAGAGACAATCTGAAAATAATAAGAACATTCATTATTAATGTTTTATTATTGATGTTTTTATTGTTATTATCTGTGTTTTTATTATTGATGTTTTTATTGTTATTATTGGTGTTTTTATTATTGATGTTGTTATTATTATTAATATTAACATTATTTGTGTTTTTATTATTATTATTATCTGTGTTTTTGTCATTGATGTTTTTATTATTATTATTACTACTATTATTATTTGTGTTTTTATTATTGATGTTTTATTATTATTATTGTTATTATTATTAATATTATTGTTATTATTGGTGTTTTTATTATTGATATTAGTATTATTATTATTATTATTATTATTGGTGTTGTTTTTGTTATTGATGTTTTTATTATTATTGTTATTATTAATATTATTATCATTGTTTTTTAATTATTGATGTTATTATTATTCTTATTATAATCATTACTATTATCTGTTTTTTCACTGACCATCAATAGTTGTCTGTCACTCTAGAATACTCTATGAACCCAGCATTGCAATATAATAAGGGGATGATGCTATTTCGCCATTTTTTTCCCCGAAATTAGTGCAAAACCCACATTACCCGATGTCGTATCAAGTTAGCGTGGGTTTTCCAACAATTTCACATTGGCTGCGCCAGTAGAGATGGACACAAAACCGAACTCAAACCTGAGTTCTAGCCGAACTTGAAATATTCAAACTAGTTCAGGTTCGAACTAGTTCATTCTTCCGGACTCCGGCTGTATTTTCGATAATTAGCTAACCTAGAATGTATCGTTCACTAACCCTTAAAAGTATTGTCCGTTTTCTATAACCCTCGAATGTACGGATCGTTTTCGGTAGCCCTCAAATGTATGGAATGTTTTGCTAACCCTCGAAAGTATCGTTCGTTTTAGATAATCCTCGAAAGTATCGTTCGATTTAGATAATCCTCGAAAGTATCGTTCGATTTCGGTAATCCTCAGATTTATGGTTCTATTTCCGCTAACTCTTGAAAGTATTATTCGGTAACCCTTGAATTGCCCGTGAACCTTTGAATGTAGCTTGTGTAAAACCCAACAATTGCCTGCTCATGTTTAAGTGTTTTAACAAGTTTTGGTGATAGTACCATGTTTCCCAGGCCATTTCCCAGGTGCCACAGCCATTTACAGTAAGTTACCATTGTTAGTTTAGCTGTAAATCATCCAAACTTTTTGAACTATCACTCCCCGTTGACTTTAATGGGATCGAATTCGAATTACTTCAGTAAAAGTTTGAAAATTCAAAAAAGGACCAAACTTTATGAAGTTTGGCCATCTCTATAAGCCAGCAGTAAGCCATTACTACAGTGGTATAACGGGCAGATGCAGAACTAACAAAGTTCCTTTGTATCTGACCAGGATCCCGCCATGCAGTAAGCTTTGCGAGAGACTTTAAACCATCGTGGGATCCCAGTCAGGTAAGACGGATCTTTTTAAGTCCTGCATCAACCCATAAATATCTATTTATCCCTAAATTACTAATTAAACACTGAAAAAACCTTACCATGTCTATTGGTGATGAGTTTAAATTCAATTATCTCCTGTTTGAACCCATTCCAGATAGATCAGAGATATTCAATAAAAAGTAGGGATGCAGAAAATTTAAAATAGTATTTTTTACCATTTTTCTAGTGTAAAAAAATGTAATCGTTGGTTTCCCATCAAGAATTTAGTTGTCTTTCTCCAATGCTATCATGTCCATTTTTATACTTTATATAGGGCTTAACAGGAATTATCCTTCCTACTTTTAATATTAAATTGTTTGAATTTATGATAAAATGATAGCTATTAGTACCATCATTATGATAAATTATATATAATATGGAGCAGCAGCTCGTCTTTAAACACGTGTACAGATGGACTAGAACTCAAACTCAAACCCGAGTTCTAACCGAACTATTCGAGTTCGAACGGACTCGGACTTCTCGAACTATCCCGGATTATTATACCTATACGCGAGCAACGAATCCATGAGTAAAATGTCTATTATACATATATGCGAGCATCGAATCTGCATCGATTTGTTCATGGGATAATTATTGAATGTTTGAACGCAAGAGCTCGAAAGTAGCACGTGTGAGAGTAAAATCGAGTTTTTGAAAGTCCTGGATATTCGAACATGTTCCCCAGACCATTTCCCAGGTCCCACAGCCATTTACATTAAGTTACCATTGATATTTTACTTGTATTTCATTCGAACTTTTCAAACTATTTGACTCCCATTGACTTTAATGGGTCCGTTTTAGAACTTTCAAACTTTCCATATAGTTCGAAAGTTTAAAAATGGACCGAACTTTCGAAAGTTTGGCCATCTCTAGTGTACAGAAGTTGGGATTTAAAACAATGGTATATGGTGGTATTCATTTGTGTTACATCATTAGTATAAAAAATTGGGTTCCTAAGGCAACAATTTTAGATTTTCATTGATGATTATAAAAAGTGAATATTGTTTCTTATTATTTTTAAAAGCTCTCTAAAGGGGATTCCTGTCATGTACCAACAAAAGTTGCTTGGACTCTGTTTCCCACCTATTTGTTTCCAATCTCCTCCCTCTACAGTGAGACAATCTGTCATTGCCAATGTCTTGGCTATAATCATCACTCTCACCAAATATCTTTATTACTAGGAAGGTAATGAGAATCTGTCTCTAAGCGTTGACTGTTTTTCTTCAGCAAGAAAAAAAAGGGAGCTAAATTATCATTGGAAAAATCCAGCCTAAGGCTTCAGGATACTTAACAAGAAATATGCGCCAATGCAGTAGTGGTCAATAAACGTGTTAGCAATGTTACTGCTGACCAGGAAGATTATTTGCTTTAATACTTGAAGATTACATGGACCTTAACTGGTTAAATTAGTCTGCAACTTCCTTCTGGATATCTACAGTAAAGAATATTAACCTGTTACAACAAGAAAGTGTCAGGTTTATTTTGATTTACAGATAAAGGGGCATGCCCACCCTTAGAACAAAAAACCTGGTATCTACCTGCAACCTCAACTGCTATTTTTAACAAGTTAGCAAATGCATTTGTAACCAGATATTTAATGATAAGTTCTAGTCTTTTCTGGCAATGGTATCGCTCTCCTCCCTATGCTCGATGAGCTTTATAATTAGCTTGAGCATGTGCAGAGGAGGCACCAGGCCCTGTCATAGCCTTGATTGGCTGCATGGATGGACAAGCTAGGTTACTCTGCCAGAATGGAGGCAATCATGATCATTTAATATCTCATTACAAATGCATGTAATAAACTGGTACAAAAAGCTGTTGGGGTTGCAGTCAGACAACTGACAAGTCTACAGTTTTTTGGGTTTTTTTTCCGTTAATTATTATTAAATAAACCTTAATATTAAATAAATATTCAGGTTTGAGAGTTCACAAATTCAGTGAACCTTCCATACATGAAATTAAGGGTTCACAAATTCCGTATTTCTCCCATATATACAGAGTAGAGGGTTCACAAATTATGTAAACCTCCCATATACAGATTTGAGGGTTCACGATCATTTCCTCAAATTCAATAAATTCCCCAATTGAATTCCCAATTAGACAATCCTCCACCATTTGATCGATAATTATCAGAAAAAGTTCTGCGAGTACGAAAAAGTCTGATTCAGAATTGGATTCGAATTTGAGTTCAAGTCCATCATTTATTCTATAACAGGTAAAAATTCAATGGCTAGATGTCATTAATGGGACATTATGGACAAGACATATCCAACCAGTGATCTTTGTTTGTATCCCAGCATAAGGCCAGATGTTTTCAGGACAATATCTTTTAGGGTTTAATGAATAGTACATATATATCAGCCATGATTGTTATAAATAATTAGCATTTTGCAATATTATAAATAGTCACTTTTTTAGCACTTTTTTTGCTTGTTATCCTTCTTTTATTGTATTTATACACAATCACAGGAAAGTGTAATCATCTAACACTCTGGTAGAGAAGAAAATTGACTAATGTTCAAAAGACTATTAGTTTTGAATAGTTTAGAACTAAAGTGCTTGACCGATTGCTCCTGCAGAATATCGTACATATCTTTTGCATAAAAAGTTGCCGGACAGAGCAGTCGAACCCTTAAAATGCTTAAAAGCTGAAGGTAAAGCAAGCAGCCATTATCAGGCTCTGCTCATTTGGGTATCCGAGCATGCTAACTGAATTAGTTAGTTTAAAGGGCATCTATAGTGGGGAAATGAACTTTTTATTCTTTCTTTCCATGTGTTCTATAATTCCCCCCAACCCCCAGACTGTCTTTACTTTTTTCAGATTCCCTCTCTTTCCTGAGATACACAAATTCAAGACGTGATTGTATTCCTCTACTTTTACTTGAAATGTCAGTCAAATCCCTGTGATGTGACCATCCCTCCTTCCTCCCTGCTCTGTAACAGACATAGAGATAAGAGCATTAGCAGGGGAGAGAGGTAGCTTTGATGGCAGAGATAAGGCTGCACTTCTTGATAGTTTCACTGTTTGATGATAGGACACAAAGAGAGAGATCATATTGCAGCAGGACACGGAGAGATCTATTCACAATAGGACTGTGGGAAAAAGTAGATTCTGCAATGGTAAGCTAATAATTACTGAAAGTCGGGTCACTCTGACCACTAAATTAAGGCTTGGTGACATCTCTGAGTTGTATAAGGATGATAAGAGTAACCGTCATAATCATAAATGTCATAAATGATTGAATAATAAGATAATTAGTGCACAAATAAGTGTTGGAAAGTCCACTAAAGTCCAAATTTAAGTTGGTGAAAAAGGGTGTTTTAACTCTCAGTGATCCGTAGCTAAATTCTAACCAGTGATTGGATAAGACTGTAATGTAATTAGAGATGGGATCCGGATCCGACACGGAACCCCATAATTACGAAATCCAAAAGATCCATCCGGATCTGGAGGGATCCTCCGGATTTCGGGACTTAAGAACAAATTTTTCAATGTAAGGAACTATTTTCGATAATTTTCGAAAATATCAAGTGGTCTGGTATTGTGTGGTCTGTTCTCTCACGTACCTCTTACGTGATCTTTCTACACTTAGCATTTAATCTTATTTTCTACCCTATCAAAGGCTGCACCCATTCTTCAATGACACAACAGGGTTAGAGTTTCCTGATTCCTGTATTTTCTCCTTTTTCTAAAATTCAGCTAGTCATATCTCTGTACACAAATATATTTACAAACAAGGAATGCATTTCAGACTGTACATTTAACCACAAACTATATTCCATAGTTTCCTTTTGGGCTAGGCCACACTGATGGGCTTTTAAAAGTGCATTCTAGTGTGGCCCAATTGGAGCGCATGCATTCCGCAATCGCATGTGGTCTTATTGCAAAACATCAACCAATCGCACAGCAATGCGTTACAGTGTGGCCTCAGCCTTGAAGGTTAATGGTCACCTGAAGATGTAACATGTGCTGAAATATATGGTGAACAAACTTTATCTTCGTCTTTCACTCTGCAACAAACAACATGTTCAAATTCTCATGATACTGAAGTAGAATTTAATATGACACTCTCATTAATTGCCTGTAGCGGAGCAGACTATTAACTCTATGTGATATGGTTTTAATGAACTATTAAGCAAACTACTTAAACACAGAGTGAGAATTCAAAGCTTTTTAAAATCCCCAAGGTCTCCTAGTTTTTATGCATGTGTTTCAGATTTACATTTGTATACATATTTTCACTAAAAAGTGATTGTTGTGAATGGATATAATCAGCCATGCAATTTCTTTAATGTGTTGATGATTCCCAATGCTCTAGGTACGTAAACAGCTGCAAAATGATTTAAAAACATGGAAAATGGGAATTTAATTTAGTGCGTTAGCTATTGGAGACCATTAATAAGAATTTATGTTCAGAAGGTCTCAAGTGCTTTATACGGCTTAGGGAACAGATACCTACATACAATGCAAATAGCAAAATTTAAAGAGATACAATTATGTATAATGATACTTGGTATATTACTAGGTCATCTCCTTAGGTCACAATCATCTCCCCATTAAATGCATCTATTGTATATGTACAAACTATATGGACTGGTGTTTAAACTTATTTAAACCTCAAGTTAAATAAACCAAGCATGATCAGCTTCTAATATTTCATTTCTACCTACAACAGGTATCTTGAATGGTTCTCCTACACGTGCCTAACCTTTCTTCTCGTTATACATATTCATTCTCCTACTTCTCCATTGAGGTTGACTTAAAACTCTGTCTTGAGAGAATACATTTCATATGATGCACAATTCTGTATTTTTTTGTTATAAAGGGCAGTAGACAAGGCAGCTAGAAAGCTTAGGGAGAGGGGGGCCAAATGGAGCAAAAAGCCCTTCACTGAGCATAAAAATGGAGAAACACCTTCTTATAACAGAAGGCATCTTGCAGTATCATGCTATATGAATAGCATTGCCTACAAAATCTAAGAAACAAGAAATAATTTCTCACTCCCAGGTTCCCCAGAGTAAAGGGCTGAGATATGCAAAATACTCCTTTATGTCCCTTATGCATGTGTCCAGAACCGCTGGCTTAATAACATGCAATATAGCCTAATATATAGAGCCAATCATCTGGCCTGCAGACATATTTCAATCTTGTTAGATCTCATCAGTGCAAGATACAAATTCATGGCTCTATGGTGTAATACCTTCCAACATTGCCCTTATATGGAAAAGGAATAAGTGGAATCTTTTGGAAGGTTCCCATGTACTGCCTGTCTGCCCACCTCTTATCTTGTCCCAGTATTTTCCAAAAAACCCATGAGAATTACAAAGGGGTAAAAAAACTCAATTGGCACCGATAATTGGCACCCATTTAAAGAAATATCTAACTCATATTCTTGTGTTGAGTTAGTGGAATAAGGCCTGAAACAGGTTAATGAAGAATCACAGAAAACCTTTCATGGGAAAATGAAGAGATCAAAAAGACGTTGAAAGTCTCTCAGCAGGTATCAGCCATTTAATCCATTGTACCAAATAGTTTCCCTTGTCCTGTGCAATCTGATATAGAGGTGTCTCCAACCCGTTCAATAGAAGCCAATACAGGTCCCAAAATAGCTAATGTTACCTAGTAATTACTATTGATCTGTTTAAAACCACAGTGAGTGAATGTGAGAATTTGAACCACCCGAGATCTGACATGTGCTAGAAAGATTTCTTTTCAATCAGCAGTATGTATTAAAGTAGCAGTGCCCTTTAAATTAGATTTAAATGTTACAATACCCCCAGTAAAGGACAACTGTGCCAAAAAATACAAACGTGTGGTGGATTGGTTCAATGTGAGGAGCAAATACATTTCATTTTGATGACAGAATTCAAAGATCCTCCCAGCTCTGTGGCACTCATGCTGTGCTCCAACCAACACCTACACTAAATACTGTATAACAAAGACTGGATACCCTCTACTGAGAATATTTAGTAGTACAGTGATTGTACACAGATTAATGTGAAAGGAACCAACTTCCCCAATCAAAAATTCAATATGCAATATTACAGTTCTTTACATTTTGCATCTATCAATCTATCTATCTATCTATCTATCTATCTATCTATCTATCTATCTATCTATCTATCGATCTACTATCTGTATGTCTATCTAGCGGTCTGGTTGTAGGTCGGTCGATGTCGAGCGAGAATCTATGCTATCTATCTATCTATCTATCTATCTATCTATCTATCTATTATCTATCTATCTATCTATCCAGCTATCTCTCTACTATCTATTATCTATCTATCTAGCTATCAATCTATCTATCTATCTATCTACTATCTATCTATCTACCTACCTATCTACTATCTATTATCTATCTATCTATCTATCTATCTATCTATCTATCTCTCATCTATTTTCTATCTATTATATATCTATTTACCTCTCATCTATTATCTATCTATCTATATGCATTTAATTATTAATCTATGGGGGTTATTCAATAAACGTTCTTATCATTTTAAATGGTGCTAATTTTGCCCCAACCAATCAGAACTTATGCAACATTTGAAAGCTAACATCTGATTGGTTGGGGCAAAATTAGCACCATTTTAAATGATAAGAACTTTTATTGAATCTCCCTGTATGTTCATAAACAATAGCTGAACATGTGTCACAAAGTTAATTTACACTGTAAAACACCAGAGAGAATTATTTTGGGAAAGTAAATTACGTCAAGCGTTAGACACTCTTGGATGACAGTCTTCAAGGTCAAATACCCCACTGACCTTTCCTCAAATTGTAGCGTTATGAGATTTACGACCTCTAATAGGAACTTGACTCCTATCAACCGCAGCCGCGAGAGGCCGTTTTAATCACCAGCACAGAAAGGGCAGACATTTTTATTAAATATTGATGGTTTCAAATGTGTATTGACACACAGGACGTTCATTATCATCCTTTTAATCAAACATTGGAAGTCAAGATATTTCTCCTTGTATCCATTATGAATGTCTAAATGTGTTGGAACTTGCGTAGGCTTCTTATAATTCTTTATTATAAATACTTACAAAAATAAACATAAAAAGTCTGTCATTCATATATTTATATCTTTCTGTCTAAAGGTGCCCAAAGCTCCCGACATGTTCACGGGACTGTCCCACTTCCTATTTTGTGATCGACTTACAATCGCAAAATGAATGACCCAGGTAAGGTAAGAACGGCTGTGAGACAATATATTGTCTACAGATGAACGTCTAATCTAGCTAATGCCTAGTGTTTGGCCAGCATTATTCTATTTTTTCCCTTTCATCTGTTACCTTTCCTCACTGTCTTTCCTCCTCCTCTCCATATATTACATAAACGTTTCCTTCTGTTTCTTTGGGGAAAGGTCATTTAGAAATCACTGTTCTCAGTGCTGTAGTGAACCCATTTCCTGGGACTCCAATTTTTCTTACGTCCAAGTAAAAGGAAAATCAATACCAGCTTTCCTGGAAAATGATAAATCTAGCATGAAGTCTACTTGTTGGAGAAGAAACACCCCAGTAGAATCCTTTGAGAAATTAAAGGCCTAGTTTGAACATTTCGCAAACCTATTTTGTTTGAAAATTGAATTCATTTTTGGTTCCTTTAAAGGTTCAGATTGCTCGCTTAGAGATGAAATAAGCCAATCAGTGTAGACCTAGAATAATAGGACATCTTTTCCATCAGTCGGAAAACAACTAGGGCCTATATTCTTTAATGACAAGTCAACAATTCAAAAACCAATGAATTATCTCAATCTTTGTATGTCTTTTTGCTAAGGCCTCATTCAAACTAGATACAGACCCCAATGTCCATGTGTTGAGGTTCGTTTTTGGTATATTTTTGATATAAATGGGTCAGTTTCCAGACAGAAATCCTGGGGACATAAAGGTGACATCTGCAGCAAAGGAATTTGATGTCCTACAGACATCCATAGAAAACCCCTTTAATTATCTAGTTTCCACTGATCTACAAAATAATTCTACAACACTTAAATGCCCTCATATCCTTTAGCGGCATGTTTTTTTTTCCAAGCATGAAACCGACTGTCACTGAAAGCTGATGTCAGCTGCAAATTTTATAAAAAGGACAAAACTCTCGCTATCTGCCTTTTATTAACACCTCTCTACACTTCCATCTGTCAGAACGATTGCTGCTGAAATTTTCCACTTCCCTTCATCTATTGAGTCGCTGTCGCCTTGCTTTTTCTTCTGAATTCAGTTTACACCTTTATCTTTGGATTTACCTTAATCTCCCCATTTGTGAGGCCGGAAATCAATAGGGCCATTATGACACACTATGAATTTCTGGGACAATAGAGTATCAAAGGACCAGTAAAGACTAAACTTGTCTTATAAGGACCTCCGCCCCCTTTCCGCCTTGAATGGAAAGTTTAATTGCACATCTTGCATTTTCTTTCTTCTGGATTTCCATGCATTTGGACGTCTTGTCAAATCGTCAGTCCACAAGCTGACTGTGAGAATGGGTAGTAAAAAGCTTTTTAATGATGCATGTGTCTTGCTCCAATGCATGTTAGCAGTTAACCATTCTCTTTCAAAGAAACATAATGCTTCAGCTCTAATCCTTCTAATTCACTGGTAAAGAAAAGCATGATACACAATATTAACAATTTTTATACATGACAAATGTAAACACAATGAATATAAATAGGCCCTGAAATGATCCTGAAATGCCCTGATTTAACTCAAGTCAGTTTGTAAAGAATTCATTTATTACTACTACTAACCTGCTAATGGAACGAACCTTCATTCATCTTTATGGAAAAAATAAAATCTAAAGCTAAACATACAATCAGTCTATAAAGGGCGAGAGGAGATATTATCTCTATAGGGTATAGGTGCCAAGTCAAATAAATGTATAATGTAAAGTTATACGCATTTCATTATAAATGTAGCTTTTTTGGAGAACCTTTTTTTTATGTTCTGCTCGTTACCACGCTAGTCCGTTTTAATGCACAATCCAATCATAAAGCGAATCCTAGTGTTAGGCAAATGGTCTGGACACACTACGTGAGCTGGTGTCCATTGCCATCCAATTATTGGAGCGCATTCGTTCACTGTTTTTGGAGCGATTCGCACATGCTCCGATAAGGGAATATTACTGGAATCGCAGTGCAAGTGAACCCTGTCCGCTGTAGTGTGGCCTCACTCTAAGGGGCTAAAAGAGGGCGTATAATACTAGGTACTTACCACTAGGCTTACTTTATAATGCCTGCAATCTGTCTTTTCTGTTCCAATTGTGTCTGGGGCCTGATTATTCGCTTTAGATCATCAGATTTAGACAGTACCAGTAATTAGAACTTCAGAAATAGATAGCAACTGTTCTTTGGTTAGCCAGGAGGGAGGGATTATGGTTTGAGTTCATTACCCTGGAAACGTTTATTAGGAGGGTTGAATGATAACTGCATAATTGAACTTTAATTGGAATCCAGAAATATTTTAAATAATGCTGGGTTAGTGAGACAATTACTAAATAACACACAACCAGGCTGTAGTATTATCAAAAGTTACACTGGCCAATCGGGTTATTCACACTTAGCACCACCCCAATACATTATTGGACGTAGAACCAATCAAAATTGCTTAATTTATATCTCATTTTCCATTGGTATCCATTGTACTGCTAATGTTATCTGCACAACACGAACATAAAGACACTATAGTAGCCCAGGGATGGCTCTAGGCATCTTTCTCAACAATGGGCAAGTTCTGACTGCAGCAAATGTTAAAGTTTAATGCAAATGACATGAAATCTCTGAGACAGTAAAGCAAAACAGTCTGTTATATTACCTCCCACCTCTAGATAAATACTGTCAACCTTCTGCCTATGGGAACATTTTCCACTTTCTGCAGAGAAAAAAGGCATTTGATTTGGATTTCGCAGTCATAATTTGCCTTTATTTATATCACGTGCACGGTACGTAGCAAGGTTCACTGTAAACCGAAGAGGAAGTGGGTAATGTGCATGAGCAATATGCAGTTCTATTGTCAAGCCTTATCCAGGATAAAATGATTCTTACAAGATGTGAAAATAATGATATTTCCAGGGAAAAAGCCCAGTGAGAGATTTCTGCTATTATTACTGTTTGACTGAAATCCTTTCATGATGAGTTGTTCTTCTACTGTAAAACAGACTGGAATTATTTTCAAGCCGATCTGAAGGAAAGGGACCCCGGGCAATGCAAATTGAGAATATATATACATAAAGAGAGAGAGTTACGGTAATTTGTGGGGCGGCACTCTCATCTGCCAAACGGCCACCCAGGTGCTTCTGAAGAAGAGCTACAGCGGCGAAGTAACATGTAGCGCTCCTGAGTTTTGTTCGAAATGCTTTATCGTGCAATATCGACGTGATTCGGTCCCGTGCGGACCAATCTCATGATTTTATCGGGGCCGAAATGCGTTGATATTGCACAATAAAGCATTTCGAACAAAACCCAGGAGTGCTCCATGTTACTTCACTGTTATCCTACATAACCATGGATAATGATTGCTTGAATTAATGTTAAAAATTTGCCTTCAAAAGAGAAAACAAAAAAAATTATGGTTTACCTGCAAAATCCAGGACATTTGATCAGCCGAGTCTATATAATGTGAAAGCTGAGTCAGCATGCAATCTTTCCCTTCTTGTCATTGGAGGATGTGGGGATTGACATCAGCAGGATGATGTCATTGTATCTTTTTTTTTATGATTTATTTGTTTATGTCTCTATAAAAAAATAACCTTTAGAGGTGCTAAATATTTTTTACATTCATGTTTATAAACATTACTTTTTTTTTTTTTTAAGCAAACTATTGAAATTTATATTTCTGACTGTCTTATCCCCTTTTTCTTTCAGACTTCAGAAAAATGAGACTGCGTAGAAATAGCTCCAGATAAATATAGTTAACATCAAAGCTATATTATCTAAATGAATATAACATAAAAAAATATAAACTTTAGGAAAAGGGAAAATTTGAAAAGGTTTACGATTTCGAAATGCGGGATTTGAAAATCCGCTAATCCAACGGAAGTCAGAAATTTTCATTGAAAATCGAAAATTCCATTTGAGACTTCAAGAATTATATTCGAAAACTGAAAAAGTCTTTTGAAAATTCCAATTTAAATGGATTATCGGAACGCTATTGGAATGAAGCTCGCCAAATTTCATTCATTTCTAGCTACAAAAAAGACAAGATGACTTCTAGAAAAAAAAAGCCAATTAGCAGGGATGAAAAATATGGACACCCAGGAAATAGAAAGGAAGTTTGACAAAAAGAGAGAATTGTGAGTTATTCAGGGCAGCAGAAGAAGCTGACAGCTGTTTTATAATATTAATCCAAGGCAACAAAGAGTTAAATAGAGGCCATCGCTTATTAGCTCCCCCGTTAGAAGTCTGCTTGCCAAATGAAGCTTTTTATATGATTCAGGTCCTCAGTTCAATTCCCCAACTTTAATGCTAAATTAATAAGCTATCACATTTCAAGGATGAGTTTTGACTTTTTCAAATTAAACTGGCCCTCAATTTGCAATTTGCTTTCTTCTGTCTGCTCTTATGAAAATTGCTGTATCTAAAATGACTCAGTGTACGAGCAGATGGATCTCATTCTGGAGCCAAGGTACCATCAAAATTCTATTTTAACAAGGTATTTAAAAGGCAAGAAAAGGTTCAATTTTTTTTGTTCTGTTCCAATATGAAATATAAGGGTGGTGGTGTGGGGGGGAGATATCTGCTTATCATCATTTAAGATGGATTAAAACCTACGGTGAGTGTGCCTTAAATCCAAATGAAATGAATTAGTTCTCTGATGATTTGTCTAGGAAATGGCTTCCAGAGAAGCAGCGTCGCATCTAGGGATGGACTAGAACTCGAACTTGAGCCCGAGTTCGAGCCGAACTTTATGAAAATTATCGATTGTACGGGATAATGTACTGGTTAAAGGCACCACCTTTGACATGGGAGACCAGGGTTCGAATCCTGGCTAGGGGCAGCTATACAAATGTTTGGATTATTATAATAACCTAGTAATATAATAACCTCATGATAACCTAGTAATATAATAACCATATAATATTATTATATTACTAGGTTATTATATGGTTAGAATATAGGGTATTGTATGGTTATTATATTACTAGGTTATTATATGGTTATTATATTTTTATATGACTAGGTTATTATATGGTTATTATATTACTAGGGTATTATAATAATCCAAACATTTGTATAGCGCCCATAAGCCAGGATTCGAACCCTGGTCTCCCATGTCAAAGGCAGTGCCTTTATTATCAATGTTATCATATGGTAATTATATGGTATTATATTAGTATATACATATATCATTTGATAACCTAGTAATATATTAACCACATAATGTAGTGGCTGGATAGTGTACTGGTTAAAGGCAATGCCTTTGACATGGGAGTCCAGGGTTCGCATCCCAGCTAGGGGCAGCTATACAAATGTTTGTATTATTATAATAGCCATATAAAAACCTAGTAATATAATAACCATATAATATTATTATATTACTAGGGTATTATATGGTTATTATATTACTAGGTTATTATATGGTTAGAATATAGTGTATTATATGGTTATTATATTACTAGGTTATTACATTACTAGGTTATTATATGGTTATAATATTACTAGTACACTATGTGGTTAATATATTAATAGGTTATCATATGATCTATGTGTGTATATATATATATATAATATATATATATATATATATATATATATATATATATATATATAATATATATAAAAATCAGACGTTACACCGCACACCTTGCATCTGCTACAAGCACTGGTGGCTTGTGTAGGAGTATGGCTGTATTGCTCCTCTTGTATATATAGAGTAAACCAGTTCCACACCGCACACAGGATTTTCAATTGCAGCTTCTTTATTCAAGTAAGCACATGTGAGAAACGTACAACGTTCGGGGTTAGCACACCCCTTCCTCAGGTACAAGCAATGGCTATCACATGTTAACCCTTCTCCCAATATTATATACCCACACATACAGGATATGACATCATATGTCCGCCCCTTCATTTTTATCCCAAACTTTATTATTATATTGAATTTTATTTATCCTTTAATAAATTTTGTTTATCCTCTAACTTAATTAATAATTAGTATATATTCTAACCATATAATAACCTAGTAATATAATATGTCATCCCTACAAAAAGTCGTAGCCCCCTGTCACCACCCCGATCTGGTGGTGGGTACTTTATATATATATATATATATATATATATAAAATCCCAGAGCTGATGTGATTCCATGTTTGTGTCACTGCAGTTCCTATGGACTCACCACTAGAGGAAGAAAGTAACATGGTCCCTGCAGTGCCTATTGACTTACTACTAGAGGGAGAAACACAGGAAACATGCAGGAGGCAGAACACAGCAATTACACAGACCGCAGGTAAGGTTGCTTGGGACAGACTGGATTTGGGAGAGAGGGGTGACCCTGGATTTGGGACAGAGGGGGGGACCCTGGATTTAGGACAGATGAGGGACCCTGGCCTTGGGACATGGAGGAGGGGGGCTATGGCCTTGGTACACTAGGGGTGCACTCTGGGCTTCTAGCGCCCGTTAATGTAACGGGCTTAATGTCTAGTATATATATATTATAATAACCATAAAATTACCATATGATTACCATATGATAACCTAGTAATATATTAAGCTAATAATGTAGTGGCTGGATAGTGTACTGGTTAAAGGCTCTGCAAATGTTTGTATTATTATAATACCCTAGTTATATAATAACCATATAATAACCTAGTAATATAATAATATTATTATATTACTATAATATGGAATAATATTATATAACTAGGTTAATAACCTAGTAATATAATAACCATATAATACCCAAGTAATATAATAGTATTATATTACTAGGGTATTATATGGTTATTATATTACTAGGTTATTATATGGTTAGAATATAGGATATTATATGGTTATTATATTACTCGGTTATTGTATGGTTATTATAATAATCCAAACATTTGTATAGCTGCCCCTAGCCAGGATTCGTACCCTGGTCTCCCATGTCAAAGGCAGTGGCTTTAACCAGTACATTATCCAACCCTCGAATGTACTATTTGCTAAGCCTAGGAAGGACCATTCGCTAACAGGAAGGATTGTTCGTTCGTTCGAAAAATCCTCAAATGTATCGTCAATTGCCTGCCTGACTTCAGGAAGTGTTTTAACAAGTTTTGGTGGCAGTGACATGCTCCCCATTTCCCAGGTGCCACAGCCAACAGTTAGCACTGTTAGTTTAGCTGTAAATCACTCTGACTTTTCGAACTATCACTCTCCCATAGACTTGAATGGGTCCGAATTCAAACTTTCGGAAAGTTAAAAAATGGACCGAACTTAATATAGTTCGGCCATCTCTAGCGGCATCCACCGTAATGAACCATAAACCATAAACTAAAGTAGCTCTTCTAGCTGCAATTACAGCATATTCTGAGGAGGCTTGTTTTAGCCAACCCCAACCTTAAAGGGACCCTTAAAAAAGGCCAATTGTCAGTTACTTGCCCCTAACCACAACTGATATATTTTGAACTTTATTTGCTGTATTATTAACCAAATATTTAAGGATAATTATTGTCCCTTTTCTGGCAGAGTTAGCTGGCTCCTCCCTGACATCACAGCCAATAATTGGCTGCTGTTTCACCTGCTGCCTCCCCTGCACGTGCTCAAACGTATAAAAAGCTCTTGGAGCAAACTTATCATTAAAGGATAAGTACGCCATAAAGAAAACTCTGGTTTATTTGCAAGCGGAGCAGAGCTGCAGATGACATTATCCAGGAGGAGGAAACCAGAAAAGAGAGGCTTGGGGGTGGGGTTGGTGGGGGTAGAGATGAAAAATGTTTTAGCCAAATTTAGTTTTTAAACAACAGTTTGCAAATAACCTAAAGTTTGTTTTATGGTGTATTTATCCTTTAAATATCTGGTTACAAATACATGTAATAAACTGGTAAAAATAACAGTTGGGGTTGCAGGCAAATAACTGACAAGTCACCAGTTTTTTGTTTTAGGGGTGGACATGCCCTTTAAAATGACTGGCCTAACCAAGATTGGGGTTCGCAAAGGCACCTGGGAAATAGAATCAATATATAATTTTTAATGACTTTCTCAGAAATTAATGATTAATATTGCACAACAGTTTCAGGGACCAAAAAAAAAAATTTTTTTTTGATCCTTTAATTTTTTTTAAATGACAACATCCTGTCATTGCTGAATAGAAAGTGCAACCGAGTGTAAATGGAACAAACAGTGTCTGGATAAAATATCTGTGAAATGTTATTTATGTGACCTTCATTGTACAATTCCGAATCTGTTGAGTGAATAACATGGTAATTGTTATGTTCAGCTAATGCTCAATCCTCAGATGTAATGGCTGATTTATAGAATGGGAAACATTTTAAAACTCTGCAAATGCCCCCTTGGGGTTTAAATGTACTAACAATGATATTTTTGCCATTAACAAGAACACTTCATGTAATAGAGTTAGCGATAGAACACAGAGCCATTGAAATCAAGGGCAGAGTCTGTTCTATGAATGCATCACTTCTAAGAGGCTCCGAGCATATGTTCTGGTTCAGAATAAATTACTTTAAATAATGGACTTCTGTAAGTATTGGGTGGTTCCGGCAAGACGGTTAACAAAGTAGTTTCAGAAATAGTTGAATTCAAAGGCTAAAAAGGCCTTCAAAGACCGTCTCTGTTTGCACAAACGTATCCCATTGTGAAATGTTACAGACAAATATTTATTTTTAGTAAAATCTTGAAAAAACTCAGAATTCTAATATTGTAAATGGGTTTCACACTGAGTTCAACTTTGTGTTTTTTCCCCTTCCCTTTAATATGATCGTAATGACTCAAAATGTTCTTTATAAGGGTTAATTAGACCAGAGCCATAAACAAGTAGATGTGATGTTTTCCAAAGCACTAGAAGATTGCCGGGGAAAATATATATGTTAACTTAACAAACTAAAAACTGATAGAAATTTAAAAAACCTGAGCAATTGCAATGTAGGAAGCACTGTATAAATAACTAAGGGACATATTTATAAATATTCCTAAAGGGAATGTCCACCCCCAAAATGACATTTGATATTCTGATAGAGAAGCCCCCAAAACACCAAAAATGTTATACTTACACTGCCCAGAACTGCACACAAAGCTAATTATTCAGCCCAATCCCTGCATCAGATACTAGCAACCTCCTTTCACATAGAGGCTTGTCAATTGAGAGGAGTGCAAATCTCATCTGAGCATGCATGAAAGCTCTGAGCTTTCCCTACTCTCTGCAAATTGCCTGCAGGGATTGTGCTAAAAACCTAGCTTTGTGTGCAGTTCTGGGCAGTGTGTATATAACTATCCTAAGGTTTGGGGGACTTCTCAATAAGAATATCAAATGGCATTTTGGGGGTGAACATGACTTTTAAAAATTAATTTGTTCATGGGTTGCCATTTTGCCCAAAAAATCCTACCTGGGCCATTGGTCTGACATCATTGCGTTCCTGCAATGTATGGTTACATCATATGCAGGATCAAGATGAAAATGATTAGCAGGATTTCCAACAAAATTAATACACTGGAAGAATAAAGAGCAGGATGCGGTATAAGTATGATATGCAGACTCCAGAAAACATCAACAGAAAACATCAAAGGCCATGTGACACTATCCAATGAAATCATTAATTCAGGAGATAATAATCAGATACAGTATATAGTTGTAGCCCTCCAGTCCTCTAAAAGGGTAAAGATATTTAATTGCTGCTAGCATGAAATGGGATCTTTCAACTCAGTGTAGTCTGCATTATCAGTCCCTGGATGGTATGATTAAATGTTCCTATATTATGTACTTTGAAAGTAGAATTGTCTATCTGGCTCTAATATCCTAATTCTTAATGTTCATGCATGAACTTCACATGGTTCCTGGCTTTTTACAGAGTATCCTGTATGCCAGCAACTACGGCAGAAAGTTAGTGATGACTCCAACTCTACCATGAAAAAGGATTCAAAAGAAATACGATGCTCTATTAGCAATAAAAAGTAAGAGAAGGGCAAGGAGGGCAAACTATAATCATCACTAAAAAAAGTATTTGGGTTAGAGGTCAAGAATAAAAGATAATGATAATAATAAGAGAACAACTCAATGGGCATAATCACAGAATGAAATTTACATCAACGTGTAAGTTGTAAAGAAATGCATGTAAAAGAATTATAGCAAGGGAAAGGATGAGGTGTTACAAATGTAGCTTAAAGAACCTATTTTAATGAGTGAAAATGCCAACAGGGATGACCCTATGGTAAGACTCTTAAAGGGCATGTAATTTTACACATAACCAGGACACCCTTACAAACCCTAATATCATAGTACTTACCTTGGTGTCCCCGGTGTTTCTTAACAGAGATTTTCCGATCCAAGTCCACCGGTCCCTCTTCTACCTTTCCTGGTCCTTCCAGGTAGCAGCTGTCAGTTACAGCCATGATGGTGACATCACAGCCAATAACCTACGGCAGCTACGTGAACTACCTCCTTGGAAAGTGCTTCTAAGGCAGAAATCTTTGAAAGCAAGTCCAGCTTCCTTGGAGCTGATCTCTGTCCAGGAATGCCAGGTAAGTATTGCAGTCTTAGGGTTCGCAGAGGTGGGATCCTGGTTCTATGTATAAAATTTGCTGTAGTGGTGGACATGCCCTTTAAACTTATAGTTAAATAAAATTAGTAAAAGTTTAAAAGGGGTCTAAGCATAGATTATTAATAATAAAGGGAACCTCAGCCCTAAATGAGTATTGCACAGACTCACTGCTGCTTAAAGGGCAACTGTGGTCTCCAAACAAGTTACGGTTAATTTAAAGCCTGCAGTATTTCCTTTACACTGAGCCAACAATCACATCTCTAGGTGCAGCATGTGAGAAATGACATTGGGGTGAATGTTCACACTTCCTGTTTCCAGTGGGTTGTGTGACACATGACTGAAAACAAGAAGTGATCAATCAGGAAGTAATATTGCTGAACCTTTCCAGCAATAACTTATCACAAATTTTATCTAGAGATGTGATTTAGGTTTTATTTTGAAGGTACGATGGAAGGCTTTATATATAATACTTTCTAGTTTGGAAGAATTGGATACCACAGTTACGCTTTAATATGATGTATTACCTGTCTTTCTAGGTGAACACTAACTACTGTAAATATACACCTGTATGAAATTAACAACATGTTTCAAACACTCCAGTTACTTCCACTTTAAGTTGTGCTTGCCTCTCTATTTAACACTGGATGATTCAAAATATCAGATTTTATCTCTGCTTCCCTGTGTGAATTCCATTGACCCTGTCTGAGCTCACCCATCTACGGGGCATAGTAACTGCAGGGAAATCTGTACTGAAATATTTTACTGCTTTTATTTGTTTAGGAATTTAATAGAAAGGTATTGCATATATACATGTATATGAGTATATTTACAATTTGCGCAATCCATCATATCAGCACTGAAAATTCCCGACCGATTTCTGGTTCAGATCAACTATAGCTCCTATGCACACCAAGGCACGCTAGAGTTGATCTGAACCAGGAAGCGGTTGGGAATTTTCAATGTTGCTGCAGTGGAACGCATGAAAGGTAAATATACTTGCCTTCGTCTCTGGCGCCTGAGACATTAATTGAAGAACGGGAGGTAAGGCACATACAGGGTTATTCAATAAAAGTTCTTATCGTTAAAAATTGTGCTAATTTTGCCCCAACCAATCAGATGTTAGCTTTCAAGTGTTAAGTAAGATCTGATTGGTTGGTGCAAAAAGAACTTTTATTGAATCTCCCTGATAGCTTCTTAATATTCCAGTCTCAAATCAAAACATTAAAGGAATAGTTCACTTTTTCAGCGAACTATTCTTTTAAGACAATTATACAGATAGGCTGGATGTATGAAATAAAGTGATTTGATTGTAAGCTCTTCAGGGCTCTGTTTTCCCTGTTTTTCCTCCACCCGGTTTCCTCTGGGTCCTCTGGTTTCCCCACAATCATAAAGACATGCTGATAGGCTGTATGTTTGAAATAAAGTGAATAGATTATAAGCTTTTTGGTGCTAGGGCCGGTGTGAATGTATCATTGTAGTTGTCAAGCACCATGAAAGATATTGAAGCTGTATAAATCCATAAGAATACTAAGAGCACTCTAGGCCAAGCCTGCATTTTCCAAACCATAAGTTCTAGATTTTTTGACAGGTTTCTGGAATCTGGGATACTGGCCAGTTTGAATTGCAAAATTCTATAATGAATCTCAAACTCTTTCTGACAAACGTGCATAACCAAGCTAGGAATTCAAAGCAATTTATAGGAAAGTCTCGTAAAGGATTGACCCATCCCAGTGTGACACGTTGGGCCATATTCATAAATGTGTGGTATCGCAAGTTAGTGATACTGTGTGTTATCGCTAATGTACAACCACATCCGTAAATCTACGCCCACGGTCGTACATTTATGGCGAACATTTGTTAATTAACGAACCTTCAGTTGTAGCATACCATGCTGTAGTGAACTACCGCAATGTTATTTTATGGGGATCGTTAACCTACGATTGCGTTATCATAGATTCACAATCATTATTTGTAATTTACGATCGTTATCATTAATTAACTATAACAATCGTAGATTAACGATCGCTAAACCGATGGGAAATTAATGCTAAAAAGCGATACCACGCCTTTCTAAATACGGCCCTTGGATACCAATGTGATGTCTATCAACTAACGCTCATTCTGAAGTCAGGAAGAATTTTCATAGTCAATTGAGACACATTGTAGACTGGTTTTAGATGTTTTTTCTCAATCCCCCAGTAAACAGTGTACATGGATTTCTTTGTGTAGCAAAGGCGTGGGATTTATTTTAAATAATCACCTTCCTTCCTGAAGTGAAATACTCATAGCCATGCTAAAATGGGATACACATTATATGTATCTTTACGCATCATTTGACAATAATTGACTTGGTTTATTGACTACACTCTGTCAGTACCTGGTCATTAGAACTACTGACCCTGATCTCAATGGTCTAGCGTATTTAAGGAAAGACATAATCAATGACATTTACATCTCATACAGGAAAAAAAAAAACCAAACAAGATTGTTTTGCTCTTTCCGTGATTGGTAACGCAGGATGCAGGAGATGGATCACAACATTGCCGCAGGGCTGTCTTGAGATTTCAGTTAGACTTAGAGAAATGAATTAGAAATGAGAAAGTAATAATATTTACTACTGAAAGTTGCCATGTTATTTAATGTCTTCCCATTTGTCTTACAAATTACAGATCTACGATCATTAAACATGAAAGGGAAAGTAGGGTATATAAGTAGGTATTAAAGGCAAGGTATTTTTTTTTACTAAAAAAGCTTATTTTATATTACCCATTACTGGAAACTAAAATTCTTCACAACCACCACTGTACTTTTTTGTTGATCTGCCCCCTTTATTTTTAGATATCCAATCTAAAACATCTTACATTTTACAGTTGGAATTCTGTATGCTGTGTGCAGCTTTGACATTTGGTTTGAGGGGGAAAAAGTCAGGTCGGATGGAAGTGGGAGTGGTAAAAAGAGGGAGGGGGGATACTGCTCCTAAACAAAAGATGTGCTGGATTAGAGGCATGCAGCAACACACACTCACCTTTGTATGCATTGTTGGTAGTTTGTGGTTTGCCTTTATGTGAGATTAAAGGGCCACCCTTAAAAAAAACTTAAAAAACAAACAAACTGGTGATTTGTAAGTTATTTGTCCTCAACCCCAACTGCTATTTTTACCAGTTAATTACATGCATTTGTCACCACATATTTAATCATATGTTTTCTTCCATTCTGACAAAGGTATCCAAATCCTTCCTCTGCTCAATGAGGCTTTTCTAAACTTGAGTATGTGCAGAGGTGGCAGCAGGTGAAACAGCTGTCAATCATTGCTGTAAAGACAACAGAGGGAGGAGCCAGCTTACTCTGCCATTATCAAGAAAATAATTATCCTTAAATATCTGTTTAGTAATTACATTTAATAAAGTGCTGAATATATTTGTTTGGGTTGGGTTAGGAGAAGGAATCTAACAGGTGGACAGGTTTTTTTGTTTTGTTTTAGGGGTAGAGATTTCCTTTAAAAAGAATGCCACAATAATAACAATTCTGTCCTTTTATAATTGTAAATGGTGTTGTTCAATTTTTGTTCAAGAAAAAGTTCCACAATAGTACATTTTGTAAACGTGCAGTAATTTTAATTATTCTGCCTCTGGTATGTAATCACAGGTGTAATATCTAATAGTAGACAATGGTCCTAATATCCTAAAACTTGTCTAAACTAAAGTTGTCTTCTTATACTATTGATGTGTCATCATAAAATGCCCTGATGATTTAACTGGCAAATTATTTGGACATAAACATTTCTTTCGGCAGCCATACACATGTAATTTTTACCGCAAATTGTACACACTGTAGTATAGTGTTGTCAATTTTTTGTCTGGGGGAAAAATGACAACTGGCGGTGGTAGTTCCTTGGCCATGGAATTCTTCGTCACCAAATGGATCCAACAGGATTTAGCTGTTATGGGCCATGTTCATGGTTACCTTTAGTAGCAATCCTACTGTTTTGTTAGTAACGATAAGACAACATTGCTTCTAGATCAACCTTTATATCAATCAACACAGGTTACATTGTTTCTTTATTCCATTTAGATATATAATTTCAAAATAATTAATCAACTTTGAAGGATTCCTTCTATCTGATATATTGGACAGCATGGTGGTTCAGTGGTAGCACTGATGCCTTGCAGTGCGGAAGTTCGATTCCACCCTTGGAAACATCTGCAAGAAGTTTGTATGTTCTCCCCGTGCTTGCATGGGTTTCCTCTGGGCACTCCAGTTTCCCCCACAATCATAAAGACATACTGATAGGTTGTATGCGTCAAATAAAATGTGCTTAGATTGCAAGCTCTTCAGGGCAGTGCCTGATGTGAATTTACGGAAGATGTTGGGCTATATAAATCCATAATAATAACATAGATGCTTATACTCTTCCGTTCTCCTCTTCTTTCCTGGTTCTCGCAAGGCAGGTAAGGAGCGCGGAGGTTATAAGTGGCTTTAATATACTGTTAACTTTTACATTACTAAACTACACAAAAACGAACATTATCTGTCTTTATTTAACCTCCAATACTATGTAACTATGTAACTGTTAGATAGACATTATGGGTAGGGTATAAAGGTTGGACTAGATGGACGTATGTCTTTATACAACTTCCAATACTATGTTACTATTAGGGATGGCATAGAACTCGAACTCGAACCCGAGTTCGAGCCGAACTGTTCGAGTTCGAACGGATCCGGACTTCTCGAACTATCTCGGACAGGGACTTTCGATATTTCCCGGACTTTCGATGATTTATCGAACGTTCGAATCCGCGAGTAAAATTTACAGGGTATCTAGGCGATACCATGTAAAGTCTCCATTAAAGCCTATAGGCGAGCATCGAATCTGCTCGAAAGTAAAGCTCGGAAGCTCGAAAGTAGCGTGCGTGAGAGTAAAATCGATTTTACGAAAGTCGTGGATATTGGAACATGCTCCCCAGACCATTTCCCAGGTCCCACAGCCATTTACATTAAGTTACCATTAATATTTTAGTTGTATTTGACTCGAACTTTCGAACATTTTGCCTCCCATAGACTTTAATGGGTCCGTTTTCGAACTTTCGAACTTTCGAACTTTTACAATAGTTCGAAAGTTCGAAAACGGACCGAACCTTCAATAGTTCGACCATCTCTAGTTACTATGTAACTGTCATACAGACATTATGGGTAAGGTATAAATGTGTACTAGATGGACCTATGTCTTTATACAACCTCCAATACCATGTTACTATGTAACTGTTAGACAGACATTATGGTAGGGTATAAAGGTTGGACTAGATGGACATATGTCTTATCAACCTCCAATACTTTGTTACTAGTAACTGTTAGACAGACATTATGGGTAGGGTGTAAAGGTTGGGCTAGATGGACGTATGTATTTATACAACCTCCAATACTATGTTACTATGTAACTGTCATACAGACATTATGGGTAAGGATAAATGTTGTACTAGATGGACCATGTCTTTATACAACCTCCAATACCATGTTACTATGTAACTGTTAGACAGACATTATGGGTAGGGTTATAAGGTTGGACTAGATGGACGTATGTCTTAATACAACCTCCAATACTATGTTACTATGTAACGTTGACAGACATTATGGGTAGGGTATAAAGGTTGGACTAGATGGATGTATGTCTTTATACAACCTCCAATACTATGTTACTATGTACTGTTAGACAGACATTATGGGTAGGGTATAAAGGTTGGACTAGATGGACGTATGTCTTTATACAACCTCCAATACTATGTTATTATGTAACTGTTAGACAGACATTATGGGTAGGGTATAAAGGTTGGACTAGATGGACGTATGTCTTTATACAACCTCCAATCTAGTTACTATGTAACTGTTGACAGACATTATGGGTAGGGTATAAAGGTTGGACTAGATGGACGTATGTCTTATACAACCTCCAATACTATGTTACTATGTAACTGTTAGACAGACATTATGGGTAGGGTATAAAGGTTGGACTAGATGGACTATGTCTTAATATAATCTCCAATACTATGTTACTATGTAACTGTTAGACAGACATTATGGGTAGGTATAAAGGTAGGACTAGATGGACGTATGTCTTAATATAATCTTCAATACTATGTTCTATAACTGTTTAGACAGACATTATGGGTAGGGTATAAAGGTAGGACTAGATGGACGTATGTCTTTATATAATCTTCAATACTATGTTACTATGTAACTGTTATACAGACATTATGGGTAGGGTATAAAGGTTGGACTAGATGGACGTATGTCTTAATATAATCTCCAATACTATGTTACTATGTAACTGTTGACAGACATTATGGGTAGGGTATAAAGGTAGGACTAGATGGACGTATGTCTTATATAATCTCCAATACTATGTTACTATGTAACTGTTAGACAGACATTATGGGTAGGGTATAAAGGTTGGATTAGATGGACGTATGTCTTTATATAATCTTCAATACTATGTTACTATGTAACTGTTATACAGACATTATGGGTAGGGTATAAGGTTGGACTAGATGGACGTATGTCTTAATATAACTCCAATACTATGTTACTATGTAACTGTTAGACAGACATTATGGGTAGGGTATAAAGGTGGACTAGATGGACGTATGTCTTAATATAATCTCCAATACTATGTTACTATGTAACTGTTAGACAGACATTATGGGTAGGGTATAAAGGTTGGATTAGATGGACGTATGTCTTTATATAATCTTCAATACATTTACATGTAACTGTTAGACAGACATTATAGGTAGGGTATAAAGTTGGACTAGATGGACATGTGTCTTTATACAACCTCCAATCTATGTTACTATGTAACTGTATACAGACATTATGGTAGGTATAAAGGTTGGACTAGATGGATGTATGTCTTTATACAACCTCCAATACTATGTACTATGTAACTGTTATACAGACATTTGGGTAGAGTAAAAGGTTGGACTAGATGGACGTATGTCTTTATACAACCTCCAATCTATGTTACTTGTAACTGTTATACAGATATTATGGGTAGGGTATAAGGTTGACTAGATGACGTATGTCTTAATATAATCTCCAATACTATGTTACTATGTAACTGTTAGACAGACATTATGGGTAGGGTATAAAGGTTGGATTAGATGGACGTATGTCTTTATATAATCTTCAATACTATGTTACTATGTAACTGTTATACAGACATTGGGGTAGGTATAAAGGTTGGACTAGATGGACGTATGTCTTAATTAAACCTCAAATCTATGTTACTATGTGGACACAATTGTAGAGACCATATACCTTACTACTTAAGGTGAACCTTAAGGGCTCGTTCACACTATAAACTGACATAAACTGACATAATGCACAGCATGTGTTTCTGTCAGTTTGTATCCATTTTTTTAATACATTTGTATCCATTTTTAACAATGTGTATTCCATAGATTTCTATAGAAAATGCATGAAAAAATGTACAGAAATGCTGCATGCAGTGCGTTTTTTAAACGGACTGGAAGGAACGGATTATAACGCAGCAGGTGTGAACGATATTATGAATCCTGTGGGGTTTTACTGCTGTCCATTTTTTTAAACGCACCTGCGTTTGAAAAACGGATACAAACTGATGTAGTGTGAACGAGCCCTAAGCTTCAAGGTCATATAATAGATTTATGATAATGAAGAGTTCCAGTGCATAAAGTCTGATTGATACCTTGTCTTGTTCTGTAAATAAACTTTCTACTCCAGATTATAAGAGTTCTTTGAGTAGTTAATTATCTAACCAATCCAACTATCTCACACACCTATTATCCGGCGCAGCCTATTATAATTCAATCCAACTATTTATCTTGATACAATGCACATTTTAAAAAGGGTTAAATGAGGAAAGGGCAAGGACCTCTACGGCAATGCAAATAAGTTGGAGGAGCACACTACTTCATTTTCAGTGTTTTATTGAGCAAAAAGCAACATACACAGTTTGGGGGATATGACTTCCCCTTCCTCAGGTATAACTGTGTACACACCCCTTCCACCTTATATACCCTAAGTCCCACCCATTTGTGATGTGGCACAAGTGACAATCAATAATTAATTAGTCTTTTTAACCACCTAGCAAAAAGGGTTAGTAGAGTTCCCTCGTCCTATTTACAACCCAACTGAAATACCTTTCGGGCTTAACCTCAGCCCTTAGTCATAGGCATCAATATAGTAGTTGCAGTATATTACTAGAAGTGATAGTAGCAAATACAGGGTTATTCAATAAAAGTTCTTATTGTTTAAAATGGTGCTAATTCTGCCCCAACCAATCAGATTTTAGCTTTCAAATTGTTAATAAGATCTGACTGGTTGGGGCAAAATTGCACATTTTAAACTATAAGAACTTTATTGAATCTCCCTGTAAGTATTTAGCATTAAAATATATCCATTAAACTGACCTAAATAAAACTATGTTGTAACCCTGTACTCATGTTCACTCAAAGAGCAGTCATGGCAACATGGAGTTTTGCAATGAATTAAAGGAACAGAGTTATTGTCAACAACTAACAGTATCATGTGAACCAAGGAACTTTTGATATTCAGAAGTAGCATGGGGCAGCACAGTACTGCTAAGAGTCAGCATATGTCACTCGCACATTTTCTCTTAAAGTAACTCCGAGATGCGAGTTCATTATAGCAGCACTTTGCAGTCTACTGGAACGTGCTCACCTGCTGCTAAAAAGCAAGACTTGACATTTGTATTGACCCACTATCTCAGTTAACTTTTGGTGCAAAACTGAGAAACCTTTTCCCGCAGGGAGGCGAATAAAACGAGAAGCTTAGACTCCTCTCCTTTGCAATCACGACAGCCAGCAGAATTTTTCTGATAGATGGGATTAGACCAGATAATGATTTGTTTTTAGACAGGATGTGGCTGGAAATGTTCCGTACAGGCCAGATCATTGATGAATAATACATAGGGCAGTGCTGGACCAAAAAAAACCCCCCAAAAACTTGGCCTCTGAACAACATGTGCGGTTTTCACTGGAAGTGTTACATATAGTTATGGACACAAAACCAAACTCTAGTTCGTTTTTTGGACTCGTGGCTGTATTTTCGATAATTATTGCAAAAAAAATTATAATTATCAAATTTACGAGCTGTTCGCTGACCCAGAATGTATCGTTCGATAACCCTCGAAAGTATTGTTAGTTTTCAGTAATATTCAAAGTATGGATTGTTTTCACTAACCCTAGAATGTATTGTTCGCTAACACTCGAATGTAGCCTTTGATTTTTGGTAACCATCGAAAGTATCTTTTAACTTCAGTAACCCCCTAATTTATGGTTCTTATTTCGGTAACCCTCAAAAGTTCGTTCGGTAACCCTCGAATTGGCCGTAACCCTCGAATGTAGCTGCGCAAACCTGACAATTGCCCGCTCATAAAGTAAGAAATGTTTAAAAACAGTGACATGTGATAGTGGACATGTTCCCCAGACTATCCCAGGTGCCACAGCCTTTACAGTGTTACCGTTGTTAGTTTCGCTGGAAATCATCTGGACTTTTCGACTATCACTCCCCATTGACTTAAATGGGTCCGTTTTCAAACTTTTGAACTTTTACTGAAGTTACAAAGGGGCCAACTTAAAGTCCGCCATCTCTAGTTACATACTGTGCTCCATAAATATGATGGTTAACAGGGATAAACCTGAGATTCTTCCTAAATATTTTTCCGAGGAAATTACCAGGTTTTAGCATCAACATTCCATTGATGAGACTACCACTGAAAATGCAATGAGGAATTTATGCATTTTAACAATCAAGTCCTTAATTTTTTCTAGTTTCAAATTTACATTTTGGTGTTAATGTCAAAATTCCTTGTTGAAACTTTCTAGCTGTTAATATTCTAGGAGAAAATATGCTCTCATTAGTAGGTGGTGCTTTTCCCATGCTGCTTCCAGAGCTTATTTTATTACCTTAGACCATCGCCAGTCTAAGGGACTGGATTGCTGGTCCAGTCTTGCCTCATACCCAACTGAGTCTGGAACCTGGCCAATGGGATAACACACTTCTTGATGAGCACATCCTTGTAACTGGTGAGTTTCGCCATCTCTATTTATGGGAAAAAAATGGGGCAATACATGGTAAGGCTGCAGGTAAAGTTTAGACTTAAAATTGGCAACATCTGTACTCTCAGAAGTCTTGGCCTGGTTGAGTTGAACTGGACATTAAGTCGGCCCAAACTAAGAGCTAACCCTTTATTCTCCCGCAATGTTCCCACATTATGTTTTCATTTTTGCAGAGTTTGTGAAACCTTCTGCTCCACTAAGATAACTAAAAAATTAATATTTTCTTTGCTACAATGTCTTTATTTACCACTTTAAGATGTTTTTGAAATTAACGTGTTTGGCTATTTTTACCTGTATTATCACATTTATTCAGCTGCAAACATGAATCCAACGCGACTTAATGTTGAGTTTTCAGGACGTAGATGTGGGAAAGCATCAACCAAATAAATTTTAGGTCAAAAGTAGGTCATTTAGTATAGGGGGAAATGCATAAAAGCTTGCAGTGGGAACATAATTATTACTAGACATGTTACAATATGAGATGGACTAAAAGTTGAACTTGAACCCGAGTTCGAGCCAACTATTCGAGTTCGAACGGACTCGGACTTCTCAAACTATCCCGGACCAGGATTTTCGATATTCTCTGGACTTTCGATAATATCGAATGTTCAAATGTTTGAGGAAAGCAAATATGTGAGTAAATGTCTATTATACCTATCGCGAGTATCGAATCCGTAGTAAAATATCTATTATGCCTATTGGTGAGTATAGAATATGCGAGTAAAATGTCTATTATACCTATTCGTGAGTATTGAATCTGCGAGTAAAATGTCTATTATACCTATACGCAAGTATCGAATCCGCGAGTAAAATGTCTATTATACCTATACGCGAGTATCGAATCCGCAAGTAAAATGTCTATTTAACCTATACATAAGTATCGAATCCGCGAGTAAAATGTCTATTATACCTATACGCGAGCATCGAATTTCGCGTAAAATGTCTATAACCTATACGCGAGCATCAATTTGCGAGTAAAATGTCTATTTACCTATACACGAGTATCGAATCCGCGAGTAAAATATCTATTATGCCTATACGCGAGTATAGAATACGCGAGTAAAATGTCTATTATACCTATTCGTGAGTATCGAATCTGCGAGTAAAATGTCTATTATACCTATACGCGAGTATCGAATCTGCGAGTAAAATGTCTATTATACCTATATGCGAGCATCAAATCCACAAGTAAAATGTCCATTATACATATACGCGAGTACGAATCCACGAGTAAAATGTCTATTATACCTATACGAGCATCGAATCTGCGAGTAAAATGTCTATTATACCTATATGCGGCATCGAATACGCAATAGTAAATGTTCTATTATACCTATAGCGAGCATTGAATCCACAAGTAAAATGTCTATTATACAATACGTGAGTATCGAATCCACGAGTAAAATGTCTATTATACCTATAAGCGAGTATCAAATCCGAGTAAAATGTCTATTATACCTATACACGAGCATCGAATCCGTGAGTAAAATTTCTATTATACCTATATGCGAGCATTGAATCCACAAGTAAAATGTCCATTATACATATACGCGAGTATCGAATCACAAGTAAAATGTCTATTATACCTTACGCGAGCATCGAATCGGCAAGTAAAATGTCTATTATACCTATATGTGAGCATTGAATCCACAAGTAAAATGTCTATTATACATATACGCGAGTATCGAATCCACGAGTAAAATGTCTATTATATCTATACGCGAGCATCGAATCCACGAGTAAAATGTTATTATACTATACGCGATATCGAATCCGCAAGTAAAATGTCTATTATACCTATACGTAAGTATCGAATCCGCGAGTAAAATGTCTATTATACCTATACGCGAGCATCGAATTTGCGAGTAAAATGTCTATTATACCTATACGCGAGCATCGAATTTGCGAGTAAAATGTCTATTATACCTATACACGAGTATCGAATCCGCGGTAAAAATCTATTATGCCTATACGCGAGTATAGAATACGCAGTAAAATGTTATTATACCTATTCGTGAGTATCGAATCTGCGAGTAAAATGTCTTTATCCTATAAACGCGAGATCGAATCTGCGAGTAAAATGTCTATTATACCTATAGCGAGCATCAAATCCACAAGTAAAATGTCCATTATACATATACCGAGTATCGAATCCACGAGTAAAATGTCTATTAAACCTATAAGCGAGCATCGAATCTGCGAGTAAAATGTCTATTATACCTATATGCGAGCATCGAATACGCAAGTAAAATGTCTATTATACCTATATGCGAGCATCGAATATGCAAGTAAAATGTCATTATACCTATATGCGAGCATTGAACCCAAGTAAAATGTTCTATTATACATATACGTGAGTATCGAATCCACGAGTAAAATGTCTATTATACCTATAAGCGAGTATCAAATCCACGAGTAAAATGTCTATTATACCTATACCGAGCATCGAATCTGCGAGTAAAATTTCTATTATACCTATATGCGAGCATTGAATCCACAAGTAAATGTCCATTATACATTACGCGAGTATCGAATCCACAAGTAAAATGTCTATTACCTATACGTGAGCATCGAATCGGCAAGTAAAATGTCTATTATACCTATATGTGAGCATTGAATCCACAATAAATGTCTATTATACATATACGCGAGTATCGAATCCACGAGTAAAATGTCTATTATATCTATACGCGAGCATCGAACTCCACGAGTAAAATGTCTATTATATCTATACGCGAGTAAATATCAATTCTTGAATCCGCAAGTTGTTCATGGGATAATTCGAATGTTTGAAACCGAGACTCGAAAGTAATGTGAGTGAGAGTAAAATCGATTTTTCGAAAGTCCTGGATATTCCGGATATTCAAAAGTGTTCCCAGACCCCAGTTCCCAGATGTGTTATATTTGATTATTTTAATTGACTTCCAGCCATTGGCTCTGTGTTTTCAGTACCTTGTAGCTGTTCCATGATCCTTTAGGCTCCCTCTCTCGCAAGCTTTCTTGGTTCCGACTAGAGATGGCCGAATTTTCTGCTTGTTTTTGAACTTTTGAACTTCAGTAAAAGTCTAAAGATCAAATTCTGACCATTAAAGTCAATGGGGAGTGATAGTTTGAAAAGTCCAGATGATTTCCAGCTAAACTAACAATGGTAACTTACTGAAATGGCTGTGGCCCTGGGAAATGATCTGGGGAACATGTCACTATCACCAAAACTTGTTAAAACACCTTCTTAAACACAAGCGGGAAAGTGTCGGGTTTTGCGCAAGCTACATTCGAGGGTTACGGCCCAATTCGAGGGTTACCAAACGATACTTTCGAGGGTTACCGAAAATAGAACCATAAATTCGAGGATTACCGAAATCGATGATACTTTCGAGGGTTATGGAAATAGAACCATAAATTTGGGGTTACGGAAATCGAATGATACTTCGAGGGTTACCGAATGAAACATTCTAGGGTTAGCGAAAACTCTCCGTACATTCAAGGGTTACAAAAACTAACAAAACTTTCTAGGGTTACCGAAAATTGAAGGCTACTTTGAGTGTTACAACAGATTCAATGACGAGGCAGGCCGCCGGCTTCACATATCGCTAAAACTCGATTTTATTTGAAAAGTTAAAACAACGGATCGTTGCAAAACCCCCCATGGCTATGACTTTTGAGCTGTGTCCGTGGCTGACAATAAATCGAGTTTTAGCGATATGTGAAGCCTGGCTGCCTGCCTCGTCATTGAATCTGTTTGTATTTGGATTGTGTCGCAGAGGAGCGGTTCTGGAGGTGTTTGGCGCTGGACTTCTCTTGATTACATGAGCTCCCGGATCAGGTATTCTGATTACTTTGTATTACATTTGAGTTAGCGAACAATACATTCTAGCGTTCCGAAAATTGAAGGATACTTTGAGGGTTAGCGAACAATCCACTCGGGTTAGCAAACAGCACGTAAATTTGATAATTTTTGCATTTTCCATAGTTATCGAAATACAGCCGCGAGTCCGGAAAGTCAGAGAAATCCGGGTCCAGATGTTCAGAAGTCCGTTGGACTTGGACTGCTCTGCATTATATAGAAAAGATTTGTTTTGCCTGTACATACCCTTAAAGGGCATCTATAGTGGGAAAATGAACTTTTTTTTCTTTCTTCCATGTGTTCTATAATTCCCCACACCCCAAGGTCTCACTTTTTTCACAGACCCTCTCGTGTCCTGAGATACACCAGTTAGAAGAATAGGTGATTGCATTCCTCTACTCCTACTTGGACTGTCAATCAAATCCCTGTGACGTGATCCCCCTCCCTGCTCTGTAATAAACACATAAGAGCATTAGCAGGGGGAGAGAGGTAGCTTTGATGGTAGATATAAGGCTGCACATGACCCCCCTTCTTAATATCTTAATGCTTTCTCTGATTATAATGGGTCACAAAAGAGAGATCGTAAACTGTACTGTTCTCCTTCTTCTTCCGTGTCTCCAGGACAGCTTGCTTTCTATTGGCCACTGTGCGTGGGTGTGTTTTTCAGGATGTTAAAACTTTTAACTCCTACTGCACATGATAAACTTGTCGGTTAGCCAGAGTTGAGACATGGAGGAGGTAACAGAGTGGAGGGGGAAGGGGGGAGTGCTGCACAGAGATCTGACACCATGGTTAAACAGAGTCACTGACAGAGATGGGATTAAGGCAGCACAGAGTACATGAATTTAACTTTGCAAAGTGGCAATGTGTTTTTTCACTATAGATGCCCTTTAAAGAAGGAAAGTCTATTAACGCATTATGGGCTGATGAAGTAAAGAAAAAAGTTATGTCTTAAGGTTCGTACACCACCGTGCGATGTTCACCCACCTGGCGGATGCTGAATGACCCCCAACCAAGCGCATACACACAAAGGGCAACTATCGCAACTATTTGGGGGTCGATCGGAGCTCGGCGCTCGGTGAACATCGCTAGGTGTGTACAAACCTTTACCCCCCAAGTCTTGTGTACACAAGAATAATGCATTGTTGCTGTGGATTTCCTACTGGTTTATAGTAGAAGAATGATAGAAGTTTTCTCTAACCACCTACTGAGAGAGAATTATTAATGCTGTGCAGGTCAAATAATAGACATCTTGTCTACATAGTCCTTTTAATCCAATATCACGTGTTACGTGTGTCTCTTCCTGACCTCTCTGCTGTTTTCCTTTAGTTTAAGCCATACGGTATCTCGCTTTTACACTATCTCATCGGAAATATATAAACCTTATTCTATTTTTAGTTCCCGTACAAGTAAGTGACATTTTCAGCAGTGCTGACATTTCGCTTCTAAACTTCTCATTTTTGCAGCTTGTTTTATAACCAACATGTTGTTACTGTGATAAAATAAACCTGCAGAATTTGTACATCTGATAAAGCTCATTTTTCAATGGAAACATCCCCTAATATATATATATATAATATAATATATATATATATCCAGTGTATATACGGCACCGAGTATCTCATACAGAAAAGGTCGTACAATGGGTTGACTCTTAGTAAGTCTGAATATGTCCCCCCAAAAGAAAAAAAGGGTTACTTTTATGGGGATTAAAAAAATGGGGATGTTTCCGTGTCTACGTTGTGCACGTGTAAATTCGTGCACAAAGGACAGGAATTCACCCAACCCAGACTGGAGAGGTCTTCAAAATGAAATTAGTATGACATGTGATACTTCCTATGTGGTTTATGTGCTGTGGTGTCCTTGCCAAAAATTGTATGTGGGGAAAACCACACAACCCCTGAAGTCAAGGATATCACAGCACAATCCAGTATCAGACAGAGGGACGATAGATACGGGTCTCAAAACATTACAAGCAGGAGGGCCACAGTGACTCTGACTTGAGATATATGGCACTGGAATTTGTCCTGGCAAGGGAAGGCAAAGGGAAGTGTGGTGGGTTCACAGGTTGAACTCACCGCATGGTCTCAATAGAGACTATGATTTGTTTTTATTTCTGTGAGTGTGTGTATTGGGTATGGAATCAATCTCCTTTTCCCCTGTAGGCTATGCGGCTGTGGGTTGGGACAAGAGAGATAATATGGGTAATAGAATTCTATACTGAAGTTGTGTAATTGTAAACAGTCATGTGTTGGTTAATTACTGAATGGGTTACAAGTTAATAAGTGATGTCATTTCCTGTCAATCAGTATATAAGAAGTGGGAGGGTGTTCATACATGGATGCCATTTTTGTATAAGCTTGAGAAAGGAGCTTGTAGCTCCGAAACGTTGCTTGTTTGATGTACATGGCACGTTGATACAATAAAGAAATCTTTGCATTGAAGACCTGTGTGCCGTTTATACACTGGATGTATTTGGAAGAGCCATACAGTGAGTCTCCCTTTATACTGGCCCAGACAGCTTGGTTTGGTGGTGTGCTGTGCTTTCTATAACATTATATATATATATATATATATATATATTATATATATATATTATAAAAGCAGAGAGATTTAAGTGCACTCACGTCTCGTTGCAGTCTTGCCCATGCCAAAGGGAATATGCAGCTAGAAATAAACTTGGAAGCACTCCTGGGACTTCAAAATATGCCAAAAAAGTCAATCTTTATTACCAAACCTCTACACGTTTCCGCCGTCCGTCGTGGCCGTCATCAGGATACAAGTGCTCAATGAAACCAATATATATACACACTCGTGTATAAGTTTCCAAGTTTCATTTCTAGCTATATATATATATATATAATATATAATATATATATATATTAACACAAACATAGAAAAGATAATCAATGCACATTTCTAGGCCCCATACAATATCATATTATCTGCACACTGGCATACTTTATAACAAAGGGGTTTAGTAATACTTACTGTGATCACATGAATGAAAGCCTTCCAACCACGTCAAGGTAACCACAGTCTGGAAGGTCCTAACTTCTAACCTTTTTTACTTCAATTACCTTTAGCAAACGTTTGCATTCTCATAGTTGTGCACTGGATCCATATAACGGCTCTCTCTCCTCCCCCCAGCACTTTGCTTTTTAAAAAGAGGCCATCCAGTGCTTTATATTAAAGGCATAGGTCTCCCATAAATGGGGCATGTTGGGGGTGTTATTACTACATGGAAGCTTGACAAGCCTCCCAATAGATACATACAATACAAGGATTGTGGAAGCACTCCAATTAGGCATAGCTCCCAACCTTCCGTTTTCTGCGGGACTGCCCTGTTTCGGGTGTTTCCCGCTGTCCCGGCACCCCCCTCTGTGTTCCTGCCATGTCCCAGTTCTGTCCCAGTCTCTAATAAATGATTACAGCAAAAAAACGGAAAAACCGGAAGTGAATCTGCGGGTTTTAGGACACTGCAGTAGAGACTCAGTTCCTGCCTGTTGGGGGCGGGGCTATTCCAGAACGAAGCTGCGGGGATAGTGCAGAGAGAGGAAGACTTATAAACACTTAGGCTAATTTACAACTACATTTAGCGGAAGTGCTACTGATCTGGTCAAACATTTATACAAACAAAGAAAAGATATCAATGCACATTCCTGGGCCCCATACAATATCATATTATCTGCACACTGGCATACTTTATAAACAAGGGGTTTTAGTATACATTACTGTGATCACATGAATGAAAAGCCTCCAACCACATCAAGGTAACCCCAGGCTGTAAGGTCCTAACTTCTAACCTTTTCAATTTTTATACTTCAATTACGATTAGCAAACTTTGCATTTCTCATAGTTGTGCATTGGATCCATAAACAGGGCTTCTCACTTTGTTTGTTTATAAGTATGCAGTGTGCATTAATATGATTATTGTATGGGGCCTAAGAATGTGCATTGATTATCTTTTCTATGTTTGTATAAATGTTTGACCGATCAGTAGCACTTCCGCTAAATGTAGTTGTAAATTAGCCTAATTGGAGTTCTTCCACATCCTTGTATTGTTTTATATGTATTCTTAACCTTTTAAACTTTATTTATATACATTTTATTTATCTGTATAATGGCTAGCACTTTTAAGTAAGTTTTTGTATACTCTGTATTTTATAATGTACAGCGTGCGTACCCAAGAGGCGCTATAAATAAAATTTACATACATACAAATGCTGCTCCCTAATATAGTTCACAGTTACTGTACCATAATTAACGAAGAGACGTAAAATCGTGGCCAAAACTAAATGTATCCTAAATAAATGAAAAAAGTTGCCATCTCAAGCAGTGTGCGGGATGGACAAACTAAGAACAAAATGTAGAGGCTTAAGTGGAACGAAGTCCACTTAGGAGATAAACATAGACGTACTGACAACATTTTAGAAGGACAGAGCCAAGATCTTGGGTAATGATCTAAAACAAAGGAAGACCCTAACTGCGGTAGGCATTCAAAGATGTCACCAACATGTCGCACTTTGAGTCACATGCACAACTTTAATTATCTTCATCTGTAGCTTAGATGCTAAGGGGGCGATGCACCAACGGGCGCATCACTCCTGTTTTGGAGTTTTAGTCACGCTAACCGATGTTTATCGGTTAGCGTGACTTAAACTCCTTCCTTGCGGCGGCTGCGTGGCTAATGCGAAAGTTAACAGCGCAGCCGCCGCAAGCGATATTATATGCCGAAATCGGCATTTTATTGGCGCACTTTCAACGCCAGCTAATAGCTGGCGTTGAAAAGTGTCGGAATCGAACAGCGCCAGGTAGCGATGTCCGAGCGCCGCTATCGGCATATAACATCGCCGGGTTGTTTGCACCGGATTGCCATGCGGTGCTCGGTGCATCGGCCTGAAGACTTTAATAAGCTAAAGGCAATTTTTAGGTGACCTTTTCTAGTATTTATTCAAATGAAGCCCCCCTTCCAAAAAAAAGAGAGTATTCTAAAAACCCAAATGTGACCAACCAAGCCTGTGAACTTAAAATAGAAGATTGACATTTCCTATGAATGACGTAAAAATTGCAGCGATTTGCAGGTCTATTTTAACCATTTTTATTTTTAACCACTCGCTGGTTTCCGTTTATAAATTAGATTCCAGTAATTAAATTAATAATCAACCCCTTTTATCAGCAGGAAGTCTTCTCATAATGAAAAATTCAAGCTCAGGATCCTCTCGAAGGGACAATAAACCTTGGCTTCGAAGAACCAGAGAGCTGAAAATATAGGGGGGAAGATGATGTCCGGATGGGAGAAATGACTTCTTTATCGTGTCATCTTTTATTAAGGTTTTACCTGAATTGCTCGCCGGGTACAGAGGAGAGAGAACCGTCAAGGAAGAGCCCAAAGGAGCTTGTCAGTTGCCCCTTTAAGCTGCTGCTTTCAGTCTTGGAACAACATCTCTGACAGATTGATTATTGCTCTGGTGTTGCAAAAGATTTAAAAGATATGCAAATTCTCCGTGTAAACGAAAGCTAAACAGACAGTTACACGGAGACCAGGACATGGTTACAAACTGATGCATATGTTAGCATGGATAAGGAGAAGGGGGGAGAAAAACAAGGGGATGAGTCTGCAGCCTCCGGTGAATCTTTCGTACAAGCACACAAATTGTCATTAGGATCTGAGGGTTTTGATTTAAATCAGGTACACGAAAAACCAGCCGCTAGACTGCGAATTCCAACAGCATCGCTAATGCTTATTTATTATTGCAGCAATTTATTCATTTATACACTTGATAATTACTTGTCATCTTGTCAAACCCCTAAATGTCTGGGGGTCCAGAGCAAAGTCATCCAGCAAATTCTGTCTTGTGAGGGGAATGGTCCATTCAAATAATAAATAAATTATATTAGCATAATTTTAAAGGGCGTGTCCACCCTTAAAACAAAAAACTGGTCACTTGTCATTCCTGCCCCCAACCCCAACTACAATATTCAGCACATTGTTGAAGTATTATTAACAGATATTAAGGATAATTATTGAGTAAGCTGGCCCCTCCCTCCATGCAGTCAAGGCTGTGACTACGACATCACAACAATGATAGATCATGTTTTCCCTGCTGCTTCCACTGCACATGCTCAAGCTTATACAAAGCTCATGAATGAACAAAGGGAGGAGGCGGATACTTTTGCCAGAACTGAAGAGAACTTATCATTAAATATCTGGTTTCAAATGCATGTAATAAACAGGTACAAATAGCAGTTGGTTTTGCAGGCAGATAATGGTCAAGTCATTCCTTTTTTTGTTTAAAGGGAGGATATGCCCTTTAAGATCCTGTATATTACAATAATGTAAAGTAATAAATAATAAAGTAATAAGGGAGAACATGTTGCAAATTAAAATTAATTAAAGTCTAAAAACCTGACACTGATGGGCACTTTAAATGTTTAAATGAGTGCAAGTGGGCTCATAAAGTTGCTACACATCATACCATAATTCGGCCCAATTGACCGACTTTCAGTGTTTCGGTCGGTCTGGCCAAATTATTGTATGGCGGCTCTGACTATCGCGACCGTTCCTTCGTCCGAATCAGATGAATGCATGATCAGACGGGTCAGAAAACCATGACAGATCGTTGGTCTTCTATGGACAAGGACATGTTCTGGTGTCTTGGACTGTTGAGCTTTGTCTGCGATAGGCAGGGCTTGACCAGCTAGGGGTGTTTTTAGGCAAACCCGGGGCATATCTGGGCAACCCAGGGTGGAGCCGTGTTGGACCAAGGGTAGGCTCCGCCCATGTAAAGGACCATTTTGAAGTTAATTCTACGCTAAATTGCAAGCTTCTCAGGGAAGACCCTTCCTCATGATTAAGACAAAGCACTTTTTTATACTTATAGAAGTATTTATTACTTGTTATAATTATAATTATAAATATATATTATTATTGCCCTTTTTTGGAAACAATAAGGCCAACCTTGTCCTTACAAGTAATGTGCAGCTTGTATATCAGCTGTTGCTTCACCTTTACAGGGAACTCTATAAATCTAAGCAGTTGTTTTGTCACTTTTGTTCTGAGGGAAAGAAGTAACATGACATGCAGTGTTCAATAAATTCCCATCTGTATAATTCAGGCACGTGTGATAAATTAGTTTGGGAAATTGTAGGAAACTTGCCTGACATGAGTTAAGCTGGGTACACACTAACGATAAAGCCCCGATACCGTCGGATCCGACGGTATCGGGCGTTATCTTACTGTGTGTTACGTTCGTTTCCGAACGAGCGCGGCCCGCAACGATCGGGTCGGCCGTACGCTCGTTCGGGAAAGGCCGAAAATTTCCATCGGCCGCGCTAGACTCCTATAGGGAGTCTAGCGCGGCCGATGGAAACACACAGTCCCGAGCGTTCTCCCTATAGGGAGAACGCTCGGGACTGTGTGTATCAGATCTTGAAAGATGGCAGACAGGATCTTGCAGATCCTGGTCTGTCATCTTTCAGAGTTACTGTGTGTACCTAGCTTTAGGGATACTGGGATTTGTACCATAATGCAGGGGATTAGGTCTGGGACCAAGTGCTAATTCTCCAGAGTGATGTGCATTGTTTTCTGGTTAGGGCAGGGCCATAGAAAGTATCACTGAGTGGGGCCCCCTTTTAACCATGACTATTCATAGCGTGTCAACCTCAGGGGTTGGGGGCCCTGGATGTTGCCCTGTAAGGAATCCCAAACCCGCTGGGGTTCGTTGTGGTGGTGGATTGTGCTGGTGTTGATACAGTCAAAATGAAAATTTCACGCAAAGATAGAATTTGACAGTCGAAATGTTGATGGTTGAATCAGTAGTTTTTCAACCCCAAACCGGTAAGAGACCAATTTTTGTCTATCCCTATTGCCCAGTTTGCACCTTGAGACTAGTGGGTTTGAAGGGTTATATCTACATACAGGCTGTGGTTCCCACCATTTGGGATGCATGGTCTAGCAGGTGTATGTATGTATATGTATGTATGTTATGTATGTATGTTGATGGATGGATGGAGAGACAACAGACAGAGGGATGGATGGACGGACAGACATATGGATGGACGGACAGACAGACAGACAGACCAACAGACAGATATAATAGATATCTAGATAGATGTAAAGATAGATAGATGATTGATAGAGAGATAATAGAGAGAGAGAGAGAGAGAGAGACATAAATGATAGATAGATGATAGATAGACAGAGAGATAGAGAGATAGATAGATAGATAGAGAGAGAGGGGAAGAGAGAGAGGGAGAGAGGAGAGAGAGAGAGAGAGAGATAAAATTACCCATATTACTCGAGTACAAGTCATCCAAGTATAAGCCGAGGATACTATTTAACCTGAAAATATGTAAAAACGTATTGACTTGGTATAAGGCCGAGGTAGAAATTAGCCACTAATGCCTTCTGATTCAGTATTGTTTGTTGCTAAGTTGCCTTTAAATGGACAGCAAATTCCCATACATGAATCCCATACAGTATACAGTAATAGCCATTACTGGGCAAGGTTCAATACATTTTATTAAGCTTACCCATCATTACAATTCTCTGACCCCTTATTAGATTGAAATAGTAAAGGGCACTCGACCCCCTGTATATATAGTAAAGGGCACTCTGACCCCACACTCTAACTGGGATTAGATTGCCAATGCAGATACATCGTCTCTCAACATACTGCAGTAAACAACTACACAACACTGACCCCCAACTCCCACTTGACCCCCTACACGCCTGCCCCCCCTGACCCCACCACCCCATCATTACCCTTCTTAGCTCTCAGCTGAGCCCCTCCCCCTACTGCCAAAGGAGTGTAAAGGAAGATCGGCTCCTGTAACTTTCTATGAGGTGAAGGTTTTTTAACACACGCCACCTACTGGTTTACAATCCACAATGCAGCGTTTGGGATCTAAATTAGTACTTGACCGAGCTATAAGCCAAGGTAGGTTTTCAGGCTAATTTTAAAGCATGAAAATACTTATATTTGAGTATATACAGTAGATAATAGATATATTGAATTTCTTAGACAATTTCTCAATACTTACATGGAATGCCAAAACAGGAAGTGCCCGAAATTCCATAATGGGCAGTTGTTTTTACTAAAGATTTTGCCATTGATACTTGTTCCCCAGACCATTTCCAAGGTCCGTGAGCCATTTTCCTGTAAGCAACCATTGTTATCAACTGGAAACGGATTTCAGTGAGTTCGGCCCCCTCTAAAGGTAACTAACTCTTTTCCTGCACTCTACTGCAAACAGAACGAGAGATTAACTGTAAATAAATTCACGAGTCTGTTCATTGACAATCCCAGATGCAGATATAATAAATTTAACCTTAGAAACTACTCACTGTAAAATACGGTGTTTCTCTATTTAGCGCTACCAGCACTTACTTAATCTTTGTCAGAGTTCCGTAAAACCTAGTCAGTTTCTAAACATCTATTTCATACTAGGGCCTATAAATAGCTCCTGCTGTAAACACAGGTTCCTGAATTCAGCTTCTAATGCATATAGATGGATCCAAGCCATTAAACCACATCAAGGCCGACAAGATAAATAGAGCTATGAATGTATTAGTGATACTTTTATTTGCAGCCATTAAAATGAACCTGGCATCTATTAGCTTTGATGGAGTATCACACCTTATTAAAAGATGTCACAATGTTTCGAGTTGTAATGATAAAAGAACGAGATTCTTGGCACATAAATTGGATCTTTCTGGGAGCTTTAATCACGTGTAGGGTTGTAGAAGAAACTCATAGAAGTTAAGGAATGGGGCTAGATTTCTCCACAAAAGAAAACCTCAGTCTTTAAAGATGGTTAAAATAAACCTGTAATGGGGCTGCCGACCCCAAAACATATCCATTTGAGACCCATGCTTGGGCCTATTCAGCTGCTTCCACGATCAGAAGAAGCAGCAGATGGCCAGCGGATGGAATGAGGACTGGTAAGTATATTTAGGATATTTTCCCATTTAAGCCTAGAGAAGGTTTGCAGTGATTTTATACAGGATCCTCATTTTTGGGATAGGGAGAGGACACACCCTGTAAAAACACAATCGCCGGAGCACTGTTCTTTATTCCTATGAAGCTGACCAATGGGAAGACCACGTGGGAGGCAGAAAACAGTGCACCCAACTAATTGCAGATCTAAAAGGAACTTTATGTACCTGTCAATTAACATGTTTAAGGTAAATCTCTAAATTAGCATTATATTTACAGTATGTCATTATACGATGTCCTTTTATTTTTAGAAATGTAAGCAGGCACACATTATCAATTACCTGCAATGTCGCAGCGTTCTCTAACTGGACCATCACTTTGTAATTGACATTATACTGTACGAATGGTTCATGTGGGAATGACGGCTGTTAATACTGGCCATATTACCGCAATGGTATTCTATGGAGTTAGAAAATAATAGTGATTGGGTTACTTCCGCGCTATGGTGTGGTAGGGAATGTCTCCTTAAATGGGTGGCTGCACTGCAAGTTGTCCACTGAATGTGTTTATAAAATCTTTAAGGTATCTTGCTTTCGCTTGGGGGTATGGGTAGGGGAAGGGTTAAAACAAGAAGTAAAAAATAAAAAATAAATAGGTTAAAATCAAGATCTCTGTAAAAAAAACAGTTTAAAATGACACTTCCTATAAAATTCAACCACTCACTTGTGTCTATCCACCACTAGGGGTAATGTAGGCTTCACTCTGTGCTGTTCTGATGCTTGCTTGGTCTGTATAGTTCCCAAAAAACCATCAGGAATCCTGATGAAGCTGTAAGTGATAAAACAGCCAAACGCGAGGAACCACCTCACAAGCCCGACTTAAAGGGGCACACCATAGCAGAGAGGTGCAACTTCAAAACTGCTAATGGACATTTTCTGCAAGGTTTTTTAGTGCTTTTTATTGTTTTTAATTGCTATAATAAAGTTTGTTGGCAACTTATTCCTGTGTGCAGAGTTTTTGGGAACTATACGACAAGCAAGCATCAGAACAGCACAGAGTGAAGCCTGCATTACCCCTAGTGGTGGATAAACACAGTGAGTGGTTGAATTTTAATATATGGAAGTGTCATTTTAAACTGTTTTTTTACAGAGATCTTGATCTTAAACCTATTTATGTTTTTATTTTTTTACTTCTTGTTTTAACCCTTCCCCTACCCATACCCCCAGCGCAAGCAAGATACTTTTAAAGCTTTTAAAGGTATTCTATGGAGATCGTAAATCTACAATCCCGTCTTTTGTAGATTTACGGTTAGTCATCGTTAATTTACGATTGTTATCGCTAATTTACAATAACAAGAGTAAATCAAAGAGCGTTTAAAATATTTGAAATTACGATCATAAACGATCGGTAAAGGTGTGGTATCTCTAAAAGCAATACCGCTCTTTATGAAATGGCCGCTGTTGGGCCAACCAATATCAGATCGATTTGATGACTGAACATTATATCAACCTAATATTAGGTAGTATGTGGCCATAGATAGAGATTTCACACGGTTTCCCTACAGTTTTAAAACCTCTAGTTACCTTGGCAAAGCTGCACACTTAAAATGTGTCTAGTGTTACTACGAGAAGTCGCTCAGGGACATCTCAGGGAAATCTGTCATTGAGCAGTTATGGATTTGTATACCTACATGTGAATGAAAACAAAAGCTCACTAAGTATTGTAAAAACTATGTAAATGAGTGGGCTATATATGCACGAAATCTCCCAAACATGTATATTTTATCTTCCCTGGGATTTCAATAAACATGTCAAATGGATAGTTGTGTGTGCATGAATAAAAAAACTCTGGTTGGAGGCGTTTATATTGATAAATGTATAACTGGTATTAACGTTGATTTAAAATAAAACGGCCAGCAGCTGGTTATTGAAAAAGTCCTTTTTACTCAGGTGATTTAAAATGGAAGTGATGCTGCCAATGACAAGGTTGTCCATTTAACTACTTTATAACTAGGCCTTAAAGGGTAACGACAGCATGGCAGTCTCAGTTAGTAACTGTATCTATTATAAAGAGCTCCCCCATACCTTTCAAACACACCTAAGATTTGTCTCTAGCTTTCTCTGGATCTTAAGTTATAGGCAGGTATGTTCTGTCTGTGTTTGTGACAGGCACATGATGAGCTGTGTATAAAGCCCCACCCCCAAAAATCACTGTTACATACCTGCAACCACTCTCTATCCTTTCCTCTACTTTGGATACCTTTGAAAGATAAAATATTTATGGACTTGTAACTAGCTTTAAAAATATCTAGAAGTTCAGGGTCAGGGCTTATAATGCAGCTGATGATGCTCTTTCAAAACTCTCAGGAAAAACACCACCCTTTATCTGACTGGAACTTTGGATACATTGCAGCTAGATGCATGATCCACAGTTCCCTTTAATATACTAAAACAATGGTGCTTGTCATTACAAGTATTAAAGTTTTTGAGTATTAAAGTATGCCTATAAAGTTAATTAACCCCCTTAATTCTAATGTACCAATGGTGAGAACTTAATCGATATTATGGATGCATCAAACTTGTGGAGATCTCTAGGCCACCTTGAGGGTTTGTGCTATGCCCTCACCCCTGTACACAGCACATAGAGAGAACTTTTTCCATAGGCTGGGCCCCCTGTCATGTATAGGGGGGGGAAACCGCAATATTTTTATTGCCAGAAAATCTTCCCTCTTTCCTCTGCCATTCAGAACTACCGGCAGCCGTGTCTGTGATTGGCTGCCTCTCAGCCATCACAACGTGGCTGACGTCCCGCCCTCTGCTTGCAGTTTCGTGCAAGCAGAGGGCCGGCAGGAAAGAAGGAAGGTAAGTAATGTTTGGAGAAATTTCTGGCAATAAAAATATTGCGGTTGGGGCTGGGGGGGAAGCAGAACATTATAATCAAAGTTGTTAAGAAGGTGGACATGGGCATACCCTTTAAGTAGATTCATGTGTTTGGGAATCAAGACCAAACTACACACAGCTAAATCTTTACTGACTTTTTCCCGACATACAGTTTGTAATTATTTAACAGTTTAGCATAATACGGCTCGAATCAAAGTATAAAGAAAGCAAACATTAAAAGATTGCCGTGTTCCAGGTATCCTGGTGGTCTCAGGCGAGCCTCACTACAATGCACCAATTATTATTGCATGTTGTTCGGGTTGCGCATGCGTTTCGCTATTTTCAGTGAGATGCGAAAAAATGCTTGTACACAAAACTGAACACGCAATCATATGCGCATTGGAAATCACATGAATTTTCGTGTTTCCGCGATTTCCATATTAGCGAAAATCGCAAGCAAAAACAAGAAAAACGTGCCAGTTTGACCTAGCCCTTACTCTAATTTCATTAAGTTGACCATACACCACATACTCCACTTTCCGACATTCGATCACCAGAGACGAAAATCACTAGGTATACTTTAAATCCATTCGATGACAACTGCACATTTCTGATTTAACAAAGCTCTGCTGTTGTGCCACTAACGTGCATTGTGTAAATTTAAAATGGGGTGCAATGCTGCTTTAGTCTTTCTTTCTTTCTTTTTTTCTTTTTTTTTTTTTTGCCACCCTAGTGGCTGTGGCCCGCCCGGCCACGGCCTGGCCGATGGGAAATCCGGCCCTGACTGCAGAGAACCATAAGGAGCAGAGATGTAAGGGAAGGATTTTTAACACATACAACAGTGGGGCCAGTAGTGGGTTAATATTTATTGGGGGTGGTGTTGGACATGCCCTTTAATTTACGTTTGGTGATTTGTACATAATTCCTGATTATTTCCTAGTTTGTATTTAAACTAAGTTACTATTGGTATTTCTACCTTAAAGGGCACATCCACCCCAAAACTATAATTCCCCCCCACCACTGGCCCCACTCTGTAGTAAATAAAATCCTTACCTCACATCCCAGCTCCAAATGGTTCCCCTGTAGTCCCCCCCCCCCCCCAAAGTCCCAAAACTGCCCACCAGGGAGGATAGCGAGTCCATGCCACTGCAGCCATCTCTCCCCCTCCCCCCCTCCCCCTCCCTCTCCCTCCCGTTTTGACTCCCACCCCCTAGCTACAAATCCATTTATATAGTGTAGGCTTAGTCCCAGCCCCAACCCTATATTTTTAATGTATGAAACTCCCCCGATCTTTACTTACCTTCAATCTTTCCCCGACGTTCAGATCTACTCAGGCACGCCGTCCATGATGTCTCCTCTCAGACAATTTTTATTCCTGAGCTTTAAAATAATATTGGAAAACCTTGAAAATATTTATTTTTCTAAACTGAAAAAACCTTCCTTCCTTATTCAGTATATTGTTATAGCCGACATGCATACTTTTTTTGCAATGTCTACAACTTTGCTGCTCCTAGAGAGCTAAAGGTTGCCTACCTCAGTTCTACTGTAATTATGATGGCAGGATCTTTTTAATCTCACATATAAACGTGCGTGTTCATTTCTCGCACAGACAGTCATTTATTAACATGGTGAAAATGTTACTTCTTTGTTAAGAACTGGTTCTTCTTGCAGCAAACGTGCTCCTAATTGATTGACACCAAGGGTCATGTTCCCTTTGACAGAAATACAGAGGAATGGAATCTTAATTAATTGGATGCCTTCCCGTTAAAAGGAAAAGCAGCCTTCTAGATATCTCTGCAGTTATTCTGCATCTGAAACAGCCAACTGGCCTTGCTATTTGATTAATAAAAACTTCCACGTCTGACCTTCAAACTCTTCTGGGATTCTGCAGATTGGTAGATTTTGCTTTAACACCCACATGATATTTTGCAGGGTCTTTTTTTTCTGCAATACTTAGCATTCTAATCGACTGCTGAAACTGATGTTCTGTGGGATAAAAAAAATAAATAAAATGAGGAAATGTACTGGAAGGAAACGCAATCATACAACCACAATGCCTTGGATATATTCATTTCCAACACCACGCTTGTGTAGAAGAAGAAGAAAAAACCTTCAATTGGGTTAGTTTAATCATAAAGCTCTCCTTGCGTTAACAGCTCCCTCAAGACACGATGTAATCAGCACAATTGTGCTTCACATCATACACAAAACCTATTGTAAAATGCTTATTTTAGCTGATGGACCTAAGTAAATATTGTCTGGATGGTCTAGGAGTTTTCACCGCTTAACAAAATATCCTAGAATGCCAATGATATAAAGTAATGGGGGATAAAAATAAAGTTAAACCAATGTTATAAAGTTGTGTGTGTATGGGATGGGGGAACTTAAACATGTATTGATTACTCTCAACCTATTTTGTGGTACGGTATTGAAAGGGTAAATCTTTCCATACAATGCCCTCTCTAATACCTTCAAATCACCAATGATGATGTCTCTAGCTTCTCGGGCTCTAAAGTTATAGCCTTGTAAAGTTTACATTCAGACAGTCGGATATGTGACGTCACATAATATGCTTTAAGAAGCATGACACCCTAGAAAAAAAAAAATATTTTCTGAAGCTATTTAAAGACAGCTACAGTAGTAGTATACAACTAAGCATCCTCCTGCCAAAGGAATGGGGGGAAGAGTAAATGGTGCTGGTGATGTCACAGCTCACAATGCTAAATGGAAACACACCCTTTATACTGCTGTAACTTTGGATACACTGCAACTAGATGCATGTTCCACAGTTCCCCTTTAATATAAGCATACATCAGTGCTTTCTAATTGTCATTACAAGTATTAAAGATTAGTTATGAGTATTAAAAGTATCTATAAAATGAATGTAACCCCCTTAATTCTAATGTACCACGGGTTAGAACTTAATTGATATTAGTGTTTAGATTGCATCTAGAACATGATCTTAGCATAATTTAGGTAGGAATGTGTTCTTTTTACAAAGGGCACTTGGGTAGATACCAGTTACCCTTTAAGTATTCTCTAAGATAAGAATGAAACTGGGCTCTAATAAGACTTGAGACTTGATGTTGAAAATTTTGACATCAGAATCAAAATAATGTACCTTGAATTACACTATTACACTATTAGACAGATTTGACTTTGTTCATCGATGGATTTAATGTCTACCTAGTGCATTTTCGTCTCGTGTGGATCAGAATGTCGGAAAGTGAGTATGTAGTGTATGGTCAACTTAATGAAATTAGAGTAAGGGCTAGGTCAACTGCACGTTTTTCTTGTTTTTGCTTGCGATTTTCGCTAATATGGAAATCGCGAAACACGAAAATCATGTGATTCCAATGCGCATATGATTGCTGTCAGTTTTGTGTACAGCATTTTTTCGCATCTCACTGAAAATAGCGAAACCGCATGCGCAAACCCGAACAACATGCAATAAATTTGGTGCATTGTAGTGAGGCCTCCGCCTGAGACACCAGGATACCTGGAACACAGGATCTTTTAATGTTTGCTTTCTTTATACTTTGATTCGAGCCGTATTATGCTAATACTGTTAAATAATTACAAACTGTATGTCGGGAAAAAGTCGTAAAGATTTAGCTGGTGTGTTTTGGTCTTGATTCCCAAACACATGAATCTACTTAAAGGGTATGTCCATGTCCACCTTCTTACAACTTTTTTATAATGTTCTGCTTCTCCCCCCAGCCCCAACCAGCAATATTTTTATGGCCAGAAATTTCTCCAAACTTACTTACCTTCCTTCTTTCCTGCCCGGCCCTCTGCTTGCACGAAACTGCAAGCAGAGGGGCGGACCGTCAGCCACGTCTGTGATTGGCTGAGAGGCAGCCAATCACAGACACGGCTGCCGGTAGTCTAATGGCAGAGGAAAGAGGGAAGATTTCTGGCAATAAAAATATTGCGGTTTCCCCCCCCTATACATGACAGGGCCCAGCCTATGGAAAAAGTTCTCTCTATGTGCTGTGTACAGGGTGAGGGCATAGCACAAACCCCTCAAGGGTGGCCTAGAGATCTCCACAAGTTTGATGCATCCATAATATCGATTAATTTCTCACCATTGGTACATTAGAATTAAGGGTTACATTAACTTATAGCATACTTTTAATACTCATAACTTTAATACTTGTAATGACAAGCACATTGTTTAGTAATATTAAGGGAACTGTGGATCATGCATCTAGCTGCAATGTATCCAAAGTTCCAGCAGTATAAAGGGTGGTGTTTCCTGAGAGCTTTGAAAGACTCATCACTGCATTAAAGCCCTGACCCTGAACTTCTAGATCATTTTTAAAGCTAGTTACAAGTCTCAAAATATTTTTTTCTTTCAAGTATCCATAAGTAGAGGAAAGGATGAGAGTGGTTGCAGGTTGTAACATGATTTTTGGGGGTGGGGCTTTATACACAGCTCATCATGTGCCTGTCACAAAACAGACAGAACATACCTGCCTATAACTTAAGATCCAGAGAAGCTAGAGACATTCTTAGGTGTGTTTGAAAGGTATGGGGGAGCTCTTTATAATAGATACAGTTACTAACTGAGACTGCCATGCTGTCGTTGTTACCCTTTAAGGCCTCAGTTATAAAGTAGTTAAATGGACAACCTGGTCATTGGCAGCATCACTTCCATTTTAAATCACCTGAGTAAAAAGGACTTTTTCAATAACCAGCTGCTGGCCGTTTTATTTTAAATCAACGTTAATACCAGTTTATACATTTATCAATAAACGCCTCCAACCAGAGTTTTTTATTCATGCCACACACTATCCATTTGACATGTTTATTGAAATCCCAGGGAAGATAAAATATACATGTTTGGGAGATTCGTGCATATATAGCCCACTCATTTACATAGTTTACAATACTTAGTGAGCTTTTGTTTTCATTCACATGTAGGTTATACAAATCCATCAACTGCTCAATGACAGATTTCCCTGAGATGTCCCTGAGCGACTTCTCGTACGTAACACTAGACACATTTTAAAGTGTGCAGCTTTGCCAAGTAACAGAAGGTTTTAAAACTGTAGGGAAACCGTGTGAAATCTCTATCTATGGCCACATACTTACCTAATATTAGGTTGATATAATGTTCAGTCATCAAATCGATCTGATATTGGTTGGCCCAACAGCGGCCATATTCATAAAGCGCGGTATTGCTTTTAGAGATACCACACCTTTACCGTCGGTTTAATGATCGTAAATTTCAAATCATTTTAACGCTCTTTGATTTACTCTTGTTATTGTAAATTAGCGTAACAATCGTAAATTACCGAACTAACCGTAAATCTACAAAAGACGGGATTGTAGATTTACGATCTCCATAGAATACCTTTAAAACTTTAAAAGTATCTTGCTTGCGCTGGGGGTATGGGTAGGGGAAGGGTTAAACAGAAGTAAATAAAAAATAAATAGGTTAAGATCAAGATCTCTGTAAAAAAACAGTTAAAATGACACTTCCATATATTAAAATTCAACCACTCACTTTGTTTATCCACCACTAGGGGTAATGCAGGCTTCACTCTGTGCTGTTCTGATGCTTGCTTGGTCGTATAGTTCCCAAAAACCTCTGCACACAGGAATAAGGTTGCCAACAACTTTATTATACAATTAAAAACAAAAAAAGCACTAAAAAACCTTGCAGAAAATGTCCATTAGCAGTTTTTGAAGTTGCACCTCTCTGCTATGGTGTGGCCCCTTTAAGTCTGGCTTGTGAGGTGGTTCCTACGCGTTTGGCTGTTTTAATCCTTACAGCTTCACAGGATTCCTGATGTTTTTTTGGGAACTATACAGACCAAGCGCTCAGAACAGCACAGAGTGAAGCCTACATTACCCCTAGTGGTGGATAGACACAAGTGAGTGGTTGAATTTAATATTGGAAGTGTCATTTTAAACTGTTTTTTTTACAGAGATCTTGATTTTAACCTATTTATTTTTTATTTTTTACTTCTTGTTTTAACCCTTCCCCTACCCATACCCCCAAGCGCAGCAAGATACCTTAAAGATTTTATAAACAATTCAGTGGACAACTTGCAGTGCAGCCACCCTATTTAAGGAGACATTCCCTACCACACCATAGCGCGGAAGTAACCCAATCTACTATTATTCTAACTCCATAGAATACCATTGCGTAAATATGGCCAGTATTAACAGCCGTCATTCCCCAACATGAACCATTCGTACAGTTAATGTCAATTACAAAGTGATGGTCCTTATAGAAACGCTGCAGACATCTGCAGGTAATTGATTAATGTGTGCCTGCTTACTTTCTAAAAATAAAAGGACATCGTATAATGACATACTGTAAATATATGCTAATTTAGAGATTACCTTAAACATGTTAATTGACAGGTAACATAAAGTTCCTTTTAGATCGCAATTAGTTGGTGCACTGTTTTCTGCCTCCCACGTGTCTTCCCATTGGTCAGCTAATAGGAATAAGAACAGTGCTCCGGCGATTGTGTTTTTACAGGGTGTGTCCTCTCCCTATCCCACAAAATGAGGATCCTGTATAAATCACTGCAAACCTTCTCTAGCTTAAATGGGAAAATATCCTAAATATCTTACCAGTCCTCATTCCATCCGCTGCCATCTGCTGCTTCTTCTGATCGTGGAAGCACTGAATAGGCCCAAGCATGGTCTCAAATGGATATGTTTTGGGGTCGGCATGCCCCTACATCAGGTTTATTTTAACCATCTTTAAAGACTGAGGTTTTTCTTTGTGGAGAATCTAGCCCCCATTCCTTAACTTCATGAGTTTCTTTTCTACAACCCTACACCGTGATTTAAAGCTCCCAGAAAGATTCAATTTATGTGTCCAAGAATCTCGTTCTTTTATCAATTACAACTCGAAAACTTGTGACATCTTTAATAAGGTGTATACTCTCAAAAGCTAATAGATGCCAGGTTCATTTTAATGCTGCAAATAAAAAGTATCACTAATACATTCATAGCTCTATTTATCTTGTCGGCCTTGATGTGGTTTAATGGGCTTGGATCCATCTATGATGCATTAGACTGAATTCAGGAACCTGTGTTTACAGCAGGCTATTTATAGGCCCTATTATGAAATAGATGTTTAGAACTGACTAGGTTACGGAACTCTGACAAGCAATAGTAGTGCCTGGTAGCGCTAAATAGAGAAACACCGTATTTTACAGTGAGTAGTTTCTAAGGTTAAATTTATTATATCTGCATCTGTGGATTGTCAATGAACAGACTCGTGATTTATTTTACAGTTAATCTCTCGTTCTGTTTGCAGTAGAGTGCAAGAAAAAGAGTTAGTTACCTTTAGAGGGGGCCGAACTCACTGAAATCCGTTCCAGTATGATAACAATGGTTGCTTACAGGAAAATGGCTCACGGACCTTGGAAATGGTCTGGGGAACAAGTATCAATGGCAAACATTTAGTAAAAACACTGCCCATTACTGGAATTTCGGGCACTTCCTGTTTTGGCATTCCATGTAGTATTTTGAGAATTGTCTAAGAAATTCAATATATCTATTATCTACTGTATATACTCAAATAAGTATTTCATGCTTTAAAATTAGCCTGAAAACCTAACCTTGGCTTATACTCGGGTCAAGTACTAATTTAGATCCACGCTGCAATTGTGGATTGTAACCAGTAGGTGGCGTGTGTTAAAACCTTCACCTGCATAGAAAGTTACAGGAGCCGATCTTCCTTTACACTCCTTCCTGCAGTCAGACTGCTGGACTCACTCAGCACTGTCACTGCTCATCTGGATGCTGTAAATCTGATGGGTCTTTTCAGTTTGGGGCAAAAAACAGCTGCTAGTACAGTGCAAATGCCAGCTTGAAGCTACAAGTCTCAGGTGACATTTTTAACTATGGGGTCAGTGCCCTTACTATAGGGAGGTCAGAGCCCTTACTATATGGGGGTCAGAGTGCCCTTTACTATATGGGGGTCAAGGCCCTTTCTATAAGGGGTCAGGAGAATTGTAAATGATGGGTAGCTTAATTAAAAATGTATTGAACCTTGCCAGTAATGGCTATTACTGTATACTGTTGGGATTCATGTATGGAATTCTGCTGTCCATTTAAGGGCAACTTAGCACAAAACAATACTGAATCAGAAGGCATTAGTGGTCATAATTTCTACCCTCGGCTTATACTCAATCAATACGTTTTTACATTTTTTCAGGTTAAAAAGATACTCGGCTTATCTTGATCGACTTGTACTCGAGTATATATGGGTATCTTATCTCTCTCTCTCTCTCTCTCTCTCCCTCTCTCTCTCCCCTCTCTCTCTATCTATCTATCTATCTCTCTACTCTCTGTCTATCTATCATCTATCTTATTTATGTCTCTCTCTCTCTCTCTCTCTCTATTATCTCTCTATAATCATCTATCTCTTCTTTCAATCTATCATTATCTTATATCTGTCTGTTGGTCTGTCTGTCTGTCTGTCCGTCCATCCATATGTCTTCCGTCCATCCATCCTCTGTCTGTTTGTCTCCCATCCATCCATCATACATACATACAACATACATACATACATACATACATACACCTGCTAGACCATGCATCCCAAATGGTGGGAACCCATCAGCCTGTATGTAGATATAACCCTTCATACCCACTAGTCTCAAGGTGCAAACTGGGCAATAGGGATAGACCAAAAATTGTCTCTTACTGTTTGGGGTTGAAAACTACTGATTCAACCATCAACATTTCGACTGTCAAATTCTATCTTTGCGTGAAATTTTCATTTTGACTGTATCAACACCAAGCACAATCCACCACCACAACGAACCCCAGCGGGTTTGGGATTCCTTACAGGGCAACATCCAGGGCCCCCAACCCCTGAGGTTGACACACTATGAATAGTCATGGTTAAAAGGGGGCCCCACTCAGTGATCTTCTATGGCCCTCCCTAACCAAAAACAATGCACATTCACTCTGGAAGATTTAGCACTTGGTCCCAGACCAATCCCCTGCATTATGGTACAAATCCCAGTATCCCTAAAGCTAGGTACAGTAACGATTTCGAAAGATACAGACAGGATCTGCAAGATCCTGTCTGCCATCTTCAAAGATCTGCATACACACAGTCCCGAGCGTTCTCCCTATAGGGAGAACGCTCGGGACTGTGTGTTTCCATCGGCCGCGCTAGACCCCTATAGGAGTCTAGCGCGGCCGATGGAAATTTTCGGCCTTTCCGAACGCGTACGGCCGACCCGTTCGCGCTGGCGCGCTCGTTCGAAACGAACGTACACACAGTAACATAAAGCCCCGATACCGTCGGATCCGACGGTATCGGGGCTTTATCGTCTGTGTGTACCCAGCTTAACCATGTCAGGCAAGTTTCCTACAATTTCCCAAACTAATTTTCACCACGTGCCGAATTATACAGATGGAATTTATTAACACTGCATGTCATGTTACTTCTCTCCCTCAGACAAAAAGTGACAAAACAACCTGCTTAGAATTTATAGACGTTCCCTGTAAAGGTGAAGCAAAGCTGATATACAAGCTGCACATTACTTGTAAAGGACAAGGTTTGGCTTATTGTTTCTACAAAAAAGGGCAATAAATAATATTATATTTATAATTATATATTATAACAAGTAATAAATACTTTCTATAAGTATAATAAAAGTGCTTTGTCTTAAATCATGAGGAATGGGGTCCTCTTCCTGAGAAGCTTGCAATTTATGCGTAGAATTACTCAAAATGGTCCTTTACATGGGCGGAGCCTACCCTTGGTCCAACACGGCTCCACCCTGGGTTCCCAGATATGCCCCTGGGTTGCCTAAAAACACCCCTAGCTGGGTCAAGCCCTGCCTATCGCAGACAAAGCTCAACAGTCCAAGACACCAGAACATGTCCTTGTCCATAGAAGACCACACGATCTGTCATGGTTTTCGGACCTTCTGATCATGCATTCATCTGATTCGGACGAAGGAACGGTCACGATTAGTCGAGCCGCCTACAATAATTTGGCCAGACCGACCGAAACACTGAAATGTCGGTCAATTGGGCCGAATTATTGTATGATGTGTAGCCAACTTTATGAGCCCACTTGCACTCATTAAACATTTAAAGTGCCCATCAGTGTCAGGTTTTTAGACTTTAATTAATTTAATTTGCAAACTGTTCTCCCTTATTACTTATTATTTTATTTACTTTACATTATTGTATATACAGGATCTTAAAGGGCATATCCTCCCTTTAAACAAAAAAAGGAATGACTTGACCATTATCTGCCTGCAAAAAACAACTGCTATTTGTACCTGTTTATTACATGCATTTGAAACCAGATATTTAATGATAAGTTCTCTTCAGTTCTGGCAAAAGTATCCGCCTCCCCCTTTGTTCAATGAGCTTTGTATAAGCTTGAGCATGTGCAGTGGAAGCAGCAGGGAAAACATGAGTTCATCATTGGTTGTGATGTCAGTAGTCACAGCCTTGACTGCATGGAGGGAGGGGCCAGCTTACTCAATAATTATCCTTTAATATCTGTTAATATACATTCAACAATGTGCTGAATATTGTAGTTGGGGTTGGGGGCAGGTACATGACAAGTGACCAGTTTTTTGTTTTAAGGGTGGACACGCCCTTTAAAATTATGCTAATAATAATTTATTTATTATTTGAATGGACCATTCCCCTCACAAGACAGAATTTGCTGGATACTTTGCTCTGGACCCCCAGACATTTAGGGTTGACAGAATGACAAGTAATTATCAAGTGTATAAATGAATAAATTGCTGCAATAATAAATAAGCATTACGATGCTGTTGGAATTCGCAGTCTAGCGGCTGGTTTTTCGTGTACCTGATTTAAATCAAAACCCTCAGATCCTAATGACACATTTGTGTGCTTGTACGAAAGATTCACCGGAGGCTGCAGACTCATCCCCTTGTTTTTTCTCCCCCCTTCTCCTTATCCATGCTAACATATGCATCAGTTTGTAACCATGTCCTGGTCTCCGTGTAACTGTCTGTTTTAGCTTTCGTTTACACGGAGAATTTGCATATCTTTTAAATCTTTTGCAACACCAGAGCAATAATCAATCTGTCAGAGATGTTGTTCCAAGACTGAAAAGCAGCAGCTTAAGGGGCAACTGACAAGCTCCTTTGGGCTCTTTCTCTGACGGTTCTCTCTCCTCTGTACCCGGCGAGCAATTCAGGTAAAACCTTAATAAAAATGACACGATAAAGAAGTCACTTTCTCCATCCAGGCATCATCTTCCCCCCTATATTTTCAGCTCTCTGGTTCTTCGAAGCCAAGGTTTATTGTCCCTTCGAGAGGATCCGAGCTTGAATTTTTCATTATGAGAAGACTTCCTGCTGATAAAAGGGGTTGATTATTAATTTAATTACTGGAATCTAAATTTATAAACGGAAACCGCGAGTGGTTAAAAATAAAAATGGTTAAAATAGACCTGCAAACGCTGCAATTTTTACGTCTTCATAGAAATGTCAATCTTCTATTTTAAGTTCACAGGCTTGGTTGGTCACATTTGGGTTTTATAATACTCTCTTTTTTTTGGAAGGGGGGCTTCATTTGAATAAATACTAGAAAAGGTCACCTTAAAATTGCCTTTAGCTTATTAAAGTCTTACAGGCCGATCACCGAGCACCGCTATGCAATCCGGTGCAAACAACCCGGCATGTTATATGCCGATACGGCGCTCGGAACATCGCTACCTGGCGCTGTTCGATTCCGACACTTTCAACGCCAGCTATTAGCTGGCGTTAAGTGCCGCAATAAAATGCCGATTTCGGCATATAATATCGCTTGCGGCGGCTGCGCTGTTAACTTCGCATTAGCCACGCAGCCGCCGCAAGGAAGGAGTTTAAGTCACGCTAACCGATATAACATCGGTTAGCGTGACTAAAACTCCAAAACAGGAGTGATGCGCCCGTTGGTGCATCGCCCCCTTAGCATCTAAGCTACAGATGAAGATAATAGTTGTGCATGTGACTCAAAGTGCGACAGTTGGTGCCATCTTTGAATGCCTACCGCAGTTAGGTCCTTTCCTTGTTTTTAGATCATACCCAAGATCTTGGCTCTGTCCCTTCTAAAATGTTGTCAGTACCGTCTATATTTTCTCCTAAGTGGACTTCGTTCCACTTAAGCCTCTACATTTTGTTCTTAGTTTGTCCATCCCGACCACTGCTTGAGATGGCAACTTTTTTCATTTATTTAGGATACATTTGTTTTGCACGTATTTACTGTCTCTTCAGTTAATTATGGTACAGTAACTGTGTAACTATATTAGGGAGCAGCATTTGTATGTATGTATAATTTTATTTTATATAGCGCCTCTTGGTACCAGCGCTGTACATTAAAATACAGAGTATACAAACTTACTTAAAGTGCTACCATTAACAGATAAATAAAATGTATATAAATAAAGTTTAAAAGGTTAAGAATACATATATAAACAATACAAGGATGTGGAAAACCCAATTAGGCTTTACAACTACATTTAGCGGAAGTGCTACTGATTGCGTCAAACATTTATACAAACATAGAAAAATAATCATGCACATTCTTAGGCCCCATACAATATCATATTATAGCACACTGCATACTTTATAAACAACAAAGTGGGAAGCCTGTTATATGGATCCAATGCACAACTATGAGAAATGCAAGTTTGCTAATCGTAATTGAAGTATAAAAATTGAAAAGGTTAGAAGTTAGGACCTTACAGCTGGGGTTACCTTGATTGGTTGGAAGGCTTTTCATTCTTTGATCACAGTAATGTATACTAAAACCCCTTGTTTATAAAGTATGCCAGGGTGCAGATAATAGATATTGTATGGGGCCCAGGAATGTGCATTGATTATCTTTTCTTGTTTGTATAAATGTTTGACCGATCAGTAGCACTTCCGCTAAATGTAGTTAATTAGCCTAATGTTTATAAGTCTTCCTCTCTCTGCACTATCCCCAGCAGCTTCGTTCTGGAATAGCCCCGCCCCAACAGGCAGGAACTGAGTCTCTACTGCAGTGTCCTAAAACCCGCAGATTCACTTCCGGTTTTCCGTTTTTTTGCTGTAATCATTTATTAGAGACTGGGACAGAACTGGGACATGGCAGGAACACAGAGGGGGTGGCCGGACAGCGGGAAAACACCCGAAAAACGGCAGTCCCGCAGAAAACGGAAGGTTGGGAGCTATGCCTAATTGGAGTCTTCCACAATCCTTGTATTGTATGTATCTATTGGGAGGCTTGGTCAGCTTCCATGTAGTAATAACACCCCCAACATGCCCCATTTATGGGAGGACCTATGCCTTTAATATAAAGCACGATGGCCTCTTTTTAAAAAGCCAAAGTGCTGGGGGGAGGAGAGAGAGCCGTTATATGGATCCAGTGCACAACTATGAGAAAGCAAACGTTTGCTAAAGGTAATTGAAGTAAAAAAGGTTAGAAGTTAGGACCTTCCAGACTGTGGTTACCTTGACGTGGTTGGAAGGCTTTTCATTCATGTGATCACATAATGTATACAACCCCTTTGTTTATAAAGTATGCCAGTGTGCAGATAATTGATATTGTATGGGGCCTAGAAATGTGCATTGATTATCTTTTCTATGTTTGTGTATATATATATATATATATATATATATATATATATATATAGCTAGAAATGAAACTTGGAAACTTATACACGAGTGTGTATATATATTTGGTTTCATTGACACTTGTATCCTGATGACGGCCACGACGGACGGCGGAAACTTGTAGAGGTTTGTGTAATAAGATTGACTTTTTTGGCATATTTTGAAGTCCCAGGAGTGCTTCCAGTTTTCATTCTAGCTGCATATTCCCTGGACATGGCAAGACTGCAACGAGACGTGAGTGCCACTTAAATCTCTCTGCTTTTATTATTATTATATATATATATATATATATAATATATATAATGTTATAGAAAGCACACACACCCCACAACACGCTGTCTGGTGCCAGTATAAAGGGAGACTCACGTATGGCTCTTCCAAATACATCCATAGTATAACGGCACACAGGTCTTCAATGCAAAGATTTCTTTAGTATCAACGTGCCATGTCATCAACAAGCACGTTTCGGAGCTACAAGCTCCTTTCTCAAGCTTATACAAAAATGGCATCCATGTATGAACACCCTCCCACTTCCTTATATACTGATTGACAGGAAATGACATCACTTATTAACTTGTAACCCATTCAGTAATTAACCAACACATGACTGTTTACAATTACACACAACTTCAGTATAAGAATTCTATTACCCATATATCCTCTTGTCCCAACCCACAGCCGCATAGCCTACAGGGAAAAGTAGGATTGATTCCATACCCAATACACACACTCACAGAAATAAAAACAAATCATAGTCTCTATTGAGACCATGCGGTGAGTTCAACCTGTGAACCCACCACACTTCCCTTTGCCTTCCCTTGCACAGTGACTCTGACTTGAGATATATGGCACTGGAATTTGTTCCTGGCAAAGGGAAGGCAAAGGGAAGTGTGGTGGGTTCACAGGTTGAACTCACCGCATGGTCTCAATAGAGACTATGATTTGTTTTTATTTCTGTGAGTTGTGGTGTATTGGGTATGGAATCAATCCTACTTTTCCCCTGTAGGCTATGCGGCGTGTGTTGGGACAAGAGAGATATATGGGTAATAGAATTCTATACTGAGTTGTGTAATTGTAAACAGTCATGTGTTGGTTATTACTGAATGGGTTACAGTTAATAAGTGATGTCATTTCCTGTCAATCAGTATATAAGAAGTGGGAGGGGTTTTCATACATGGATTGCCATTTTTGTATAAGCTTGAGAAAGGAGCTTGTAGCTCCAAACGTTGCTTGTTTGATGTACATGGCACGTTGATACAATAAAAATCTTTGCATTGAAGACCTGTGTCCGTTTATACACGGATGTATTGGAAGAGCCATACAGTGAGTCTCCCTTTACTGGCACCGAGCTGTGTTGGTGGGTGGCTGTGCTTTCTATAACATTATATATATATATATAATATATATATATATATATATATTATATAAAGCAGAGAGATTTAAGTGGCACTCACGTCTCGTTGCAGTCTTGCCCATGTCCAAAGGGAATATGCAGCTAGAATGAAACGTGAAGCACTCCTGGGACTTCAAAATATGCCAAAAAGTCAATCTTTTACACAAACCTCTACACTTCCGCCGTCCGTCGTGCCTCATCAGGATACAAGTGCTCAATGAAACCAATATATATACACACTCGTGTATAGTTTCCAAGTTTCATTTCAGCTATATATATATATATATATATTATATATATATATATACACAAAAACATAGAAAATAATCAATGCACATTTCTAGGCCCCATACAATATCATATTATCTGCACACTGGCATACTTTATAAACAAAGGGTTTAGTATACATTACTGTGATCACATGAATGAAAAGCCTTCCAACCACGTCAAGGTAACCACAGTCTGGAAGGTCCTAACTTCTAACCTTTTTTACTTCAATTACCTTTAGCAAACGTTTGCATTTCTCATAGTTGTGCACTGGATCCATATAACAGACTCTCTCTCCTCCCCCCAGCACTTTGGCTTTTTAAAAAGACGCCATCCAGTGCTTTATATTAAAGGCATAGGTCCTCCCATAAATGGGGCATGTTGGGGGTGTTATTACTACATGGAAGCTTGACCAAGCCTCCCAATAAATACATACAATACAAGGATTGTGGAAGCACTCCAATTAGGCATAGCTCCCAACCTTCCCGTTTTCTGCGGGACTGCCCTGTTTTTCGGGTGTTTTCCCGCTGTCCCAGCACCCCCCTCTGTGTTCCTGCCATGTCCCAGTTCTGTCCCAGTCTCTAATAAATGATTACAGCAAAAAAACGGAAAACCGGAAGTGAATCTGCGGGTTTTAGGACACTGCAGTAGAGACTCAGTTCCTGCCTGCTGGGGGCGGGGCTATTCCAGAACGAAGCTGCTGGGGATAGTGCAGAGAGAGGAAGACTTATAAACACTTAGGCTAATTTACAACTACATTTAGCGGAAGTGCTACTGATCTGGTCAAACATTTATACAAACATAGAAAAGATAATCAATGCACATTCCTGGGCCCCATACAATATCATATTATCTGCACACTGGCATACTTTATAAACAAAGGGGTTTTAGTATACATTACTGTGATCACATGAATGAAAAGCCTTCCAACCACGCCAAGGTAACCCCAGTCTGGAAGGTCCTAACATCTAACCTTTTCAATTTCTTATACTTCAATTACGATTAGCAAACTTTTGCATTTCTCATAGTTGTGCATTGGATCCATATAACAGGCTTTCTCACTTTGTTTGTTTATAAAGTATGCCAGTGTGCAGATAATATGATATTGTATGGGGCCTATGAATGTGCATTGATTATCTTTTCTATGTTTGTATAAATGTTTGACCAGATCAGTAGCACTTCCGCTAAATGTAGTTGTAAATTAGCCTAATTGGAGTTCTTCCACAATCCTTGTATTGTTTATATATGTATTCTTAACCTTTTAAACTTTATTTATATACATTTTATTTATCTGTATAATGGCTAGCACTTTTAAGTAAGTTTGTATACTCTGTATTTTATAATGTACAGCGCTGCGTACCCAAGAGGCGCTATATAAATAAAATTATACATACATACAAATGCTGCTCCCTAATATAGTTACACAGTTACTGTACCATAATTAACTGAAGAGACAGTAAAATACGTGCAAAACTAAATGTATCCTAAATAAATGAAAAAAGTTGCCATCTCAAGCAGTGGTCGGGATGGACAAACTAAGAACAAAATGTAGAGGCTTAAGTGGACGAAGTCCACTTAGGAGATAACATATAGACGGTACTGACAACATTTTAGAAGGGACAGAGCCAAGATCTTGGGTAATGATCTAAAACAAAGGAAAGGACCCTAACTGCGGTAGGCATTCAAAGATGTCACCAACATGTCGCACTTTGAGTCACATGCACAACTTTAATTATCTTCATCTGTAGCTTAGATGCTAAGGGGGCGATGCACCAACGGGCGCATCACTCCTGTTTTGGAGTTTTAGTCACGCTAACCGATGTTATATCGGTTAGCGTGACTTAAACTCCTTCCTTGCGGCGGCTGCGTGGCTAATGCGAAAGTTAACAGCGCAGCCGCCGCAAGCGATGTTATATGCCGAAATCGGCATTTTATTGCGGCACTTTCAACGCCAGCTAATAGCTGGCGTTGAAAGTGTCGGAATCGAACAGCGCCAGGTAGCGATGTTCCGAGCGCCGCTATCGGCATATAACATCGCCGGGTTGTTTGCACCGGATTGCCATAGCGGTGCTCGGTGCATCGGCCTGTAAGACTTTAATAAGCTAAAAGGCAATTTTAAGGTGACCTTTTCTAGTATTTATTCAAATGAAGCCCCCCTTCCAAAAAAAAGAGTATTCTAAAAACCCAAATGTGACCAACCAAGCCTGTGAACTTAAAATAGAAGATTGACATTTCCTATGAATGACGTAAAAATTGCAGCGATTTGCAGGTCTATTTTAACCATTTTTATTTTTAACCACTCGCTGGTTTCCGTTTATAAATTTAGATTCCAGTAATTAAATTAATAATCAACCCCTTTTATCAGCAGGAAGTCTTCTCATAAGGATCCTCTCGAAGGGACAATAAACCTTGGCTTCGAAGAACCAGAGAGCTGAAAATATAGGGGGGGAAAGATGATGCCTGGATGGAGAAAGTGACTTCTTTATCGTGTCATCTTTTATTAAGGTTTTACCTGAATTGCTCGCCGGGTACAGAGGAGAGAGAACCGTCAGAGAAAGAGCCCAAAGGAGCTTGTCAGTTGCCCCTTTAAGCTGCTGCTTTTCAGTCTTGGAACAACATCTCTGACAGATTGATTATTGCTCTGGTGTTGCAAAAGATTTAAAAGATATGCAAATTCTCCGTGTAAACGAAAGCTAAACAGACAGTTACACGGAGACCAGGACATGGTTACAAACTGATGCATATGTTAGCATGGATAAGGAGAAGGGGGGAGAAAAACAAGGGGATGAGTCTGCAGCCTCCGGTGAATCTTTCGTACAAGCACACAAATGTGTCATTAGGATCTGAGGGTTTTTATTTAAATCAGGTACACGAAAAACCAGCCGCTAGACTGCGAATTCCAACAGCATCGCTAATGCTTATTTATTATTGCAGCAATTTATTCATTTATACACTTGATAATTACTTGTCATCTTGTCAAACCCCTAAATGTCTGGGGGTCCAGAGCAAAGTCATCCAGCAAATTCTGTCTTGTGAGGGGAATGGTCCATTCAAATAATAAATAAATTATTATTAGCATAATTTTAAAGGGCGTGTCCACCCTTAAAACAAAAAACTGGTCACTTGTCATGTACCTGCCCCCAACCCCAACTACAATATTCAGCACATTGTTGAATGTATTATTAACAGATATTAAAGGATAATTATTGAGTAAGCTGGCCCCTCCCTCCATGCAGTCAAGGCTGTGACTACTGACATCACAACCAATGATAGACTCATGTTTTCCCTGCTGCTTCCACTGCACATGCTCAAGCTTATACAAAGCTCATTGAACAAAGGGAGGAGGCGGATACTTTTGCCAGAACTGAAGAGAACTTATCATTAAATATCTGGTTTCAAATGCATGTAATAAACTGGTACAAATAGCAGTTGGTTTTGCAGGCAGATAATGGTCAAGTCATTCCTTTTTTTGTTTAAAGGGAGGATATGCCCTTTAAGATCCTGTATATTACAATAATGTAAAGTAAATAAAATAATAAGTAATAAGGGAGAACATGTTGCAAATTAAAATTAATTAAAGTCTAAAAACCTGACACTGATGGGCACTTTAAATGTTTAAATGAGTGCAAGTGGGCTCATAAAGTTGGCTACACATCATACAATAATTCGGCCCAATTGACCGACATTTCAGTGTTTCGGTCGGTCTGGCCGAATTATTGTATGGCGGCTCTGACTAATCGCCGACCGTTCCTTCGTCCGAATCAGATGAATGCATGATCAGACGGGTCAGAAAACCATGACAGATCGTGTGGTCTTCTATGGACAAGGGACATGTTCTGGTGTCTTGGACTGTTGAGCTTTGTCTTGCGATAGGCAGGGCTTGACCCAGCTAGGGGTGTTTTTAGGCAACCCAGGGGCATATCTGGGCAACCCAGGGGTGGAGCCGTGTTGGACCAAGGGTAGGCTCCGCCCATGTAAGGGACCATTTTGAAGTGAATTCCACGCATAAATTGCAAGCTTCTCAGGGAAGGGACCCCATTCCTCATGATTTAAGACAAAGCACTTTTATTATACTTATAGAAAGTATTTATTACTTGTTATAATATTATAATTATAAATATAATATTATTTATTGCCCTTTTTTGTAGAAACAATAAGCCAAACCTTGTCCTTTACAAGTAATGTGCAGCTTGTATACCAGCTTTGCTTCACCTTTACAGGGAACGTCTATAAAATTCTAAGCAGGTTGTTTTGTCACTTTTTGTCTGAGGGAAGAAGTAACATGACATGCAGTGTTCAATAAATTCCCATCTGTATAATTCAGGCACGTGGTGATAAATTAGTTTGGGAAATTGTAGGAAACTTGCCTGACATGAGTTAGGGATACTGGGATTTGTACCATAATGCAGGGGATTAGGTCTGGGACCAAGTGCTAAATCTTCCAGAGTGAATGTGCATTGTTTTCTGGCTAGGGCAGGGCCATAGAAAGATCACTGAGTGGGGCCCCCTTTTAACCATGACTATTCATAGCCTGTGTCAACCTCAGGGGTTGGGGGTCCTGGGATGTTGCCCTGTAAGGAATCCCAAACCCGCTGGGGTTCGTTGTGGTGGTGGATTTGTGCTGGTGTTGATACAGTCAAAATGAAAATTTCACGCAAAGATAGAATTTGACAGTCGAAATGTTGATGGTTGAATCAGTAGTTTTCAACCCCAAACCAGGTAAGAGCCAATTTTTGGTCTATCCCTATTGCCCAGTTTGCACCTTGAGACTAGTGGGTTATGAAGGGTTATATCTACAATACAGGCTGATGGGTTCCCACCATTTGGGATGCATGGTCTAGCAGGTGTATGTATGTATGTATGTATGTATGTATGATGGATGGATGGATGGAGAGACAAACAGACAGAGGGATGGATGGACGGACAGACATATGGATGGACGGACAGACAGACAGACCAACAGACAGATATGATAGATATATAGATAGATGAAAGATAGATAGATGATTGATAGAGAGATAATAGAGAGAGAGAGAGAGAGAGAGAGAGACATAAATGATAGATAGATGATAGATAGACAGAGAGATAGAGAGAGAGATAGATAGATAGATAGAGAGAGAGGGGGAGAGAGAGAGGGAGAGAGAGAGAGAGAGAGAGAGATAAAGATACCCATATATACTCGAGTACAAGTCGATCCAAGTATAAGCCGAGGTATCTATTTTTACCTGAAAAATATGTAAAACCGTATTGACTTGAGTATAAGCCGAGGGTAGAAATTATGACCACTAATGCCTTCTGATTCAGTATTGTTTTGTTGCTTAAGTTGCCCTTTAAATGGACAGCAGAATTCCCATACATGAATCCCATACAGTATACAGTAATAGCCAAATCCAATACCAGTAACCCCCTATTCCTTGGCACTTTAGATTTTTTGGAAACTACAACCCCCAGCATGCTTTGGTTTCTAGGAGTTGTAGTTTCTAAACATGTGGAGTGGCAAGGTTCAATACATTTTTAATTAAGCTTACCCATCATTTACAATTCTCCTGACCCCCTTATAGTAAAGGGCACTCTGACCCCCATATAGTAAAGGGCACTCCGACCCCCATATAGTAAAGGGCACTCTGACCTCCATATAGTAAAGGGCACTCTGACCCCAATAGTTAAAAATGTCACCTGAGACTTGTAGCTTCAAGCTGGCATTTGCACTGTACTAGCAGCTGTTTTTTGCCCCAAACTGAAAAGACCCATCAGATTTACAGCATCCAGATGAGCAGTGACAGTGCTGAGTGAGTCCAGCAGTCTGACTGCAGGAAGGAGTGTAAAGGAAGATCGGCTCCTGTAACTTTCTATGCAGGTGAAGGTTTTTTTAACACACGCCACCTACTGGTTACAATCCACAATTGCAGCGTTTGGATCTAAATTAGTACTTGACCCGAGTATAAGCCAAGGTTAGGTTTTCAGGCTAATTTTAAAGCATGAAAATACTTATATTTGAGTATATACAGTAGATAATAGATATATTGAATTTCTTAGACAATTCTCAAAATACTACATGGAATGCCAAAACAGGAAGTGCCCGAAATTCCAGTAATGGGCAGTGTTTTTACTAAAGATTTTGCCATTGATACTTGTTCCCCAGACCATTTCCAAGGTCTGTGAGCCATTTTCCTGTAAGCAACCATTGTTATCTATACTGGAACGGATTTCAGTGAGTTCGGCCTCCTCTAAAGGTAACTAACTCTTTTCCTTGCACTCTACTGCAAACAGAACGAGAGATTAACTGTAAAATAAATCACGAGTCTGTTCATTGACAATCCACAGATGCAGATATAATAAATTTAACCTTAGAAACTACTCACTGTAAAATACGGTGTTTCTCTATTTAGCGCTACCAGGCACTTACTTAATGCTTGTCAAAGTTCCGTAAACCTAGTCAGTTCTAAACATCTATTTCATACTAGGGTCTATAAATAGCTCCTGCTGTAAACACAGGTTCCTGAATTCAGCTCTAATTGCATCATAGATGGATCCAAGCCCATTAAACCACATCAAGGCCGACAAGATAAATAGAGCTATGAATGTATTAGTGATACTTTTTATTTGCAGCATTAAAATGAACCTGGCATCTATTAGCTTTTGATGGAGTATCACACCTTAATTAAAAGATGTCACAAGTTTTCGAGTTGTAATTGATAAAAGAACGAGATTCTTGGCACATAAATTGAATCTTTCTGGGAGCTTTAAATCACGGTGTAGGGTTGTAGAAAAGAAACTCATAGAAGTTAAGGAATGGGGCTAGATTTCTCCACAAAAGAAAAACCTCAGTCTTTTAAAGATGGTTAAAATAAACCCGTGTAATGGGGCATGCCGACCCCAAAACATATCCATTTGAGACCCATGCTTGGGCCTATTCAGCTACTTCCACGATCAGAAGAAGCAGCAGATGGCAGCGGTACTGAATGGTTCATGTTGGGGAATGACGGCTGTTAATACTGGGCCATATTTACCGCAATGGTATTCTATGGAGTTAGAAATAATAGTAGATTGGGTTACTTCCGCGCTATGGTGTGGTAGGGAATGTCTCCTTAAATAGGGTGGCTGCACTGCAAGTTGTCCACTGAATTGTTTATAAAATCTTTAAAAGTATCTTGCTTGCGCTTGGGGGTATGGGTAGGGGAAGGGTTAAAACAAGAAGTAAAAAATAAAAAATAAATAGGTTAAAATCAAGATCTCTGTAAAAAACCAGTTTAAAATGACACTTCCGTATATTAAAATTCAACCACTCACTTGTGTCTATCCACCACTAGGGGTAATGTAGGCTTCACTCTGTGCTGTTCTGATGCTTGCTTGGTCTGTATAGTTCCCAAAAACCATCAGGAATCCCTGATGAAGCTGTAAGGATTAAAACAGCGAAACGCGTAGGAACCACCTCACAAGCCACGACTTAAAGGGGCCACACCATAGCAGAGAGGTGCAACTTCAAAAACTGCTAATGGACATTTTCTGCAAGGTTTTTTAGTGCTTTTTATTGTTTTTAATTGCTATAATAAAGTTTGTTGGCAACCTTATTCCTGTGTGCAGAGGTTTTTGGGAACTATACAGACCAAGCAAGCATCAGAACAGCACAGAGTGAAGCCTGCATTACCCCTAGTGGTGGATAAACACAAGTGAGTGGTTGAATTTTAATATATGGAAGTGTCATTTTAAACTGTTTTTTTACAGAGATCTTGATCTTAACCTATTTATTTTTTATTTTTTACTTCTTGTTTTAACCCTTCCCCTACCCATACCCCCAAGCGCAAGCAAGATACTTTTAAAGCTTTTAAAGGTATTCTATGGAGATCGTAAATCTACAATCCCGTCTTTTGTAGATTTACGGTTAGTATCGGTAATTTACGATTGTTATCGCTAATTTACAATAACAAGAGTAAATCAAAGAGCGTTAAAATGATTTGAAATTTACGATCATTAAACCGATCGGTAAAGGTGTGGTATCTCTAAAAGCAATACCGCGCCTTTATGAGTATGGCCGCTGTTGGGCCAACCAATATCAGATCGATTTGATGACTGAACATTATATCAACCTAATATTAGGTAAGTATGTGGCCATAGATAGAGATTTCACACGGTTTCCCTACAGTTTTAAAACCTTCTAGTTACCTTGGCAAAGTTGCACACTTTAAAATGTGTCTAGTGTTACGTACGAGAAGTCGCTCAGGGACATCTCAGGGAAATCTGTCATTGAGCAGTTGATGGATTTGTATAACCTACATGTGAATGAAAACAAAAAGCTCACTAAGTATTGTAAACTATGTAAATGAGTGGGCTATATATGCACGAAATCTCCCAAACATGTATATTTTATCTTCCCTGGGATTTCAATAAACATGTCAAATGGATATGTGTGTGCATGAATAAAAAAACTCTGGTTGGAGGCGTTTATATTGATAAATGTATAACTGGTATTAACGTTGATTTAAAATAAAACGGCCAGCAGCTGGTTATTGAAAAAGTCCTTTTTACTCAGGTGATTTAAAATGGAAGTGATGCTGCCAATGACCAGGTTGTCCATTTAACTACTATAACTGAGGCCTTAAAGGGTAACCGACAGCATGGCAGTCTCAGTTAGTAACTGTATCTATTATAAAGAGCTCCCCCATACCTTTCAAACACGCCTAAGATTATGTCTCTAGCTTCTCTGGATCTTAAGTTATAGGCAGGTATGTTCTGTCTGTATTTGTGACAGGCACATGATGAGCTGTGTATAAAGCCCCACCCCCCAAAAATCACTCGTTACATACCTGCAACCACTCTCTATCCTTTCCTCTACTTATGGACACCTTTGAAAGATAAAAAAATATTTTGAGACTTGTAGCTAGCTTTAAAAATGATCTAGAAGTTCAGGGTCAGGGCTTATAATGCAGCTGATGATGCTCTTTCAAAGCTCTCAGGAAACACCACCCTTTATACTGCTGGAACTTTGGATACATTGCAGCTAGATGCATGATCCACAGTTCCCCTTTAATATTACTAAACAATGGTGCTTGTCATTACAAGTATTAAAGTTATGAGTATTAAAAGTATGCTATAAAGTTAATGTAACCCCCTTAATTCTAATGTACCAATGGTGAGAACTTAATCGATATTATGGATGCATCAAACTTGTGGAGATCTCTAGGCCACCCTTGAGGGGTTTGTGCTATGCCCTCACCCCTGTACACAGCACATAGAGAGAACTTTTTCCATAGGCTGGGCCCCCTGTCATGTATAGGGGGGGAAACCGCAATATTTTTATTGCCAGAAAATCTTCCCTCTTTCCTCTGCCGTTCAGAACTACCGGCAGCCGTGTCTGTGATTGGCTGCCTCTCAGCCAATCACAGACGTGGCTGACGGTCCCGCCCCTCTGCTTGCAGTTTCGTGCAAGCAGAGGGCCGGGCAGGAAAGAAGGAAGGTAAGTAATGTTTGGAGAAATTTCTGGCAATAAAAATATTGTGGTTGGGGCTGGGGGGAGAAGCAGAACATTATAATAAAAGTTGTTAAGAAGGGTGGACATGGACATACCCTTTAAGTAGATTCATGTGTTTGGGAATCAAGACCAAACTACACACAGCTAAATCTTTACTGACTTTTTCCCGACATACAGTTTGTAATTATTTAACAGTATTAGCATAATACGGCTCGAATCAAAGTATAAAGAAAGCAAACATTATAAAGATCCTGTGTTCCAGGTATCCTGGTGTCTCAGGCGGAGGCCTCACTACAATGCACCAAATTATTATTGCATGTTGTTTCGGGTTTGCGCATGCGGTTTCGCTATTTTCAGTGAGATGCGAAAAAATGCTTGTACACAAAACTGACACGCAATCATATGCGCATTGGAAATCACATGAATTTTCGTGTTTCCGCGATTTCCATATTAGCGAAAATCGCAAGCAAAAACAAGAAAAACGTGCCAGTTTGACCTAGCCCTTACTCTAATTTCTAATTGCATTAAGTTGACCATACACTACATACTCACTTTCCGACATTCTGATCCACAGAGACGAAAATGCACTAGGTAGACATTAAATCCATTCGATGAACAAAGTCAAATCTGTCTAATAGTGTAATAGTGTAATTCAAGGTACATTATTTTGATTCTGATGTCAAAATTTTCAACATCAAGTCTCAAGTCTTATTAGAGCCCAGTTTCATTCTTATCTTAGAGAAATATCTTAAAGGGTAACTGGTATCTACCCAAGTGCCCTTTAGTAAAAAGAACACATTCCTACCTAAATTATGCTAAGATCATGCTTCTAGATGCAATCTACAAACACTAATATCAATTAAGTTCTAACCCGTGGTACATTAGAATTAAGGGGGTTACATTCATTTTATAGTATACTTTTAATACTCATAACTAATCTTTAATACTTGTAATGACAATTAGAAAGCACTGATGTATGCTTATATTAAAGGGGAACTGTGGAACATGCATCTAGTTGCAGTGTATCCAAAGTTACAGCAGTATAAAGGGTGGTGTTTCCATTTAGCATTGTGAGCTGTGACATCACCAGCACCATTTACTCTTCCCCCCATTCCTTTGGCAGGAGCATGCTTAGTTGTATACTACTACTGTAGCTGTCTTTAAATAGCTTCAGAAAATATTTTTTTTTTTTCTAGGGTGTCATGCTTCTTAAAGCATATTATGTGACGGTCACATATCCTGACTGTCTGAATGTAACTTTACAAGCCTATAACTTTAGAGCCAGAGAAGCTAGAGACATCATCATTGGTGATTTTAAGGTATTAGAGAGGGCATTTGTATGGAAAGATTTACCCTTTCAATACCGTACCACAAAATAGGTTGAGAGTAATCAATACATGTTTAAGTTCCCCCATCCCATACACACACAACTTTATAACATTGGTTTAACTTTATTTTTATCCCCCATTACTTTATATCATTGGCATTCTAGGATATTTTGTTAAGCGTGAAAACTCCTAGACCCATCCAGACAATATTTACTTAGGTCCATCAGCTAAAATAAGCATTTTTACAATAGGTTTTGTGTATTGATGTGAAGCACAATTGTGCTGATTACATCGTGTCTTGAGGGAGCTGTTAACCGCAAGGAGAGCTTTATGATTAAACTAACCCATATTGAAGGTTTTTTCTTTCTTCTTCTACACAAGCTGGTGTTGGAAATGAATATCTCCAAGGCATTGTGTTGTATGATTGCATTTCCTTCCAGTACATTTCCTACATTTTATTTATTTTTTTTATCCCACAGAACATCAGTTTCAGCAGTCGATTAGAATGCTAAGTATTGCAGAAAAAAAAGACCCTGCAAAATATCATGTGGGTTAAAGCAAAATCTACCAATCTGCAGAATCCCAGAGAGTTTGATAGGTCAGACGTGGAAGTTTTTATTAATCAAATAGCCAGGCCAGTTGGCTGTTTCAGATGCAGAATAACTGCAGAGATATCTAGAAGGCTTGCTTTTCCTTTTTAACGGGAAGGCATCCAATTAATTAAGATTCCATTCCTCTGTATTTCTGTCAAAGGGAACATGACCCTTGGTGTCAATCAATTAGGAGCAGTTTGCTGCAAGAAGAACCAGTTCATTCTTAACAAAGGAAGATAACATTTTCACCATGTTAATAAATGATCTGTCTGTGCGAGAAATGAACACGCACGTTTATATGTGAGATTAAATAAGTATCCTGCCATCATAATTACAGTAGAACTGAGGTAGGCAACCTTTAGCTCTCTAGGAGCAGCAAAGTTGTAGACATTTGTCAAAATAAAAGTATGCATGTCGGCTATAACAATATACTGAATAAGGAAGGAAGGGTTTTTCAGTTTAGACAATAAATTATTTTTCACGGTTTCTCAATATTATTTTTCTAAAGCTCAGGATAAAAATTGTCTGAGAGGCAGCCAATCATGGACGCGGCTGCCGGTAGATCTGAACGTCGGAGGAAAGATTGAAGGTAAGTAAAGATCGGGGGAGTTTCATACATTAAAAATATAGCGGTTGGGGCTGGGACTAAGCCCTACACTATATAAAATGGATTTGTAGCTAGGGGGTGGGAGTCCAAAACGGGAGGGAGAGGGAGGGGGAGGGGGGGGGAGAATGGCTGCAGTGCGCATGGACTCTGCTATCCTCCTGGTGGGCAGTTTTTGGGACTTTGGGGGGGGGGGACTACAGGGGAACCATTTGGAGCTGGGATGTGAGGTAAGGATTTTTATTTACTACAGAGTGGGGCCAGTGGTGGGGGGAATTATAGTTTTGGGGGTGGATGTGCCCTTTAAGGTAGAAATACCAATAGTAACTTAGTTTAAATACAAACTAGGAAATAATCAGGAAATTATGTACAAATCACCAAAACGTAAATTAAAGGGCATGTCCAAACCCTAATATTTAACCCACTACTGGCCCCACTGTATAGTGTTAAAAATCCTTCCCTTACATCTCTGCTCCTTATGGTTCTCCTGCAGTCAGGGCCGGATTTCCCACTAGGCCACCTAGGCCGTGGCCTAGGGCAGCACAGCCACTAGGGGCGGCAAAAAAAAAAAAAAAAGAAAGAAAGAAAAGGGTAAAGCAGCATTGCACCCCCATTTTAAATTTACACAATGCACGCTAGTTGGCACACAGCAGAGCTTTGTTAAATCAGAAATGGGCAGCGATTGCCGATTTGCTGGGGGAGCAGGTCCCTCCCCCACTTACAAAGCTCTGTTTCAGCTAATAAATGACCGCGTACAGGTGTACAGGCAGTACAAGTTAGCTGGCCTAGGGGAGAAAAAAGTATAAATCCGGCCCTACCTGCAGTGTCTGTCTAAAGTTCCAGAAAGTGAAGAGTACTAGCTATCTGTGAGTCATCCTGTCCCTGCTTCAGCCTTGTCCTCAGTAAGGACTGTGAGATGCACGGGGAGACCCCCCACACACACTTCTCTCCCTCCAGATCCCTTCTTGCTGCTTCTATCTCTTCTGTGTGTAGGGAACCCCAGCCCACCCCCAACCGCTGATTTAGATTTGTAAAACAAGCAGCCGAAACATACTTGCATAGCTGGCAACTGCGTATTTGATTCCTGAAATGCTACATTCGAGGGTTATCAGCGAAATGCTACATTCGAGGATTATTACCGAAATGCTACATTTGAGGGTTATCACCAAAACTCTACATTTGAGGGTTATCACCGAAATGCTACATTCGAGGGTTATCACCGAAATTCTACATTCGAGGGTTATCACCAAAACTCTACATTCGAGGGTTGTGGCTGAAATGGAGGGTCAGCAAACGGTACATTCGAGAGTTATCGTTTCAAAAATTCAATAATTATGGAATTTTTAATAATTATTAAGTTCTGAAAACCCGAAAGTTTGTAGTTTGGGAAGTTCTAACAAGTCTGAGTTAATCCGAACTATTAAAATTCCGAATAGGAAGGCACCCTCGTTGAGTTACGCGAACCCAGGGGTGAGGACCTGGCGGTTCAGGCCATCACCCTGGGTAAAAGTTACTGACCAAAGAAGAGGAGCGCAGAGAAGGTGAGTATAATTGTCCTTTAAATATCCAGTTATAAATGCATATAATAAATTGTTAATAATAGCTTTTTGGCTTGTGAGCAGATAACTAAGAAGTCACCAGTTTTTTGTTTTAAGGTTGAACATTTCCCTTTAAAGGTTCTTGTCATTTATACATGAAATAATCTATATTTTTTTCTTATTACACTTAATTTTTCCTTGAAATCATAACATGAGCATAAAGGGTTTGTATGTGGTTGTATTGATGGAAAATAACCATTTAAAAAAAAAAAAAATCTGAGAAGCCATGATTACAGAATCCATAAAGAAACAGAACTACAGAAATATTAACAAATGTTTAATTCCGGTGAGATCTGTATCTTGCAAACACAACACTGCATGAAAACATGGCATATAAAAGACGCAGTGAAAAAGATGTTTTATTGCTGGCCCGTTGGGAAAATCAGCTTTCTCTGGTCTCATCCATCTTTACAACTCTGCAGAGAAATAGACAAATCTCTGTGCACTGATATAGATTATTATGTAAATTCCCCATTGTTATAATGAATTTAGATACAAGATGTATTCTTAATCAGCTATTTGTAACAAAATATTTCTGTTGCTCTTGCTGAAAGAACACAAAAGATTTTTATTCTCCCCCTTGCCTTTCCTAACCAATATGTCTTGTTGGCTTCTAATTATATTGCAATCAAACCTTTTGAGGTTATTTAAATTGGAATCTAAAGTTTCAGGAGGAAAGAAATATCGTAAAAGGGGGAAATGTACTTTTCTTGTTACTAGAATTTATCTTGATTATTTTTTCTTTATAGCGAGAAGCTGATCTTGTAGACCCTCATAATGCCAGTTACATTGTTACGTTGTTAACATTGGTAGAGAAATAGACATATGTTGCAAATCCCAGCACAATTGACCCACACACCTAATTAACAAAAACCAAAAAGTCACCTCCCTCTTCTCCCTCCCTCCTCTTTGCCCTCGTAAATATATGCCACCAACAACAATGTTAACTGCAGCTCCTCTTAATTACACATCCATACACATCTGTTCCACTATATGAAGCTATGCATGCATGTAATTAACTATATCCCTGGGTATTCTGCCTGTCTAAGAAGACATTCAAACCTTCTTTAAAGGAATAAAGGATTCTGCCAATGAACACCTATCATGGAGTGTATTCCAGAACCATACTATCTTCACAGTGAAGAACTGTTTAAACCTTCTTTCTGTTGTCCTTTGACCACCCTGTGTAAGTAGAGATGACCGAAACTGACGGGTTTAGTTCCGTTTTCAGATCTCAGGATAATCCCGAAGATCAGAAAATCCAAAAACGGAACTTAAATTAAATTCTGGAGCGCATTTTCGATTTTTATCGAAAGTTAGAGCTATTTTTGAAAATTCGCGAACATAGCCACGAACGTTCGATAATCCTCGAAACTATTTCTGAGTTTTCAACTGTATTTTCGAGTATTATTGAATGTTCAAGGCTATTTTTGAGAATTTTCACAAATAGCTCGAAAATGCACTCCAAAGTCCAAAATCCGAATGATCCGTCCGGTTTCAGACAGAACATTCGGAACCGAGGGGTTCCGTGTTGGATCCGGGTTCAAGTCGGACCCAGATTCCATCTCTATGTGTAAGGAAAATACCCACTGGTAGTTAAACATATCTGTGAAGAGCTATGATATTTCCTAGTAAGCATCCCCTTCGATTCTCAAAATTCAACACCTCCATTTCTTCCTAAACAGCAAGTTCCATGGACAGCCTCACTAGGGATCTATAGATTAGCAGGATCATTTTTTTTCTTTTTTTGAAATTTTTAGAAAAATCAATTGTTAATTATACCAAGTTATGGTTATTTTCTTCTGGTTAAAGAACATCAATACCCATTTAAACCCACCTTCATCTATTGATAGTACCCAGGGGAAGGACCTAAACCGCTAGATCCTCACAACTAGATTTACTTGCAAAGCAGAGAAAGCTAGAAAGTTGTGCTCGCCAGCCCCCATTTGACCTGTGAACTTTCCCAAGCTCATCTTTCTACTTACCAACACTGAGGGGTGGACAGAAAAAAAGTGGTCTGGTGAGCACAACTTTCTAAAAGATGGTTCTCTGGTTTGCACGTAAACCCAGGGGTGAGGACCAACATTTTAGAATCTCACCCTTGGTACTTTTAATTGGCCAAAGAAGAGGAGAGGGTCTTTGGTCTTTAAAGCACAGAGCGCATATAAAATGAGGTTTACACCCAGAGCTCCCTTAAGGGGTTAAAGTCATGCTTACCGATGTTTGCTTGGTTTGCGGAATATCGCAAGAGACACTATGCAGTCGCCACAGCCTATACGAGGCTGATAGCTGGCGTTAAAAACGAGCGTGAGATTCCCCCAGAGCTGCACAGCCTCTGCTAAATCCCAGTCTCTCTGGGTGAAACTCCCTACATACCCCTTAACCCTATTTAGCCTCACATTACGCCAGCTGTTGTACATCCATCTTCTGTTAAGGCTTTGAGCATATCATTGCTGTATGGTTTCTTGCTAGTGACAATGGTTATGCTGGTCTGTAGAGGATATTATTGAATTTTTTTTTAAAGAAATATTAATACAAGAATAGAAAGTTCTGCTGTATATGGCTTAACTAAAGATATTCTCAGTGGACTTAAACAGAATGTTAAATAGGCTTAGAGGTTACTCTCCTTTGGAGAATGCCCCAGGCAAGACAAGCAATGTAACAAAAATATGCGACAGGGAACAACTTAGTATTCAAAGCAAACAAATGGAATCTTGCATTCAAATGTATACATGCAAATCACAAAGGACTGATTGGTCCATGCAAGCGTTCAGCTATAGACTTTTTACAGGTCTATTTACATTCTGAAAAATAAAGATCAATAAAGTCTTCCTGTATATAAGGTGAATTAAAAGAGTCATTTTTAAGATTGTATTACAATATTACAATGAAGGGCATTTCTTTAAAATACTGTATGCATTTTCAATGACAAACCCTCCAGTTTAATTACATTTACTGGTAAGCAGATGCACAAACATTATAGGAGATATTTTTATGGATCAATAAAATATAATAATTAAGTTGATGTAAATTTATAGTCACTTAAAATACCAATGCGTATTTCTGCATCAATGCACTGCTGCACACATCATTGGCGTGGTTCTAGAATCTGTTAGGACTATTGAAATACAAACTCTACTGGTATAACCGGTAAACATTTAGACTCTTGTTTAGATATATTGTATTAAGTCCAGCAAATGAAAAGCAGGGCTGGATTTATGTAGGAAATGTCTAGATTTATATCTTATCTTACTATTAGAGACGGGATCCAGGTCCCACTCGAAACTGGATCTGACACGGAACCCTTCGGTTCCGAAATCCGAATGTTCCATCTGAGACCTGCGGATCGTTCAGATTTCGGGACTTCTAACTGCATTTTCAATGATTATCGAATGTACGAGGTTATTTTTAGGGATGGCCGGTTCGCGGATCCGAACCCGGATCCGCCGCGGATTTATCCCGTTTGCGAACGGTGGGTTTTTCCGGATTTTCTGCCTTCTGAACTTCCGAACCGCGGATTTCTCGTATTTTCGAAAATGTTCGAAATTACGAGATTTCTCGTATTTTCGACAATTTTTGAAAATACGTATTTTCGACAATTTTAGAAAATACGAGGACGTCTCTTATTTTCTTAAATACGTATTTTCGAAAATTGTCGAAATTACGAGGATTACTCGTATTTTCGAATTTTCAAATTTTTTCTAAAATTCGCGGATCCTCGAGCGGACCGGATTTTGCGAAGTTCGGACATCTCTAGTTATTTTCGGTAATCCACGAAAATACAATCAGAAACTCAAAAGTAATTTCCATTCATATTTTCGAGGGCTATCGAATGTTGAAGATTATTTTTTAGGATTACCAAAAATAACCTTGTACCTTTAATAATAATGGAAAATGCAGTCCCAAAGTCCCAAAATTACGTTCCATCTTAGATTTTTCGGAATTTTCCCTGAGATTCGTAAATCCGAAAACAGAATGAACCATCTCTACTTACTATGCCATGAATCCTCACATTGTCACTTTTCACACCTTTAGTGTCCTCTTTGCACACCTGGTTATGAACTTAGGAATCCCTGAATTTTCACTTAAGTGACCTTTTAGTGTCCACTTTTCACAATTGGTTTTATATTGCTTGCCGCTACTTATGATAAAGTCATTGAAATACTTCCTATATGGTGTTGATGGTGATTAGGGATTCACAAACCCTCCTGGTTTCCTTCTGCTGGTGGGTTTGTGGAAACATTTGACTGGGTATTACGGTGGTCAACTGAAATTCTGCAACAAAAGTACAAAAAATACAAAACTAACAGGGTTATTCAATAAAAGTTCTTATCGTTAAAAATGGTGCTAATTTTGCCCCAACCAATCAGATGTTAGCTATCAAATGTTAAATAAGATCTGATTGGTTGGGGCAAAGTTAGCACCATTTTTAACGATAAGAACTTTTATTGAATCTCCCTGTAAGTTTCCCATATTGAGACTATTATCAGTAGTTGTGATAGATTAAATTTTGGCAATGAATCCAGATTTGATATGAAACTATGGTACATCAGGGTGATTATTTTTAGAATAGAAAAAATGGTTGAGATACAGTATTTATTCACTTACCTTAATACTAAGGTTTCTAAAGGTGCGGTACGGCTTTTTCACAATAACGTGCCTTTAGTGATCAATATTTTTATGGCCACTATCATACAATCATAATTGTATGATCACCTATACAATACTATAGTGGTATTGAACTACCCCTTGGTATTGTAAGGCTGTACAGTCATATATGTATGGCTGTGGCTGTACTTTTACAATAACCATTGGTATCGGTACTTTTCAAACTTTGGGTTTTTAAATTGCACCCTTAATTTGACCACAGACATGCTATTACTTTTGCATTCTGGTGATAATCGCATACACAGACCTGACCGACTTCCCATACACTTTGTGGGAATGAGCCAGCCGTGTGTCCATACACAGGCCGATTGCATTTGCTCCCTCTACTAGAAGAAGCCTATACTGACCAATGTTTTTTTTTTTTCTTGACGTTTTAATAAACTTGCTTCGTCTAATTGTTTGGGTTTTTTTTTGTAAATTCCCTTTTTATTGGTTTTCATGAAAAATAAAGTTTTTTTTTTACAAACAAGCACTTGGTATATTATAAATGGATAGAAGTGGTATTAGGCGTGGGTAAAAGTTATAGGATTGAGGGTGGGTGGGTAGGGGGATAAGGTCAGATCTGAGCATCACAATGTATTGAAACAACATTTGTATATTTTGACAGTATTGCAGCTAGGAGCTATTTGTTTGAGATCTTGTAATCATGTCATTTTGTATCTGTAGAGTTAATTTATGTTATCAGCAAGTTTTGTAGGTTTCAGTTGCCTCATCTAATTGTTTAATCCTCATTGTCTTTTTTTTTTTCTAAAGTGTTATTATTCTGACTCCCAGATAAATCTTTGTTTTTATGGCGCCTTTTTAATTTTATAGATATAGATCTTACATAAATATTTATGAGTTTCATGTCATGCCTAGTTATATAGAATTAGTCCAAACTCATTCCTTTCCATTTGTGTGAGTTTCCAAGGACAGATGGAACTAAATTCTTCAAAGTGGTTTCCATTATTTCCATTGGATATCTGTCTGAAATTGTTCATTTGCAGTCTTATCTAGATACACAACACATGCTAAATTATTAAGATGGTATTCTCTTCAAAGCAGTTTGGAAGGTCACTGGGTTCGAATCTGTTAGAATTTAGATTATTCCACATGTGTCATAAGCTAAGAAACAGAATCACAAAGTGTTATTAGCAACTCTGAATCAGGTTCACCTCCTAGCTTTCCGGAACTCTACTGAACTTATGAGTATAAACATCAGTTTGTTCCCAGATTTTCTGCATAAACGAAGACAAGCTTCAAACGTGTCAGGGTGTCATAGGTCAGTGGCATCATTTATAAATGCAAGAGTAATTGCCCAATGTTGTGAGACTTAAAAAGTCTCCGTTCTTTGGGTAAACACATTATTGACACCCACTCCCTTGAATACAGTAGACAGTAAAATAATTTGATTTCAGGAATAACGCACAAGAAAATGGAACAAATAAAGAACTAGGAAGGACGATTATATTCAATGCAGGATTTGTTGTAACTAACTGAAAACTTTATGTACGTTACCTAAGTTAATACTCTTTGGACCTTTTTAAATTTATGCAGACAATATAAAGCACATAAACCCTATAGATATAAACTCCATATATTCTAATTTACCCTTTTTAATCCACTATAACAATGTTTTACACATATTTCCCTAAATTATCCACGCATTAGCATAATGGAAGTTTTACGTTTTCAAGGGTACGTTTATTGAAAAAATAACTTTGCCTCATCTTAATCTATAATTAAATACATGTAAGTAGCAATTACTCTGAGGTGTGTGTTGCCTTTAATCAGTACTTGTTTTGCTCATTCAGTATCCCCACTCCCTCTCAGTGTACATACCCTTTAAGGTGGGTACGCCCATTACTGAAAAAGTCTTTTTCGGTAATGTGTGTACGTTCCTAATGGCTGGAAACGTTATTACGGAAACATAATTTGTCTCGGTTGCAGTCAGCCCCCAGTACTAAAGTATAGGGAGTTGGCTTAGAATGTTCGGTGTATGGCAGTCGCGAGCAGCTATACTTTATATATGGAACAACGCTTGTGACTCTGTGTAGCCACAATATGACAGATTAATAATGTGTGTATCCAGCTTTAGAGTAGCTGTAAGCCAATCTAGAAATCTTCAAACAGTTAAATGTGGATTAGAATGGGTATGTTTACTTTTAAATGTTGACAACATAAACTTAGAAGGACAAATGGCCCACATTTTAAGTAAAATGAACTTGCCTATTAAAACAGAGCACACAGTAATCTATTAACTAAATGTAAAAACTATTTTACGCAAGGGAGACTTATACAGTTCGCTTCTCTGTGGTGTTGGTGGAAATGTGGGAAGGGCAGCTGGTGTTAATTAAAATTGTGAAAGGGGAACTTTGGCCTCCAATTAAGTTTAAATTAAATAGGAGCATTTAAATGCCTTTAAAATTAGCCCTGGATCAAACCTTTTTGTATTGTTATTTTTCTGAAATGGTATAGCAAGTTAGAGGGTAAATCCACCCTCACCGTTTACATTTATCAGCAGCTTAAACTCCAACCTGATATTATTTTCTATATACAGTACCTTTATCAAAATTGTTTTATACTTACTTACACAGATATGTGAGGCAGAGGGGGTGCATGAAAGAGAGTAAGAGACGTTTCATCACAGTCACTCAAGAGAAGCTGACTTCAAAATGGCATCATTATCTACGTATGGCTTCTAGAATTTAATAACCATGGACATTTTTTCAATCAATTTTTTTTCCAGAATTTTTTATTCCCCATTACAATATATTTCCCTTTTTTATATACTTCAAAAGCTCAGCCCTACTTTTATCTTTTGATAAGAACCAACAAGTCAGAATGTTAACACACAGATAACACACTTTACACATAATCTGTTGGTAATGTGTTGCAATTTAGAGATACATCCTTCTAATCCTTTAGTATGGGGATATATTGTTTGGTGCAATATTCTGCAGTGATCACTATGGCCACATATAGATATAGCGGGAACCACAATGCTAATTGACTTTGAAATTTAGGAAAAACCAACCAATTCTGTAAAAGGCAGAGATGGTCTGTCACAGGGATAGGCAACCAGTAGCTCTCCAGATGTTTAAAAACTATAACTCCCAGCATTCCTCTACAAGAACTCAGCTGACAGTGAATGCTGGGAGTTGTAGTTTTCAAATATCTGGAGATCTACTGGCTGCCTATGCCTGGTCTGTCAGATGTGCCATTTTGGTGGAATACACATGCAGAGGTTTTCTAATATTAAAACAAACATAAAGGTCCGGTATAACAGTAATTATATGAATAATTATAAATAAATAATAAAACATTTTTATATAAAAGAAATTAATTGCATGGGACAGAAAAAAACCTATAACACAAAGAACATCACCGCACACTGTGATTTAAGTAAAATATTATTCTGGAAATACATATTTAATCAAGGGTGTTCCTAGGGTTTTTGACACCTGAAACAACTTAGAAATGCCGCCTATCGTTAGACGGGTGGCAGTACATTAAGTGGGCGTTACTTCATCAGGGAACATAGGTGTGGCTTATGGAGGTGGGTGTGGTGAGCTGACTAACAGTGACTGGTGGACTGGAGGGATGAGTTAACAATGATTGGTAGACTGGAGGGCTGACTTAACACTGATTGGTGGACTGGTGCTGAAATACAGTGTTGCAGGAAGGAGGATTTTTTTTAACTGCCACCTTTTAAGTGTTTCTCATGGATGCGCTCTGAGCAAATGTTTCAGTTTGCTTCATGGTAGGGGCACCTTTGTATTTAATATTATGGAGATTGCAAACAAATAAAGTTTGTATTTGTTTAATGACAGAATTAATGACATTTGTTTGAAATGGGAAAATAAAAGGGCCATATGCAATTACGTTATGTCAATACTAAATGGACATAACCAAACGTGGTGTTATTGGATAGCATAGAAAGATCACAAATTGATCTTGTGTGTAATAACTACAATAGGGCTTCTCAAAGAGTGTGCCGGGCAATATGGTGCAACTTCAATGGGCTTGACGTGCGCCTCAGAATTTTGGTAGGGGATATATTATCACCAGCATAACTTAAATTTTTGTTATTTTGTACTCAAAAAAATATAATTTGCATTGTGCCACAATCTGAAAAAGTTTAAGAAAAACTGACCTCTTTCTTATGCCGCAAACAGATAAAATATGTTTCTAAATTTAGCTTACATTTTGGTAAATAATAATAAATAATACGTTTTTTTAAAAAAAAATTTTAAACTTTTTTAAGTTAAAAGTTTGACAAACTCAAAGATGCGGATTGCTAGATGCAAGACTAACCAACAGCACCCATATTAGCAAGGTCATATACAGTAAATAAGTTAAAATGCAGTCTCTCTAAGACTACACAGGACATCACGTTTAATGGTTGTTGAACACATATGTCCAATAGTAATCTGGTACTCAGGAAGCTGGGGCAGTCACATTCCTTGGCATTATGTGATGCCGGCAGGGTGCTATCCGTCAGTAAAGTATACAAACATAGAGATGAATGACTGGAGCACTCCTCGATCTTTATCAATCATATTTTTATAGTTATGCCATGTCAACGCGTTTCGGTCCACTAATAGTACCATCATCAGTTGCACTATAAACCTGTAGTACTGTCTTCCAGTAATTGCTGGTATTTTACATACTGTAGCTCTGGTTGGTATGAGGATACTATACAATATTGAGAATTACTGGTATTAATACATATACTGTAGCTCTGGTTGGTACAGCATACTATCTAATATTGAAAATTACTGGTATTGATAAATATACTCTAGTTCTGGTTGGTACAGGGATACTATATAATATTGAGAATTACTGGTATTAATACATATACTGTAGCTCTCGGTTGGTACAGGCATACTATAAAATATTTAGAATGACTGGTTTTAATACATAAACTGAAGTTCTGGTTGGTACAGGGGATACTATCTAATATTGAAAATTACTGGTATTGATAAATATACTGTAGTTCTGGTTGGTACAGGGATACTATAAAATATTGAGAATTATTGCAGTTCTGGTTGGTACAGGGACACTATATAATATTGAGAATTACTGGTATTAATACATATACTGTAGTTCTAGTTGGTACAGAGATACTATATAATATTGAGATTTACTGGAGTTAATAAATATACTGTAGTTCTGGTTGGTACAGGGATACTATATAATATTGAGAATTATTGGTATTAATACATACACTGTAGCTCTGGTTGGTACAAGCATACTATAAAATACTGAGAATTACTAATATTAATACATATACTGTAGCTCTGGTTGGTACAGGGATACTATATAATACAGAGAATTACTGATATAAATACATATACTGTAGTTCTGGTTGGTACTGGGATACTAGATAATATTTAGAATTACTGGTATTAATACATAAACTGTAGTTCTGGTTGGTACAGGGATACTATCTAGTATTGAAAATTACTGGTATTAATAAATATACTATAGTTCTGGTTGGTACAAGGATACTATATAATATTAAGAATTACTGGTATTAATACATATACTGTAGTTCTGGTTGGTACAGAGATACTGTATAATATTAAGTATTACTGGAATTAATGCATATACTGTAGTTCTGGTTGGTACAGGGATACTATATAATATTGAGAATTATTGGTATTAATACATATACTGTAGCTCTGGTTGGTACAGGCATGCTATAAAATACCGAGAATTACTGATATTAATACATATACTGTAGTTCTGGTTGGTACAGGGATACTATATAATATTAAGAATTACTAGTATTAATACATATACTGTAGCTCTGGTTGGTACAGGCATACTATATTATATTGAGAATTACTGGTATTAATACATATACTGTAGTTCTGGTTGGTACAGGGATACTATATAATATTATGAATTATTGGTATTAATACATATACTGTAGTTCTGGTTGGTACAGGGATACTATATAATATTGAAAATTACTGGTATTAATACATATACTGCAGTTCTGGTTGATCCAGGGATACTTTCTGATTGACATTTGGCATCAGAAAGGATTTTTTTTTACCCCACTTTTAGCTTTTTTTTTTTTTTGCCTTCCTCTGGATCAACTTTTAGGTAGGGTTAAAAATGAGGGTAAAAAGGTTGGACTTGATGAATGTATGTCTTTATTCAATCTTAATTAATATGTTTCTTTGTTACAAAATAAACCAGTTTTGATTCAATCCTATCTGCACCTATCTTATATTGAATGTTTATGGATTTATGGTAACAATAGGGTAGTTATATGCAAGTTCAAGAAAGGAGCATGACCACCAACTGGTTAAATATATCTTGTTCCTATGGCAGCTATATAAAAATCAATGTATATGCCTCTGTGCTAAGAACACTTTAAAAAGTTATCTCTATGACAACATCTCTCTAACGCCTACTCTACCAAGGAAGGGCATAGAGTTTGACTGCACCAAGCAAATAAGCAGAGGACTTCATCAAGCATCGGTATATACATAGTTTTTTTGGCCACTCTTAAACTAAGCTACAGAATTTACATTTTTTCAATTTATGCTCTGACAACCTCCAGGCTGTGACAGGCAACAGATGTTGTCAATACAAACAGCCGCATTATGCTGTCTTCTGACATACTTGAGTGAATATAAATATGTCCATCGCCATCTCGCAAGGGCAATTTCTATTTCATCTCAATTGTCTTTTTCTTGGAAGGACAATACCATTCACACACTTGATTTATTAGTTTCCTATGAGGTTTGCTTATGCCTCTACTTTAACCCTTCCAACACCAAATGCAGGCAACTAAAAGCTCCGGAATTGCGTACCGCTCTTTAAAAAAAAAAAAAAAAGAACAACAATAAAAAAAAAAGTTAATAAAAGGGGCCATTTATTTTCTTGACACAACCTTAATGATTTTCATATTTTCCAAGCTTGATGAAAAATGGTACTTGCTCATATTTACTTATCTCGTTATTGAGTTTCCAAGTAAAATGGCCTACAGTTTGGGCTGTACATGGGAACCCACACGGTTTCTACAGTATTTCTTTAGAGTATGGGTTAACAGCTATTGCATAGTGTTAAAATGATAATGTGATAAATACAGAAGGCAGGTTGGATAAGTAGACCAAGGTTGTTGAGAGGAGACTCTAAAATAGCAAATACAATGAGAGCTGGAGGCCAGTTTTGCTCCCTTTTTTTCTTGCAGTCATCCGCAGAAAACAGATTTTACCTTTCTAAAAGGCTTTTCTGTTCAATTAATACTAGGAAGAATATGTGGAATGTAGAGTTATTGAATAAAGAGATGTTTGATGTATTTATTAAGATATCTTTACTGGATTCATTTGTATGGGCACTTTTGTTCTACTTTTAAACCTACAGTATGTCGCTTGGACATAGATGGTAAATTTACAAGATAGAGTCTCCAAAATGGCACAATTATTACCAACTGTTTAGAGTCTATTAAGGTCTTTAAAATATAATTGTTTTATGTCAAGTGCAATGATGCATTCATACGTTGCAAACCTGTTTGATAATTTTTTTAATTTTTTTTTAAAAAAAGCATGAATTATGCAGTGACTTTTCCCTTCCCATATTACCCTTGTGCTTACTAGTAAATAATGGCCAACAGAACAGTAAGGAAAATGTGTCAACTGGAAATGTAGATCTTCGCTTTTTTTTTTCCACGAGACATGTAAAGTATCACCCATATTGCCATACATTATTCCATGGACCAATCAAGTTTTTTAAATAATTTTTTAGGGAATTGTAATGACATACAATGAGTAGAGATAAACTGAACCACTCACTGAGTTTGGTCGGAGAATTTTAGAAGTTTTTTAAAAAAAAATCAGGGTTATTCAATAAAAGTTCTTATCGTTTAAAATGGTGCTAATTTTGCCCCAACCAATCAGATCTTATTTAACATTTGAAAGCTAACATCTGATTGGTTGGGGCAAAATTAGCACCATTTAAACGATAAGAACTTTTATTGAATAACCCCCACAACAATCAATCAAATATTGTCAACCATATGTATCCATTTAAACATCTCATAAGTAGAGATGTCCGAACTTCGAAAAATCCGGTCTGCGCGAGGATCCGCGGATTTTTGAAAAAATCCGAAAATTCGAAAATCCGCGAGCGGACCCGTTAAAACGTATTAAAATGAAAGTTCGGCAAAATCCGCATTAAAAGTGGTCTAAATAGCCTTGGTAACTTACACTTAACCACTCAGGGACCTGGGTAATGGCCTTAGAAGCACGTATAAATGCCAACAATACCTAAAAAGTACAGTCCGCTAGCGTGACTTTAAAAAAACGGTATTTTTCGAAAATACGAGGATTCCCGTAAAAACGAGGATTTCCGTAAAAAAACGAGGCTTTCCGTAACTATGATAGCTGCCATTGGCTAATTTGGATCATGTGGCTTGCTCCGTCTTGAAAAATTTACACGAATTACTCGTTTTTACGAGGATCATCGTTTTTTCCGGATCCCGAAAGTATCGTAGATCCTCGTAATTACGGAGATACTCGTATTTTCGAAAATTTTCGTAAAAAAAAAAATCCGCAGTTCGGAAGTTCGGAAGTCCGGAAAGTCCGGAATAATCCGCCGTTCGCGGATGGGAGAAATCCGCGGCGGATCCGGGTTCGGGTCCGCGAACCGGCCATCTCTACTCATAAAGGCAACAACAGTTTTCCTGATTCCACAAGTTTAACTATGATCCGCAATTAAAGTATGAATTAGTGACTATAGAAAATGATATCAATCATAGTCTCGATTCAAGCCTGATGGAGCCAGCATCTTTAAGCGCTTTATCCATCTGACTTCCCTTTTTTTGAGTTCTAGATATCTATCGCCACCTCTTGGGGAAATGGCTACTGATTCTAATACTGTAAATTTAAGTTCACTTGCATTGTGACCTGCTTCTATAAAATGTTTAGGGACTGGTAAGTGGACATGTCTCAGTGAAATTGATGATTTGTGTTGGGAGATACGGGATTTAACTTTTTGGGTGGTTTCACCTATGTGTATAAGTCCGCATGGACATAAAAGGGCATATATGGCAAAATTGATGTTACATGTGAAAAAATCATCAGTGTTTATTTTCTCTTTCGTAGTTGGATGGACTAATGAATCCCCCACTATGACCTGTAGGCAATGTACACAATTGTAACATTTTGTCATCCCTTTCTTTCCAAAAGCCAAGTAACACTTTTCTTAGCTATTTGTATTCTGGGTTGTGTACTAGCTACCATTGTGCCAATCGTTTTACCTCATCTATAAGTACTCATTGGATATTGTTGGAACTCCTCAATATTTGGATACATATCTTTAAGAATGTGCCAGTGCTTTTAGACAACCTTCATGACACCATAACTCAACGTTCCAAACTGGATAATAAATGGAATCCTTTTTCCTCTTTGTGTTTGAACTTTCCCTTGTACTGTAATATCCAATGCTCTTCCCATCACTTTATCAGGATACCCTCTTTTAATAAATTTCTTATACATTTGCAGGGAGATGTAATAAAAGTTCTTATCGTTAAAAATGGTGCTAATTTTGCCCCAACCATTCAGATGTTAGCTTTCAAATGTTACATAAGATCTGATTGGTTGAGGCAAAATTAGCACCATTTTTAACGATAAGAACTTTTAATGAATCTCCTTGCTGGTCTCTCTGTTCATTTCTTACTGTCTCATTACATACATATCTTCGTACTATTGTCATTTGACTAATGGGTATACTCTTTTTAATATGTGAAGGATGGTTACTCTTATAGTGTAAAACCTGATTGCGATCTGAAGGCTTTGAATACAGACTTGTATCAAAGCCACTCACATTATTAACTATTTTAATATCCAAAAAATTTCTACATTATTACTTTCTATGGAAAATTTAATAGAAGAGTGTTTTTGATTCGTGGTTTCACACCACACTGAATCAAAAACACTCTTCTATAAAATTTTCCATCGAAAGTAATAATGTAGAAATCAATTTTTTGGATATTAAAATCCACTCGATACAGGGCCCTTGTTGCTCGAAACATGTTGTGTGTTTGTGCAGTCGGTTGAATAAACAGAATATCTTCCACAGCTGAGTCTGTGTAGTTTGGGTTCATCACATCTACTATCTACAGTCTATACTGTATTTCCACTGGAGACCTCATTACCTCACTTTGTTTGCCAATCATCTGTATGCCAATGATACTCAAATATAGTTTCCATCCCCACGTTTCAATTACGTATCTCTCCTTGCCATCTCCTCCTGGATGGTGCACCAGATTCATAAACTAAACCTTACTAAAACCGAACTTATCATTTCCCACCTAAACCTGGTCGTATCCCACCTTTTTCTATTTCTATAGACAATACCCTCATTTACCCTATTCAGTCAGCGCATTGCTTAGGAATAATTTATTCCTCTCTTTCTTTTTCCAACCACATTAACAATGTTGCTAAAACCTGTTGCCTTTTTCTTCTTAATATTTGCAAAGATCCGTAGGTTCCTCTCTCTTCCGACTACTGCTCTGCTTATCCATGCTCTCCTATCCTATCACGCCTGGACTATTGTAACCTTCTGCTTTCTGGTTTTCCTGCTTCCCATCTTTTTCCCCTTCAGTCAATTCTAAAATCTGCTGCACGTATAGTCTAGCTTGCTAATAAACAGGAACTTAAATGTCCTCTGTGCCTACCTATCTCCCTATTAAACTACATATTTATTTTTCTTTACAAAATCCTTCTCTTTACATTTAAAACCTGAAATTTTTAACATTACATGCATTTGTAATCAAATATTTAATGATAAGTTCTAGTCCATTCTGGCAAAAATGTCTTGAGTATGTGCAGAGGAGACTGCAAGTAAAAGAGCAGTAAATAATTGGTTGTGATGTCAGCAGTCACAGTCTTGACTGACTGCATGGAGGGATGGTCCAGGTTACTCTGTCAGAATACAGGCAATAATTATCCTTAAATATCTGGTTAGTAATGCAAGTAATAAAGCACAAAATGTATCAGTTGGGGTTGGGGGCAGGTAATTGAGAAGTGATCAGTGACATCCCCCTTACAGGGTATCTCCACTCGTATTTTCAAGGTTTGGGAATCCAGTTCTACTGAAGAACGGGAGGTAAAGGAGCTGTGCCTTACCTTCCGTTCTTTAATATAATAAACAGGAGCCAGGAGAAAGGTAAAAACTTACCCGCTCGCTCGCTCCCCCGCGTGTAGCTGACAGGTCCCGACGGACTTGTCTTCTATGCGCATGGGTGATCTATGCGCATAGAAGACAAGGTCCGTCGGACCTGTCAGACTAACGCCGGGGAGCGAGCGAGCGGGTAAGTTTTACCTTCTCTCCTGGCTCCTTTTTGTTCTATTGAAGAACGGAAGGTAAGGCACAGCTCCTTTACCTTCCCCAATAGAACTGGATTCCCAAATCTTAAAAATACGAGTGGAGATACCCTTTAAGTTTTCTGCAGCCAGACCTTTACACCTTTCCTAAAGAGAACATGCTTTTAGATGTTTTTGCCGTTTGGATCACTTTTTCATTGTATAAAGCAATACGAACATGTTGGAATTACAGAATGCAGAAAACAGCAAAATCTCAGTTTTCATGCAGTCAGCTACAGTAGGTTTTTCTACATGGTAACTGGAATTACATGTTGCTTAAACGTGTTTTGGCTCATTAAATATATGTTGCTACATTGATATTACACTGGAGAACATTCCACAATACCCTTCATAATTCAAGGACATATTCAACATTAATCCAAGCCAAGGAGGAAGAATGACTCAATTGTAGAAACCTGCCAATTACCATACCCTGAATGCTTGATTTCCGCATCAAATATAATATAGACTCTGCCACGTTAAAATGAAATCCATTAAATGTCCTCATTAGAAAAACACACATACTCTAGAACGTTTTCCTTTGTGATCATTCCAATGAATTTTTTATGAAGCCCTGGTGCTATATTAATTAATCAATTATTAATAAATGAGATTCGGCAAAGAATAATATTCTGCAGGTATAGCAATCGGTCTCTGATCACTGGAAACTATAGAATGGGTTTGAATAATAGCAATTGGGGTCTAAATAGTTCATTTTCTCCTAAATCTTTAAACCCTGTTCAATGGAGTTTAGTGGAATTTGTAAAGATCTGTCAAACAGAAATAATTTATTTATACAAATGAGAATAGATAGATTTTTTTCGCCATTTGTAAACTCACCTTTGGAAGGTCATATTTATTGTCATGAGAGTTGATCATATAGGGAAACTTATTTAGCTGTATTGAAAAATATTCTCATTCTTCAAGAAACACATCTCCAGACGAAGCGTGAAGTCAAATCATTGTGCAGAGTATTGCAAAAATATAAAGTCAATATAGCACAAAAATGAAGTTCTTTGGACCATTGCTTGCCTCAAGGCACATAAACACACAACACCGTACCTGATTAATTATCGTCCATTGCCCATTAATCTCTTGAAGTCCTCAATCTTATTGCCCAAATTTTGTTGAGCTGTTTACAGAATTCCTTAAACTGGTATGACTGGTAAGAAATGGAGTGATGTCTCCATAGCATCCGAAAGGCACTTATATTACCAAATGTGCACTTCAAGACTTCGAAATCAAATATCTAACTGTGCTCAATTATTTGACTGCAAAGCTACAAAAGTATGATTATTAAAAATCATGTTAAAGGAAATTACATTATCCAAAATGACCCGGTCTTCCTCACAAATGATGTAATAGTTAATAGAAAGCCTCACTTGTTATCTCTTATTACCAGAAATCCAGGAGGAACAGCTAAGAGCAAGGTTTAACACTGCTGATCCCCCCCCCCCCCTTCCACTAAATGGAAAGAAAAGATACAAGACGTCTCGGAATCTCATTGCAGCCGTGAGGAACTAATTTTTTTATCTCATTTTTCTATGTTCCCTCAGACAGTTTTACAGCGACTGTTTTAGGGAATGGTAAAAGGCAGACAGCAAGTCATCGGAAATGTTTGCAGATAATTAATAGATATCCATATGGAGCAAGCGATTTGTATCTGTGAATATTCTAAATTTTTTTTTTTTTAATGTCCCTGGAAGGTTTATATGAGGAATTAAAAAAATTTTTTTGGCTGTATTTCATCCAGTAGAAATGGAAACAAGTATAACATGTGGTTCCATCTCTTTTTTTTGCATAGTTTCAAGGTCATACTTAGATATTTAGATTTTAATGGTTTAAATGCCAAAATGTAAATTTGCTTTTAATTACAACGGCATGCGCTCCCCTGTGTATGCCAGTGTCCTTCAGAAGGACAGGTAAGGGGCAGATATGGACTACACACAGGAAGGCTCCTACTCTTCACTAGTGATGGCCGAAACTGTCAAGTTTCGTTCGGTTTTCAGAATTAAGAATCTCGGGAAAATCCCGAAGATCAGAGAATCTGAAAATGGAACATACTTTTGGGAACTCAGAGCCCATTATCGATAATTATTAAACATTCTAGGCTATTTTCAAAAATAGCCTCAAATGTTCGATACTTAGATTGTAAGCTCTTCAGGGCAGGGATCTCATTCCTAATGTGTCGAGACTTGTTGCACTTATATCCATTCCATTTATACATAATATATATATATGCTTTCTTAACCGATGTATGAAATTGTATTAATCTTAATTTTTATCTATCTGTATAATGGCACTTATCCCCTTGTTTGTATACTATCAGGGTTATTCAACAAAAGTTCTTATTGTTTAAAATGGTGCTAATTTTTCCCCAACCAATCAGATGTTAGCTTTCAAATGTTAAATAAGATCTGATTGGTTGGGGCAATATTAGCACCATTTTAAACAATAAGAACTTTTATTGAATCTCCCTGTTAGTATTTTATAATGTACAGCTCTGCTTACCCACATGGCGCTTAATAAATAAAATTATACATACATACATACATAATCCTCGAAAACATAATCGGGAACTGATTTTGAGTTTCCAAGTGTATTTTCGAGGTTTATCGAACGTTCGAGGCTATTTTCGATAATCCTCGAATGTTTGGTAATTCTAAAAAATATGCTCCGAAGTCCTGAAATCTAAATGATCCGTCCGACGGATGAAACATTCGGATTTCGGAACCAAGGGGATTCCATTTCTACTCTACTGCAGGAGAACTAAAAGAGGCTAAGAAGGTAAGTAAGGATTTTTTAACACTACTTTTTCTACGGACACTTAAACTAACAGTTTATTTAGTTGACAGAGGTCAAAATCAGAACTGCTTTGACCTGATGAGGGTATAGCCCACAAAAGCTTGTCAACTAAATAAATAGTTAGTCCGTAGAAAAAGTATCACAGTACTCTTATTTTTTACTACCTATAAGATGTGGACCCTAAATATTGTTATTGATATTTAATCTCTGGCAAAAGTATTTAACATTTTTTTTACAAATTGATAAATAATATGAATCACAATACTGTACCATTCTAACCCCTATTGATTTTTAAACCTATTTTACATCATCAAAGTCTGTATTCATATACGTATATATACAAATCAGCTTTAAATTAGCTTCAAATAAAAGATATTTATTAAATTAAATATCATTAATATTTAATGATAACTAGTTTATATAATAAAATATTTCCAGGCAGAAAAAAGTTTGAGATAGTGTTCTGGCTTAATATTTACCAGCCATGATGCTAGCAATGTTCTGTTAGCTTCGGCGTGGGTTAGGGGGCGGGGCGACTGACCTAAAGTGGGGGGTTCATCACTGGACATGCTGGGGGCTGTAGTCCGGCAGTGTAGGTGTCCAGCGAGACTTATTAATGTGACATCACGGCTGACATTGCATTGAGTATAAAAGAGGCGCCACGAGGGGATTCGGCGGCATTTTGGTTTTTGCATTGCCGAGAGGATAGAAGTTCCCCTCCCTCCCTCCCTTCAAGCTAATGAGTTTTAGTCTATGTGGTTATAGTTTCTAAGTTAATTTAGGTAGGAGCGTTACATGCCCTCTGGGGACCCAGAGGCCTGGCATTCAAGCTTTGGCTATGGCTGGCGGACATTTAATAGGAGGCAAGGATGTATAATTTTAAGATCTGGCAATGTTTTGATTAAATGTTATGGAAATGTGTCAATAAAAAAGCTGTGGCCTTTTATTTACCCAACAATTGTGTTCGCCTGGTTAATTTTAAGTTAAGGGTTAAAAGAAGAGGAGTTTGGGGAGGAGGAGTTAATTGTTAAGCAGCCAAGGTTTACCCCAAGCGAGGTCTTGCCCAAGCTGAAACTATTCCACCGGGCAACACCAGTGTATTAAGTGCAATAGCCTTGTAAATGCCAAACAGGGAAATTCTTTCAATGAATATGTTAATGCGATTTATTTTTTTAAAGTCTCAACATTTACATAGTGCACGCCATCTCTTACAATATTACTTTTTACCACAAGTTACTCTTCTGTTGTTGGCAATCAACAAGCATCTCTGTACCTGTCATTAACTTAAAATAGCAGCTATATTAAAATCTATATGTTATGCCAGTTAAGAAGTAACTGCCATGTAGAAATTCTGCATTTTTTTAAGGATTAGTAAGAATATAACCTTTATAGAGAAATGAGAAAAGGCTCACAGATAGTAACTTATGTCCAAATAAACATTTTGATAAAGGGAAAGGTGGTTCCTGTTGAGGAAGGAACTGCAGGCAAAAAAAGTTGCAGACGTACTGAGCTGCATAGAAAGATGACGTTACTGAGATCTAGGATTTGTAGGTGCTAATGGTTAATAGGCAAAGCAGTTTCCATTTCTCTTTTATTTGCTCTCAGTGCAGTAGACTGTATACTTGTGCAGTAATTGACAGCTCTGTGGCTTCACCTCCACTTTGTTAACATATGATTATCTATGGGAGAAGTGTCAACGAGTCTTATTGGGGGGAGAGGAGGCAGAGAGCAATCAATCACTGCATGAGTATGGTATCCCTTTAAATAGGACCGATATTACCAGGAAACAGAAAAGAGGGTGAACTTTCCCTTTAAAGGAAGACAAACAATGGTTGTAAATAAAGCATCTTTTTTCTCTATAATTAATCCTCTGGTTTATGATCTTTTTTTAGTATGATCCATCCTGTAAATGCAGATTGGGTTATATAGAACAGTAACATAAAAAAACTCTATTAGCCTATAATCTTATATTATTAATTAGCTTATTATGATTATACATATCCACATTTAAATACAGGAGATATTTTCCCGCAGGCACAATTATCAGTTAATGGCTAGCAAGGGGGTGTGTGGGGGGCAGGTCACATTCTCTCTTAATGGGACAATTAAATACATTTGTACCACTTACAGCAAAGTCAACCACAGGTCAATAATAAAACTGAAGAAACAGAGTATGTACATAAATGTGAATATTATTTCCTATTGGAACAAGATGTTTTATCTTCCCCTGGTTAACAGTTTCTTTGTTTGTCACAGAAATAGAAAATGTTTGTACTTAGGTCACAATAAGAGACTCAAACTCGCATCCGATTCCAAATTGGATTTTATGGATCTGAACGGACTCGGACTTTTCAGAATTCGGATTTTTCAAATTCGCAAAACTTTTTTCAATAATTATTGAACAAACGGTTAAGGATTTTCAAAATTGGGATTCGACTTTCAAAGTTTATCGAATACATGGAAATGATCGTGAATCCGAACTTGTTGAGGATTTTCAAATTCAGGATTCGATTTTCGGACTTTATTTCCGTACATAGGAGGTTTACATAATTCATTAACCCCTGATTTCATATTAATGAGAAAAATACTGAATTTGTGGACACTCCATGTGTGGGACTTGTATGGGAGGTTTACCGAATTTGGGAACCCTCACGAATGGGATAATTGTCGAATGTGGAATGCGGAAGCTCGAAATTTGGGTTATTTTTTCAAGTTCTGACTATTTGTTATTGTTCCCCAGACCTTTTTCCAGGTCTCAAAACCGTAGATACAGTAAAGCTGGGTACACACACAAGATCCCGTCTGTCATCTTTCTAAGATCTACATACACACAGTCCCGAGCGTTCTCCCTATAGAAGAACGTTTGGGACTGTGTGTTTCCCTCGGCCGCTAAGGAAAATGTTTTTTCCAGAACAACCGATCGGCCGACGGGAATGGGTAGCTGCAGGCTTGTTCAGGAAAAACGGGGCTTTATCACTAGTGTGTGTACCTAGTGTGAGACACTGGCTGGCAAAGTAGTGGATCTCGCCTAGGTTTCTCTCCTATACATGGTGAGAGACTCCAGGGTTTGTCATTAGTGAAGGAAACAGTGTATGTTTCCTGGATTATTCAATGTGTGTTCTGGGTCCGGGAGTCTGGAGGCTTTGCAGAGCTTTGGGTGGGAAGAAGCCTCCATTCCTAGATCCATTTCTAATTTTGCAGCCAGTTCTCATTTTTTAGCCCAGCTGCCCTAGTGCTGGGGGAGGGTTTGTTGTTGGTTGTTGGTGGTGTCTGGGAGAGCTGCACTGAAAACTCTGAATTGGAGTTTTGTTTAAAGGGCATGTCCACCCTTATTATTAACTTTTGTCACATAATAGAATACATTCCCCCAGCCCCAACCGCTATAAAATAAAGTTAAGAAAGTGCCCCGATGTTTACTTACCTTCCCTCTCTCCTCCGACGCCCGGCCCGGCCTTCTGCTTGCAAGACACTGCAAGCAGGGGGCGGGACCGGCAGCTGCATCCATGATTGGCTGAGAGACAGCCAATCACGGACGCTGCTGCCGGCTTCTCAGAATACCGGTGGAGAGAGGGAATGTAAGTAGAGTTCTGGGGACTTTCTTAAAATTATTTTTTTGCGGTTGGGGCTGGGGGAAGATATACTATTATACGGGCAAGGGGTTTTATGCTAGGGGGAGGGATAGCAAAAGGGTAGGGAGAGGGAGAAGGGCTGCAGTATGCATGCCAAACTTCTCCTGGAGGCCAGATAGGAGGCAGAGTCCTATATGGACTCTGCTATCCTCCTGGTGGGCAGTTTTTGAGACTTTGGGGGGGGACTATAGGAGAACCTTATGGAGCTGGGATGTGAGGTAAGGATTTTATTACACTACATGGTGGGGCCATTAGTGGGGGGATTATAGTTTTGGGGGTGGACATGCCCTTTAACTCAGTGGATTGTTGCTGAAAGAAGAACTTTCTGTTTATGTTTCCCTTGTTTTTGCACAAGAAACTGTGTACTCTGATTTTGTTGTTTGGTGAAATAAAACAGGGCAAACCCCTACTTTGGAATATTGGTCTGGGTTATTGACTCTACTTCAAAACAACCAGTACCAACTGGAGAGCAGTAACCCCCTCACTAGCTTACGTTACAGTTGATATTTATACCATTATTTATTTAAACTTTTCAAATCTTTTGTCCCCCCATTTACTTTAATAGCTCTGATTCAGCCATCACTAGTTAAAATAAGAAACTTCTGCTACTGTAACTTAGGTGACCCGATCCATTGTATCTGGCTCCAGTAAGATTGCACAGCTTAGCAGTTAGTTTATTGCTATTAGGAAAGATGTGGAGGACAGGGTGGCTCATTAGTTAAAATAAGAGATTTGTTTTATCTTTCCCTTTATTGAAATGAATGTTTTGGGCAGCAGTTCATTTTATTTTTTGAAATAGACAACCCGGTGATGTTGTTGCATCTTTGCAAAATGAATGTTTTCTGTTGGACCTGACTTCTGGTTAGATCCATCAAGTGTTCAGACAAAACATTTTCTGCTCTTCATCAGCAACGCAATTGAAATGTAAAACATTCAGAGGAATTAGAAACCATCCGCATCTCCCCATTACATCTAATTATCTTAGAAACCCTCCAGTGCAAATCTGTTTATTCCATTTTAGGTGAATCGACTCTCAGGACATTAAATGTCTAGTGGAACATTCAAAAAAATGGATGTTAAAGGAACTGTAAACCTAAAAAAGTAAGTGTTTGCCAATCGTTTCTATTATTCACAGGGTGGTGAGAACGCTTATTCTCCCCTCCCTGTGAATAATAGTTTGCTTAGGGGACACAGCTCCACTCGCTCCTTCTGATCTGACAGCTGCGCTGTCCTGCTCTCCCGATCGCGCGCCTATCTTTGGCGCATGCGCGCCAATACAAAAGATAGGAGCGCGATCGGGAGAGAAGGACAGCGCGGCTGTCAGTTCAGGAGGACCTGCGAGTGAAGCGCCAGGTAAGGTAAGTGCCGCTGTGTCCCCGACGATTCTAAAAGCTTAAGTGACTTTTTGTCACTTTGATATAATTTTAAAAAGATATTGGGTTGTAATTATGGACCCATGGGTTTGATACTTTTTCAGAACATTCCATAGCACTTTAGGAATAATCACACAACTTTTCTGCACTTAAAGTGCAATGAAGTAATAAGTATGGCAATAGTAATAAACAGAAAGCAGAAAAATAGCCAAAAGATTTATTTTCTTGTCTTCTTTGTCTGATTTATGATTCTTGGTGAGTGATGAAGAGCCTAATATGAGGCAAGAAAGGGCAATGTAGCTATAGCTGAGAAGCAGAGGTGAGTGTCAATTCAATGATATTACTGCTTTGGGCTACAGGGGGAGAGCACTGCAGAGATAAACTAAATAAGTGAACAGCTCATAAACAGTGATGCTTGACTTTTTTTGACCATTTGGTGACATCTTGCTAAGATATTTTATCTGGCATGACAGCATAAAGGTTTATCAGCCAGTTTTGAAAACCTTAACTGATAGTCTAATGCTACAAGTTCCAAAAATCCAACTGAATCAGAATTTTTTTAATTTTGAAACTTTTTCGATAATTTTTTTGTTTTTCTATAGCATTTCTACATTTTCCGATAGGATTTTCAAAGTTTTGAATAGAATTTCCGATTTGAAACTGGCAGTTCCATGATGAGTTCTGGTTTCGAACTGAACCTGCTTTTGAGGCAGAACTGCGGATTTTACAGCATTTGTAGATCTGGTGGAATTTTTCAGAAATCAGAAAGGGCAGAATTTTTTGTTAATAATTCTATGCCATAAATTTGAAATTTGATATGGAAAAGTACTGTGCCAAAATTTTATATATATGGTGTCAAAAACTCAAAAATGGGGTGTCAAAAATTCAAACATTTATATTGAAATCCAAAAGGCAAAGTCCAAAATTCCACTCCCATTAACTTCAATTGGGTTTGATTTGAATTTACAGAATCTCAAAACATTCTAAAAAAAACTTCTGGCGGAGCCAAACTTTCTATTGGTCCAACAGTCTATAGATTGGTTAAAGATTGACTACAACATGGCCTGACCCTGCAAACATTATAACATCTGGATCAGCTAAATGTTGGAAAAATGTTGCTATGATGAAACATACAGAAATGATCTCATTATATATGTAAATAAAACCAAGCAGCACTGTTTGTAAGCTGTTTGTTACTTATTATTGTCACTTATCATTAAATATGCACATACATTTATAGGACTTACCCCCTACATTCCTGTGAAACCCCCAAAATAAGCCCAGGCCAATTACTCTGCAAGTGGCATTACAGGCAAAACATCTGCCCGGGAGCGTCAAAGGAACATTACAAGTTAAGAAACTACTGTTGGGACTGGCAGTACTATTTATTTTAACATTCAAGCAGATGTATAGTCCGGCAGATGTATGGCCCAGCATTAGTTATAAGTTATTTTTTCATGGTACCTTAAAGGGGAATTATACCCTCTCACACCCTCCTCAGTTAATATTAACTAGTACCAAAAACCCTGGGGTTTTACCTTATTCCTAAAAATGAGCATGCAAAGTCAACTTTGTGAAGCCGCTTGCAGGACTCCCCTGCTATAGTCCCCAACTATGGCAGGATGGACCAATGGAAAAACATCCATGCAGAGCGTGCCTTCCTATTTCAATCCCAGGCTGTTATAAAGCCGAATTTAACAGGCTGGTAATCAGCTATTAGGTCCTTACCCTGGATACTATTACTGGGTGGTGGGGGCAATAATTCTCCTTTTTAATTTTTTTGTGAAGGACTATGGAATGTTCTGAAGAATATAAAACTCATAGGTGAATAAAAACATCCTCATATAATTACTCCAGATAAAAATTTAGAACTTAATGTCTGTTGTTATTTCTACAAAATAATTTCTATTGCAAATGTTGCAGTTGTAAAACAACAAATTGCTTTAGTTTGCCTTTTTTCCACAGCCATTTCTTTAAGCTGAGGTAAATCCTTGGGCCCATCTGAACTAAAGTCTCTGTTGCCACACGGCATTAAGCTACATTTATATATATCCCTTCTCTGCCAATATTTGTTTTCCGTACTATCTTATATATACAGCATTATGGCAAACATTTGTCACTGGAAAATAGGGCACTGTTGGAATTCTTCATAAAGATGAATGTAGAATATTTTGTGTAAGTATAAAATAAATTGTAACTGAGATAAAGAAATCACCCGAGCATTGTTCAAATATCAAACATTCTTCTAACCTTTGATGCAGCAATTTGCCTGAAACTTGTCGTGTTTCAAAAAAAAAAAAAATTGCAACCGAGCTTCCACAGGAATTGATAAATCTAAACCATTGTGTTTTTTTTTTCTTGGCTGACATTTGTTTGAGGATAGAAAACAGATTTTTATTTAACCAAGATGTCTGCTTATCGATGACATATTCTTTCCTGTTTTGCATTTCTGGAATTAGAACCAAGTTCTTCATAGCCAAATCCAACGTGGCATATATAGATATATATGTAGTATATTATCTCCTGGATGGAAAGTACTTTGTTCAGCATGATGAGTTTTATTAAATATTGCAGGCACAACACAGTGATGAATTGTAAGCAATAGAAATGCTGCATTATGCTAACATATTATCAAATCAAATGGGCAGCACAAATGGTTCCTTCCTAGCAAGTCAATTTGGACATTAAACGCGAAGGTAATCAAACAAAGAAAGGGAGTCAGGAAGAGGAAGTTCATCTTAAAACGAGCATTTTGCATTTTGTGAACTGATGCTCACTATATATATTTATTTAGCTATCTGCTTTTATTGTATTGCCTGTCTCCAATGTGAAATTTGAAATGCTTGCTGGTTGCCATAGCGATTAATCGTAATGTTCGTTTTCTATTACTACGCATAATCCTTCTTTCTTTCATTGCTGTCATTGAATATCGCAATGCCACCCATTAAAGACAGGAGCTACGTGTTATTAATTTTATTTTTAATCCTCTCACATGGATTTTTAATGGGCATTGATACTTATTAGGGAAAATGGACATAGAATTATATGTACTTTCTTTGGAAATCTGAATTTCTTACCAGCTTGATTTCTTAATAATTAGACTATCAAGAGAATATTATATGCCACAAGTAGATGCTTTTTAGCAGTATGGGATTTAGGTGTACAATTAAGATGTAAGTTCCGTTCTATAACTGGTTTCGTAATTTCCATTTTTCCATGGTAGCCCTTAAGGAAATCCCATCCATTCTAAGAGGCTTTAAAGGATAACTATACTTTAATTTGCCAGGTTATCCCTGGACTATTCCTGTATTAAAGATAGTGCTGAAGCCAGGAGGAAGACTGGCAAAATCAGTTTTCTTTGGGCTGGTGCTCCTCAGAGAAACAATATTGGGAGATAGGAATTACCAGTCCTTTAATACTGTCCCAAGTACTTTTCATTTTAACTATTTTTAAAAAAATATTTTTACACACTATAGTGCTCCTTTAACAATATTCCACAAAACCAAGCAAAACCAGACAGTGTGCTACAGACCTACAGATTTTTAAATTTGAAAATTCACGATCATTCGATAAAACAGTTCTGCGGCTCAGAAAAATCCGGAAAAAGTAAAGAAATCCGCATAATATGTGAAGTTTACTTTGGAACCGGGTTTGCATCCATCTCTTATTCCTAGCTCTTAGACACATTAAAGAAAAGAAGAATTTCCGATAAAGTTACTTAATATGTCTATTCTAGTTCTCTGGTTAAAACGCTTCTTTTTACAGAATTAATGGATTTTTAAGGTAATCTGCTTTGTAGAGTTTTCCAGGTTGTCTCAATATTTCATAATTAGATTACTAGCTGTTCAAGCCAATGAACCATTGTTTCTGTAATGTGCAGTGCTTAGCAGAATTACATAAATATTCTTTCCTTATGATATATGAAACTGTAGGTTTAGAGTGGGATGAAAACAATTAATACATGACTCACACCAGATTATGTTCACATCTCGGGATGATAAAACAGGCTCTTAGAATAAAAAAAGACCAGGAATTTAACAACTAATCTCTGCAGAAAAATGTTCCCTTGTGTTACAGACAAAGATTTTTTCTTTAAATGAATAACAATGGTGTCTTTAAAGGGAAACTATGTGTCCCCCCAAAAAAACTTTTAAAGTACATTTCCATGGAAGTAGGATATCTTGTTCCTACCTCCTTGGGTAGTTCTAGTCCTGGAGGTAGCATTACCTTACCTAAACTGGTCTGGATTGTATTAGTGTTCGCTAGAAACTACTACTGGGTGTAACTTGCTGTAAAATGTTTATGCAAAACCTAAGGATTGTTGTTCTGAAGCTTTAGTTGTCCTTTAATTCACAAAGGTAAACTATCAAGAAGATTTACCCAGAGTCACAATCATAGCAACTGAGGTTGAATAAAGACATATGTCCATCTAGTCCAACTTTTATATCCTCCTCTTTAACCCTAGCTAACAGTTGATCCAGAGGATGACAAAAAAACAGCTAAAAGAGGGGGGAAGGGGACAATATATCCCCTGAAACGTTGTATCATGTTGCTAAGTAAACACTTATGTTGAAATGTAGTGTGCTCCTCAATTTTATTTAAATATATTGGAAGAAAGCTCCACATTTCCACCGTTCTCACTGTAAAGAAACTTTTCCTAACCTGAAGATGAAACTTATTTTCTTCTAATTTTAAAAGATGTCCACGAGTCCTCAGATATGACCTATTAATTAACAATGCACCAGAGAGTTTATTGCATGGCCCATTAATATATATATGTATAAATATATGTATAAAGTTATCATATCCCCATGCAAACGTCACTTCTCTAATGTAAACAACCCTAACTTATCTAATCTACTTGAATAGTCATGCCCCTCCATTCCCTTTATTATTTTAGTTGCCTCTCTCTGAACTCCTTCCAATCTCTCCAGGTAAATCTCGCCCACCAGACTCTAATATCAGGTTTGTGAGTGTGAGTAAATCCTAAAGTGCAAATTTAACGGGAGCTACTAGCTGGCATTAAAAACTTGAGCTAAATGTAGCGCAAACGCAATATTAAATTGCAAAGAAGGATTTAGTGTTGATTAGTGTAACTTGAACACCCAAAATTTGCCTAGTGTACCTGGATAAGTGGGCACCTATATATTTGTTTAGGAATATTGTAGGTTGGTAAAGCCAACACTTTAAGGGATATTATTGAGGATCAATGTGTCTTTGGACCAAAGATTACATTTTGGTTCAGTAACACAGCCATTTTGTTCTGCCCCCAATGCAAAAGTGTTGTGCCAAAAACGTGTGGCCAATTTGGGGGAAGATTTCAGGACCTTGAAAGAAATTTCTAAAAAGATGTACCATTTGTAATGTAGTAGAATTTCATCAATTGTCCATGTTTTTGTGCTTTTTAGCACAGCTCTGTAAATGTAGTCTGCCTGTTAACTATGTCTTTCAAAGCCGTCCAAAGGTAGCTGTATAGATATTTGCTGACAGTAGAATTTCTCTGCCCTGAACCTCTGATCCTTAAGCACTTTACTAATCTGAGAAACTACCCATGGGATATAGTGCTATTGGACTGATTTCTTAATGCTCTCCTACTTAGGAAGGAAGACTTGTGCTGTGAGTCTGATCTGTCCCCTAGAGAAGAAACTGTTCCATTAAGATAAGATCTTAGTGGCACCTTGACCACAAGTGACCAAGATGAAGCAGTTTTGCTTTTATCACTTTTTTTTTCTTATCTGAAGAAAATAATGATAAGGGGGAGAAAAGGATATGTACATTTGGAATTTAGATATATATATATCCAAGTTTCATGCTCAACCGTCTATACCAGGAATAACCACAAATATTTAAATTGTAAAGGAGAGAATAGAGAGAATAGCAAACTTCAAAGTTGGACTTCCTAACACTACATAAAGGGCATGTCGTCCCTTAAAATAAAAAACTGGTGACATCAAATATCTGTCCACAATCCCAACTGCTATTTTTACCAGTTTCTTACATGCATTGTAACCAAATATTTAACAATTAGTTATTTTCCTTTCTGACAAAAGTATCTGCCTCCTCCCTCTGCTCTAAGAGCTTTTTATATGCTTGAGCATGTGCAGATGAAGTTGAGGGCAGGTAACTGACAAATGACACATTTTTTTGTTTTTTTTGTTTTTTTAGAAAAGAGTAAATTCTTCAATCTTATCAGTTTGGATAAACTGAAGTTTTAAGCATTCAGAATTTATTTTAATTAGTTTTTAAAGTCTTCTCCCACAATTATTGCCCCTGACTCTTACAGTATCTCTGACAAAGGCAATCATATGTTAAAGGGGAGCTGTGATCCAAAAATGACTTGAGGTAAATTGAGGTAAATTGATAGGAATTGCTCCCCTGAGAATTTTTTCAATTTATTTCCATTGTTTATTTCGCATAGTTTTGAAGATATTAACATTTTTGTGTGTGATATGGCAGCACTTCCTGCTCTGAAACTGTCAGTCAATCTGTCCTGTCTCCTCCTCCCCTTTGCAACCCCCCATGGTCCCTCCAGTTGCAGGCCCCACATGGCCCATTATCTTACATCCCCATGTGGCCCTGCCCACCCATGGGTGACTAAGCCCCGCCCACCTTTGCAGTGACCCCACCCACCTGTACGGTGCCTAAGCCCCGTCCACCTGTGGGTGCCTAAGCCCCGCCCACTCGCAGGGGTCTAAACCCCACCCACTTGCGGGTGCCTAAGCCCCACCCACTCGCATGAGTCTAAGCCCCACCCACTTGCGGGTGCTGTGGGTTACTCAGACCCCCCCACACAAAACTCTGTGGAATCAGCCTTTTCAGGCAGAGTGAGACTGTGAAAGAGAAGGGCTGTAGATTCCCTTACCTTCTCTGTCAGGACTTCACACAGCAGAGAGGAGGAGGGACTTCCTGTCTCCCTCACACACTGAGGGAGTCTGAGGCTGTGCTCGCCGGTGGCACTATGCAGGAGAAGCCTTAGGAATGTTACATGTCAGCCTCTCACCCATTAACTTTCTGGTCAATCATTTCTGTATATCTTGGGCTGTGGAGCACATAGAGAGATGGTTGATGGCTTGTTTTAAAGGTAGGAAACTGGTCAACTTAACTTGTTTGGAGACCACAGGGGATGGAATTTAATATCTGTTGTATTCAATTAGATCAACTGGACTTGACGTTTAGATCTTGAAGACATTTCACTAGTCATCCGACTGGCTTTCTCAATTCAGAATCTGTGGCAATTATGTACCCTGGAAAATCCCAATTAGCATATTACAGCCAGGTGTTAAGGGGGTAATTGCATAGTGGCTAAGAGGTGTTATAGGAACGCCCAGGGTAAGATGTCAAAACAGCATTGTACATGGCAGACAGTTGGTGTTGAACACCCCCACCTCTATTCAGGCTTGGTTTCTTTATTTTCACATAAATGGCCTCCTTGACACTTCTCTTGAACCAGTCACGTTCCTTTGCCAATATGTTAACATTACAATCTTTAAAGGTATGTTTTTTATCCTTAAGATGCAGGTACACGGCTGAGTCCTGACCCGAGGAATTGACTCTTCTGTGCTGGGCCATATGTTGATGCAGTTGCTGTTTGGTCTCCCCCACATAAAAATCAGAGCATTCTTCACTGCACTGCATTGCGAATATGATGTCGCTTTTCTTGTGTTTCGGTATTGGGTCTTTCGGATGTAGTAATTGCTCCCTAAGTGTATTGTTTGGTTTAAAGCAGACAGGGATACATATGGGATGACCATGTTCTTTCTCTTGTCTTGCTTTTGCCCTTCACTGTTGGTATACCTGTTCTTTTCTTTCCTTCTACTTCTTTTGACCAAGGCCCAGTCTGGATATCCACAAGTTTTAAGGGCTCCTCTGAGATGTTTCATTTCTTTAGCCTTCGCCTCTGTGCTAGTGGGGATGTTCTCAGCTCTGTGTTGCAGGGTTCTGATGACACCAACTTATGATCTAAAGGGTGGTGGGAGTCAAACATCAAATACTGATCTGTGTGTGTTGGTTTTATGTAAACCTCTACTTCCAGTTTACCATTCTCCCTGACTTCTACCAAGCAGTCCAAGAAAGCTAGTTTGTTGATTTGTACCTCTTCCCTTGTAAATTTGGTCTACCGCATTAATGTGTTTTTTTTAAAGCTTGTACTTCCTTCTGGTGGATTTTAATCCAGGTGTTATCCACATATCTGAACCAGTGGCTGGGTGCTATGCCCTTAAAGGTTAAGCGCCTGTTTTTCTACCTCCTCCATGTAAAGGTTGGCCACAATGGGTGAAACTGGAGATCCCATAGCACATCCATGTTTTTGCTTATAAAACGTATCCCGGTATTTGAAATAGGTGGTATTCAGGCACAAGTCCAGTAAGGAACAAACCTGTTCTGGGTTGAGATCAGTTCTGCTGGTAAGAGTGCTGTCTTGGCCTAGCCGTTTTCTCACCATGTCAACAGCCTCCTTGGTGGGTATACTGGTGAAGAGAGATGTCAAATCATAGGACGCCATAGTTTCTTCTGCACCGAGTACTATATCTTCAATTGATGCTTAGAACTTTCTACCAATGGTCCTAAGATGTTGGCTAGGTATTTTGCCACCTTGTATGTTACAGAGTTGATGCTGCTGACTATAGGTCATAGCGGTGCCATTTCCTTATGTATCTTTGGGAGTCATATATGCATGGATGTGCCTCACCAGGGTAGAGGCGATAATACATTGCTCGATCAATGGCTTTATCCTTTTGAAGCTGTTGCAGTAAGTCTATGACCCTTTTCTTGTAACGGCTGGTGGGATCCCTTGTTAAAGCCTCATATGTGTTTTTATTGGCTAGGAGCATGGTCACCTTAGCATGGTAGTCTGAGGTGTTGAGTACCACTGTGCATCTTCCCTTGTCTGCTGGTAGAATGGTGATACTGGAATCATTCTTAAGGGATATTAAGGCTGTTATTTCCTGTGTGGTCAGGTTCGATGAAGTAGTTTTTGCACTGGCTAAGGTTGCAGATAACTTAAGGCGAAGTTGTTCTGCCTCACTCTGTGGTACCTTATTCTTGTGGATTGAGTCTTCTGTGGCTGCTATAATATCCACCACAGGGATGGCTTTAGGAGTGATGGCAAAATTCAAGGCCTTAACGAGGGCTTCCATTTCTGGCTGGGTCAGGGTCCTGTTAGACAAGATTCTTACCCATTCCTCCTTGTTTGATGAAGTGACACTTCCCTCCTTTTGTATCCAAGGTAGTTGTTCTCCTTTGGGGGTGTTCTGGGATGACAGAATAGAGAACTTTTTCTGTTGCCTTTGTTTGCCCTTACCGTGCTGAGAAAACTGTGCTTGTTTGGTGAACTCCATCACTCTTTCCCAGATGGCCACATCTACAGATATTTGTGAGGCCCGGTTCTGTTCTAGTTGACTTATGTTGTGCATTAAAGCATCAACCGTAAAATGCGTCTGTCGTACTCGTTCATTTAGGAGCTGTCCAGTTGGTCTAATTGAATACAACAGATGTACCATATCCTGGATGAATGAAAACCCTCACAAGCATATTCTTGCTTTAATATTACATAAAATGGATGAATACAAATAAAACTTAATATTAGCTTGTTTGGAGGCCTAATTTGGGAAGATTTATATAGGAAATGTATTTTAGACTTACCTTGACAATTACGAATTTAGTTTATTTAGTTGTGTCTTTTATTAGCAAAAGTGGCTTCTAAGGTATTGCAAGTAGCTATATTAGATTTCAAATCTGGAATACTGCCATGGGATTGAGCAGAGGACAGCATGCTGTAGTTAGAAGAATGAAATGTGACCTTTTTCCAAAACTCACGCAAGGCTTTGCAATCAATAAATTAATCATTTCTGTACCGAGTTATATTAGAAAACAGCAAGAACAAAATGCTTTACAGGTTTCTCCTCTGTGTGTATGTTGGCTACTAGGTAAGTCAATATGTCACTGAAAGCAGAGCAGAAACAGTAACCCTTTCAACGATATCCTCTTTTCCTGTCTTTCGTCCCACCCTTATTTTGTCACTGTGTTCCACCCTATCCCTATTAATCTATACTAATAAAAGGCAAAGCCCTCACTCACTCACTCACTCATTCACTCACTCACTCACTCACTCATCACTAATTCTCCAACTTGCCGCCCTCACTCACTCACTTATCACTAATTCTCCAACTTGCCTCACTCATCACTAATTCTCCAACTTGCCGTGGAGGCAGACGGCTTAAATTTTGCAGGCTCATTCATTGCACCTTACTTACAAAAGTTAAGCAGGTTTCGTTTCGAAAAGGCAAAGCCCTCACTCACTCACTCACTCACTCATCACTACCTCATCACTAATTCTCCAACTAGCCATGGAGGCAGACGGCTTAAATTTGGCAGGCTCATTCATTGCACCTTACTTACAAAAGTTAAGCAGGTTTCGTTTCGAAAAGACAAAGCCCTCACTCACTCACTCACTACTAATTCTCCAACTTGCCTCACTCATCACTAATTCTCCAACTTGCCGTGGAGGCAGACGGCTTAAATTTGGCAGGCTCATTCATTGCACCTTACTTACAAAAGTTAAGCAGGTTTTGTTTCAAAAAGGCAAAGCCCTCACTCACTCACTCATCACTCACTCCATCCACTAAACTCATCACTAATTCTCCAACTTGCGTGGAGGCAGACGGCCTTAAATTGGCAGGCTCATTCATTGCACTTACTTACAAAAGTAAGCAGGTTTCGTTTCGAAAAGACAAAGCCTCATCACTCACTCACTCACTCACTACTAATTCTCCAATCATCACGACTCATCACTAATTCTCCAACTTGCCGTGGAGGCAGACGGCTTAAATTTGGCAGGCTCATTCATTGCACCTTACTTACAAAAGTTAAGCAGGTTTCGTTTCGAAAAGGCAAAGCCCTCACTCACTCACTCACTATCACTAATTCTACAACTTGCGTGGAGGCAGACGGCTAATTTGGCAGGCTGATTCATTGCACCTTACTTACAAAGTTAAGCATGTTTCATTTCGAAAAGGCAAAGCCCTCACTCACTCACTCACTCACTCATCACTAATTCTCCAACTTGCCGCCCTCACTCACTCACTCACTCACTCATCACTAATTCTCCAACTTGCCTCACTCATCACTAATTCTGCAACTTGCCGTGGAGGCAGACAGCTTAAATTTGGCAGGCTCATTCATTGCACCTTACTTACAAAAGTTAAGCAGGTTTCGTTTCGAAAAGGCAAAGCCTCACTCACTCACTCACTCACTCATCACTACCTCATCACTAATTCTCCAACTTGCCATGGAGGCAGACGGCTTAAATTTGGCAGGCTCATTCATTGCACCTTACTTACAAAAGTTAAGCAGGTTTCGTTTCGAAAAGGCAAAGCCCTAACTCACTCACTCACACCCACTTTACTAATTCCCAACTTGCCTCACTCATCACTAATTCTCCAACTTGCCGTGGAGGCAGACGGCTTAAATTTGGCAGGCTCATTCATTGCAACCTTACTTACAAAAGTTAAGCAGGTTTCGTTTCGAAAAGGCAAAGCCCTCACTCACTCACTCACTCATCACTAATTCTCCAACTTGCCTCACTCATCACTAATTCTCCAACTTGCCGTGGAGGCAGACGGCTTAAATTTGGCAGGCTCATTCATTGCACCTTACTTACAAAAGTTAAGCAGTTTGTTTCAAAAAGGCAAAGCCCTCACTCACTCACTCATCACTAAACTCATCACTAATTCTCCAACTTGCCGTGGAGGCAGACGGCTTAAATTTGGCAGGCTCATTCATTGCACCTTACTTACAAAAGTTAAGCAGGTTTCATTTCGAAAAGGCAAAGCCCTCACTCACTCACTCACTCATCATCACTACTCATCACTAATTCTCCAACTTGCCGTAGAGGCAGACGGCTTAAATTTGGCAGGCTCATTCATTGCACCTTACTTACAAAAGTTAAGCAGGTTTCGTTTGAAAAGGCAAAGCCCTCACTACTCACTCACTCACTCATCACTAATTCTTCAACTTGCCGTGGAGGCAGAAGGCTTAAATTTGGCAGGCTCATTCATTGCACCTTACTTACAAAAGTTAAGAGGTTACGTTTCGAAAAGGCAAAGCCTCACTTACTTCACTCACTCATCACTAATTCTCCAACTTGCCGTGGGGCACACGGCTTAAATTTGGCAGGCTCATTCATTGCACCTTACTTACAAAAGTTAAGCAGGTTAGTTTCGAAATTCCACCTGTCACGGTGAGTATCTGACATTGCACTGTAACGGTGAGTATCTGACATTGCACAGACTGGTGGTCCAATTTCAACCAAATTTGGTATGCAATGCTCCTTTACCGTAAAAAGTTAACGAATATTTTTTTTAGGGTGGGGGTGAATGGGGGGTGAATAGAATTTTGAAAACCTGCACACTAACGGCTGGACCGATTTTTACCAAAAATTCAGGGTGTGTGAGGGGACTGGCTGAGGTGTAAGGGGAAGGGTTTGGAGGTTGGACAGAGAGGAATAGTGGGGGGTATTAGGGGCGGACGGGGAGGGGTGGTGGGGGTTATTTTCACCAAAATTTCATAGTTGAATAAAAAATACAATATTAAATTAAAGTTAATGAGTGTTGCATTATCGTAAAGATTATTGAATTGTCTTTCTTTAATATATCAAGTGCCGAGTGATTACAGCAATTTTAATACATTATTGCTTTCTTACTAAAAACGTTATTTCAATACATCTCCGCTGCGAAGCGAGGGTATTTTGCTAGTAGTATATATTAGGTACCTGGATAGTGTCCCTGTTTTTCACCCTATCCCTATTGATAGTATATATTAGGTACCTGGATAGTGTCCCTGTGTTTCACCCTATCCCTATTGATAGTATATATTAGATACCTGGATAGTGTCCCTGTGTTTCACCCTATCCCTATTATAGTATATATTAGCTACCTGGATAGTGTCCCGTGTTCACCCTATCCTTATGATGGTATATATTAGGTACCTGGATAGTGTCCAGTGTGTTCACCCTATCCCTATTGATAGTATATATTAGGTACCTGGATAGTGTCCCTGTGTTTCACCTATCCCTATTGAAGATATATAGGTACCTGGATAGTGTCCCTGTGTTCACCCTATCCCTATGATAGTATATATTAGGTACCTGGATAGTGTCCCGCGTTTCAACACTATCCCTATTGATAGTGTATATTAGGTACCTGGATAGTGTCCCTGTGTTTCACCCTATCCCTATTGATAGATATATTAGGTACCTGGATAGTGTCCCTGCGTTTCCCCTATCCCTATTGATAGTGTATATTAGGTACCTGGATAGTGTCGTGTTTCACCCTATCCCTTTGATAGTGTATATTAGGTACCTGGATAGTGTCCCTGCGTTTACACTATCCCTATTGATAGTATATATTAGATACCTGGATAGTGTCCCTGTGTTTCACCCTATCCCTATTGATAGTATATATTAGGTACCTGGATAGTGTCCCTGCGTTTCACCCTATCCCTATTGATAGTATATATTAGGTACCTGGATAGTGTCCCTGCGTTTCACCCTATCCCTATTGATAGTATATATTAGGTACCTGGATAGTGTCCCCATGTTTCACCCTATCCCTATTGATAGTATATATTAGGTACCTGGATAGTGTCCCTGCGTTTAACCCTATCCTATTGATAGTATATATTAGGTACCTGGATAGTGTCCCTGCGTTTCACCCTATCCCTATTGATAGTATATATTAGATACCTGGATAGTGTCCCTGCGTTTCACCCTATCCCTATTGATAGTATATATTAGGTACCTGGATAGTGTCCCTGCGTTTCACCCTATCCCTATTGATAGTATATATTAGGTACCTGGATAGTGTCCCTGCGTTTCACCCTATCCCTATTGATAGTATATATTAGGTACCTGGATAGTGTCCCTGCGTTTCACCCTATCCCTATTGATAGTATATATTAGGTACCTGGATAGTGTCCCTGGGTTTAACCCTATCCCTATTGATAGTATATATTAGATACCTGGATAGTGTCCCCGTGTTTCACCCTATCCCTTTTGATAGTGTATATTAGATACCTGGATAGTGTCCCTGTGTTTCACCCTATCCCTATTGATAGTGTATATTAGGTACCTGGATAGTGTCCCTGTGTTTCACCCTATCCCTGTTGATAGTGTATATTAGATACCTGGATAGTGTCCCTGTGTTTCACCCTATCCCTATTTATAGTATATATTACCTACCTGGATAGTGTCCCTGTGTTTCACCCTATCCTTATTGATGGTATATATTAGGTACCTGGATAGTGTCCATGTGTTTCACCCTATCCCTATTGATAGTATATATTAGGTACCTGGATAGTGTCCCTGTGTTTCACCCATACCCTATTGATAGTATTATTAGGTACCTGGATAGTGCCTGTGTTTCACCCTATCCCTATTGATAATATATATAGGTACCTGGATAGAGTCCCTGTGTTTCACCCTATCCCTATTGATAGTATATTAGGTACCTGGATAGTGTCCCTGTGTTTCACCCTATCCCTATTGATAGTATATATTAGGTACCTGGATAGTGTCCCTGTGTTTCACCCTATCCCTATTGATAGTATATGTTAGGTACCTGGATAGTGTCCCTGTGTTTCACCCTATCCCTATTGATAGTATATATTAGGTACCTGGATAGTGTCCCTGTGTTTCATCCTATCCCTATTGATAGTATATATTAGGTACCTCGATAGTGTCCCTGTGTTTCATCCTATCCCTATTGATAGTATATATTAGGTACCTGGATAGTGTCCCTGTGTTTCACCCTATCCCTATTAATTGTATTGATTAGGTACCTGGATAGTGTCCCTGTGTTTCACCCTACCCCTATTGATAGTATATATTAGGTACCTCGATAGTGTCCCTGTGTTTCATCCTATCCCTATTGATAGTATATATTAGGTACCTGGATAGTGTCCCTGTGTTTCACTCTATCCCTATTAATAGTATATATTAGGTACCTGGATAGTGTCCCTGTGTTTCACCCTATCCCTATTGATAGCATATATTAGGTACCTGGATAGTGTCCCTGTGTTTCACCCTCTCCCTATTGATAGTATATATTAGGTACCTGGATAGTGTCCCTGTGTTTCACCCTATTGATAGTATATATTAGGTACCTGGATAGTGTCCCTGTGTTTCACCCTATCCCTATTAATTGTATTGATTAGGTACCTGGATAGTGTCCCTGTGTTTCACCCTACCCCTATTGATAGTATATATTAGGTACCTCGATAGTGTCCCTGTGTTTCATCCTATCCCTATTGATAGTATATATTAGGTACCTGGATAATGTCCCTGTGTTTCACTCTATCCCTATTAATAGTATATATTAGGTACCTGGATAGTGTCCCTGTGTTTCACCCTATCCCTATTGATAGTATATATTAGGTACCTGGATAGTGTCCCTGTGTTTCACCCTTCCCTATTGATAGTATATATTAGGTACCTGGATAGTGTCCCTGTGTTTCACCCTATTGATAGTATATATTAGGTACCTGGATAGTGTCCCTGTGTTTCACCCTATCCCTATTGATAGTATATATTAGGTACCTGGATAGTGTCCCCGTGTTTCACCCTATCCCTATTGATAGTATATATTAGGTACCTGGATAGTGTCCCCGTGTTTCACCCTATCCCTATTGATAGTATATTAGGTACCTGGATAGTGTCCCTGTGTTTCACCCTATTCCTATTGATAGTGTATATTAGGTACCTGGATAGTGTCCCTGTGTTTTACCCTATTGATAGTATATATTAGGTACCTGGATAGTGTCCCTGTGTTTCACCCTATCCCTATTGATAGTATATATTAGGTACCTGGATAGTGTCCCTGTGTTTCACCCTATCCCTATTGATAGTATATATTAGGTACCTGGATAGTGTCCCGTGTTTCACCCTATCCCTATTGATAGTGTATATAGGTACCTGGATAGTGTCCCCGTGTTTCACCCTATCCCTATTGATAGGTATATTAGGTACCTGGATAGTGTCCCTGTGTTTCACCTATTGATAGTATATATTAGAATTCTGGATAATGTCCCTGTGTTTCACCCTATCCCTATTGATAGATATTGTTAGGTACCTGGATAGGTCCCTGTGTTTCACCCTATCCCTATTGATAGTATATATTAGGTACCTGGATAGTGTCCCTGCGTTTACCCTATCCCTATTGATAGTATATATTAGGTACCGGATAGTGTCCTGCGTTTCACCCTATCCCTTTTGATATTGTATATTAGGTACCTGGATAGTGTCCCGTGTGTTCACCTATCCGTTTGATAGTGTTATTAGGTACCTGGATAGTGTCCCTGTGTTTAACCCTATCCCTATTGATAGTATCTATTAGGTACCTGGATAGTGTCCCTGTGTTTCACCCTATCCCTATTGATAGTATATATTAAGTACCTGGATAGTGTCCCTGTGTTTCACCCTATTGATAGTATATATTAGATACCTGGATAGTGTCCCTGTGTTTCACCCTATCCCTATTGATAGTGTATATTAGGTACCTGGATAGTGTCCCTGTGTTTCACCCTATCCCTATTGATAGTGTATATTAGATACCTGGATAGTGTCCCTGTGTTTCACCCTATCCCTATTTATAGTATATATTAGCTACCTGGATAGTGTCCCTGTGTTTCACCCTATCCTTATTGATGGTATATATTAGGTACCTGGATAGTGTCCATGTGTTTCACCCTATCCCTATTGATAGTATTATTAGGTACCTGGATAGTGTCCCGTGTTTCACCCTATCCTATTGATAGGATATATTAGGTACCTGGATAGTGTCCCTGTGTTTTCACCCTATCCTATTGATAGTATATATTAGGTACCTGGATAGTGTCCCTGCGTTCACCCTACCCTATTGATAGTATATTAGGTACTGGATAGTGTCCCTGTGTTTCACCCTATCCCTATTGATAGTATATATTAGGTACCTGGATAGTGTCCCTGCGTTTCCCCCTATCCCTATTGATAGTGTATATTAGGTACCTGGATAGTGTCCCTGTGTTTCACCCTATCCCTTTTGATAGTGTATATTAGGTACCTGGATAGTGTCCCTGCGTTTCACCCTATCCCTATTGATAGTATATATTAGATACCTGGATAGTGTCCCTGTGTTTCACCCTATCCTATTGATAGTATATAAGGTACCTGGATAGTGTCCTGGTTTCACCCTATCCCTTGATAGTATATATTAGGTACCTGATAGGTCCCTGCGTTTCACCCTATCCCTATTGATAGTATAATTAGGTACCTGGATAGTGTCCCTGCGTTTCACCCTATCCCTATTGATAGTATATATTAGGTACCTGGATAGTGTCCCTGCGTTTAACCCTATACCTATTGATAGTATATATTAGGTACCTGGATAGTGTCCCTGCGTTTCACCCTATCCTATTGATAGTATATATTAGATACCGGTAGTGTCCCTGCGTTTCACCCTATCCCTATTGATAGTATATATTAGGTACCTGGATAGTGTCCCTGCGTTTCACCCTATCCCTATTGATAGTATATATTAGGTACCTGGATAGTGTCCCTGCGTTTCACCCTATCCCTATTGATAGTATATATTAGGTACCTGGATAGTGTCCCTGCGTTTCACCCTATCCCTATTGATAGTATATATTAGGTACCTGGATAGTGTCCCTGGGTTTAACCCTATCCCTATTGATAGTATATATTAGATACCTGGATAGTGTCCCCGTGTTTCACCCTATCCCTTTTGATAGTGTATATTAGGTACCTGGATAGTATTTCTGTGTTTCACTCTATCCCTATTGATAGTGTATATTAGGTACCTGGATAGTGTCCCCGTGTTTCACCCTATCCCTATTGATAGTATATATTAGATACCTGGATAGTGTCCCTGTGTTTCACCCTATCCTATTGATAGTTGTATATTAGATACCTGGATAGTGTCCCTGTGTTTCACCTATCCCTATTGATAGTGTATATTAGATACCTGGATAGTGTCCCTGTGTTTCACCCTATCCCTATTGATAGTATATATTAGGTACCTGGATAGTGTCCCTGTGTTTCACCCTATCCCTGTTGATAGTGTATATTAGATACCTGGATAGTGTCCCTGTGTTTCACCCTATCCCTATTTATAGTATATATTACCTACCTGGATAGTGTCCCTGTGTTTCACCCTATCCCTACTGATAGTATACATTAGGTACCTGGATAGTTTCCCTGTGTTTCACCCTATCCTGTTGATGTATATATTAGGTACCTGGATAGTGTCCCCTGTGTTTTAACCCCATCATTGATAGATATATTAGGTACCTGGATAGTGTCCCTGTGTTTCACCCTATCCCTATTGATAGTATATATTAGGTACTGGATAGTGTCCCTGGGTTTCACCCTATCCGTTGATAGTATATATTTGGTAACCTGGATAGTGTCCCCTGTGTTTTACCCTATCCCTATTGATAGTATATATTAGGTACCTGGATAGTGTCCTGTGTTTCACCCTATCCCTATTGATAGTATATATTAGGTACCTGGATAGTGTCCCTGTGTTTCACCCTATCCCTATTGATAGTATATATTAGGTACCTGGATAGTTTCCCTGTGTTTCACCCTATCCCTGTTGATAGTATAATTAGGTACCTGGATAGTGTCCCCTGTGTTTTACCCTATACCTATTGATAGTATATATTAGTACCTGGATAGTGTCCCTGTGTTTCACCCTATCCACTATGATAGTATATATTAGGTACCGGATAGTTGTCCTGTGTTTTCACCCTATCCCTATTGTATATATTAGGTACTGGATAGTGTCCTGTGTTTCACCCCCATCCCTATTGATAGTGTATATTAGGTACCTGGATAGTGTCCCTGTGTTTCACCCTATCCCTATTGATAGTATATATTAGGTACCTGGATAGTGTCCCTGTGTTTCACCCTATCCCTATTGATAGTATATATTAGGTGCTGGATAGTGTCCCCGTGTTTCACCCTATCCCTATTGATAGTATATATTAGGTACCTGGATAGTGTCCCTGTGTTTCACTCTATCCCTATTGATAGTGTATATTAGGTACCTGTATAGTGTCCCCGTGTTTCACCCTATCCCTATTGATAGTATATATTAGGTACCTGGATAGTGTCCCCGTGTTTCACCCTATCCCTATTGATAGTATATATTAGGTACCTGATTTGTCCCTGTGTTTCACCTATCCCTATTATGTATATATAGGTCCTGGATAGTGTCCCTGTGTTTCACCCTATCCCTATTGATAGTGTATATTAGGTACCTGGATAGTGTCCCTGTGTTTCACCCTATCCCTATTGATAGTATATATTAGGTACCTGGATAGTGTCCCTGTGTTTCACCCTATCCCTATTGATAGTATATATCAATAGGGATACCTTATATATAAGGTACCTGTCTAGTAGGTACCTGTCTAGTAGGTACTATTATCTGTAGGTGAAATGAACGTGGAGCAGATACCGTAACCCCTCCCTCTCTCCTTTTCTCTGTCCCTTGTTACAGCTTTGTCTCTGTGTTTCCCTACATCTCTATTTAAACAGAATAAAATGTTAAAACTGTAATGATTTGCCTATCCCTGTGTCAGTAAAATTCCATTAAAGTCAGTAAAATAATATGACTAGGCTGATTTCAATTGAAACATGGGTTGAAGGCATATGGAATGTTACATTTTAATACATTTTATTGTCACGACTGAATAGAATCCCTCAAAATAATGTTGCTCAATTGTCTACCATGTTTTCCATATGTTTTAAGCTGCAGGACTAAATACATATGGCTATCATACGGTAATTTAACTTGTAATCCTATTTGTTTGCTGTTACAATAAATATGAAATATGAACCTCACACGTGAAAATCCCCATATTGGAAAAACACGACAACACACAATAGAAACAGATTCACCATTCACCTCCAGTTTATACAACAACAGAAAAATTGCAAAGACCTAAGTTGTTTAATAATGGATCCAGTACCAAACCATTTCTTGTGGTGAGCTACGTACAAAATAGACATTGTTATTCAATGGGGTGTTACCACACTGGTCACTTTGTTAAAAACATATCGTGCTAGAGTTAATAATAAGGAGAGAGATTCAATAAAAGTTCTTATCCTTTAAAATGGTACTAATTTTGCCACAACCAATCAAATTTTATTTAACATTTGAAAGCTAACATTTAATTGGTTGGGGCAAAATTAGCACCATTTTAAATAATAAGAACTTTTATTGAATAACCCTGAAAGTTCGTTAATACGATGAATATTCAGCTGTCAGATAGACAACAGTCAAAGAGTCAGCTATAACACTGAACAAAATCCAATCAACATAGCCCAGGCAATAGGTTCAGTGTGGTATATAGACAGAGGGGGACCGAGGGGAACATGGACGCCCACATGCGGGAAGCTGGACATGTTCCGCTTGTAGAGCTTTCAGCAGTATGTGGTAGCGGTAGAAGGAAAAAGTACAAAGCAAATATCATGAAAGACCAATACAAAAGATATCTCATGTATTTAAGTAGCAATGTCTTTTAGTTAGGTAAGTACAAGTTTGTTTGTTTTGTTATACAAATAGGTGTCTAGGCCCTTATTAGAAGGATATTTTTAGCATTGAGTTGCATAAATTATTTTTTGGTCCATATAAACTGCTTCCCTTAAAATTTCTTATTAGATGAAAATGGGCTTCGGATGAAAGGAGATGACAAAATAGTTTTAGTGGAATTTCTTATTCTTTCTAGGGGTGCTGATGATAAATAGCTGAGATGCCCCTTTAGGAAAGACAGACTGGAATCTTTAGGAATTACATCAAAGAAAAGCTTTGCACAGATACAGAAATACATAAAGGAAAATTTTTATATATAATATATTCTAGTATTATATACTTATATAATGTCCATCGTCATAACTTTCCTGAATTTAATGGGACAATCACTTTTACAGTTCTGGCTGCTGACCTGGATGGCTGAACCTTGTTCTGGAATGGGTGGCGCTTGGACATTTCATGTGTTACCTCACTCACGGCTAGAGTTTGGGGATATTATTACGTGTATCTGAAAAAATGATGTCCCCGTCCCAAAGAGCTTACAATCTAAGCAGTGTACATGTGATATTGTGTGTGACAGAATGTACAGTATGTACATGAGAGTGTGTAAATATTTGTGTGGTTGAGAGGATTTGCATGTAAGTGTCAGTGTGGAAGAGAAAGAACAAGGAGAGTAGAATGAATGAAAAATGTTCTAAATGGAAAGCAAAAGACAAACAGAAGGAAAGAACAAGAGGGGAAAGGAACAATTAAAAATTATATTAAAAAAGAGTAAAATAAAGCAACGAGGAAAGAATAAATAAAGACAGCATGAAAAAGCAGAGAAAGGGAAAGTATGACATAGAGAAGGAGATCAGTAAAGTGTGTGAAATAAATCATTAAATACTGTCTTTAAAGGACAATTATACTCACCTTCCCCACGCTCCTCTTCTTCCACCTATTAATAAACGTTCGTATACACGTGCGATTATCGTGCAGACGATTATTGTCCGAAACGGCTGTTCGTACACACCGTGCATCGGGTCGGCACCTGCAATCGAACGTATGTAAGAACCTTTAGAGGTGGCTGAACTTTATAAATCCATTCTCATTTCTGAACTTCTAAAAAAATATTAAAACACGAAATCGGACCCATTAAAATTAATGAGGAGCAAAAATGCCAACACGTACAAATATCCAGAACTTTCGAGCTTCCACATTCCAAATTCGAGGGTCTGCAAATTCAGTAAATCTCCCATACAACTCCCATACATGGAATCGAGGGTTAACGAATAATTTGAACCTCCTATATATGGAATCGAGGGTTCACAATAATTTCTAGAAATTCAATAAACGTGAAAATCTAATCCCGAATTTGAAAAATTCTTCGATAATTATTGAGTGCTAAAAATCCAAAAAGCCTGAGTCTGTTCCGATCCGTAAAATCCGGACTGGATTTGAGTCCATCTCCACTATTTATATTACCCAGGGTAAAAACCTAAATGCTAAGTTTTACATATGATTACTTCTTCATTGTTATAGAATTTCTCTGATATTTTAATGTGTGAGTAGTTAGTGGTACCTTGGCCTCAAATTCTATAGTAAACCCCATTGCCCAATCTGATACTGTGACAGCTTTAGATTTTAATGGTGAGAGGTAGAGATGGCCAAAACTGACAGGTTTCGTTCCGTTTTCGGGTTTTCGGATCTTCGGGAAAATCCCGAAGATCCGAAAATCCAAAAATGGAACTTAAAATTGTGACTTTGGAGTGAGTTTTCGATTGTTATCAAACATTTGAGCTATTTTCGAAAATTCTCGAAAATAGCCTTGAACGTTCGATAATACTCAGAAATACTATCGAAAACTATTTTCCAGTTTCCGATTGTATTTTTGAGGATTATCGAACGTTTAAGGCTATATTCGAGAATTTTTGAAAATAGCTTGAATGTTCTATAAAAATCGAAAACTCGCTCTAAAGTCCCGAAATCCAAATGATCCGTCCGGTTCCAGACGGAACATTCAGATTTTGGAACCTAGGGGTTCCGTGCTGGGTCCGAGTCAGACCCAAATTCCATCTCTAGTGAGTAGTTACTATAGGCAGAAAGTAGAGTGATGGAGTGATGGATGTGCCACACGGAACATGTTGGTTGGGTGCTAGCTAATTATATAAAATAGTGACTGAGGGGGCCCTTAGTTCAAAATTTGCCCAGGGCCCCATTTGCTGTTAATCCGCCTCTGAATCTAAACAAATATCAAATGAAATGTGTACATTACTATACAGTTTGTACTGATTCTCATGTTACACAATGTAATTGTATTAATTTTATGATATATTTCTCTTATTATTATTATTTTCCCTATGCTACATTTCTACAATTCGCCTTTATCCCAAAAGTACATGCAAAACAATTTGTTTCTAAGAGTATGTAATTATTCAAGTAGGTGAGGCTTGGAAGATGAGGGTTCACTGTATATTTGTGCTAAGTTCCCCAGAGAAATGATCATTAACCGTAAATCCATAGCTCCGTGTCTGCAAAGATGTTAGTGTCATATCAGTATAAAGAATGACAAGAACACATATAAGCACATCCTCAGTGCACTGGACCACTGGGAATAATATAGAAGGGTAATCGTTCTACGCTTAATCCATTTGGTGGAGGTGTAAATGTGTAAGCTGGAACATGAATCTTCCGGAGGTTCCTATCAATTTGCAGTTGAGTAGCTAAGTCAAATATTTTATTTCTTCATTAATCTTAACTTCACTTTTCAATGTTCATTTCGTCTCGGCAAAACAGCGAGCTTAGAAATAGCATAGGACTATGAGAATTCAAAAATAGAAATCCATATTTAATGAGAACAGAACAACGAGCCAAAATAATTCAATACAGTTTGGGGATCCATATAATACCTTGAAGCTTTCGCATTCTTAGATCATGTAATTAATATCATGGTTCACATCAATTAGTAATGGCCAAAACAAAGCCATTTTCTCCAGCAAATTCGTAAATACCATTTTCACCTGGATTCATTTAATCACCAGTTTTGCCTATCTAGAGTATAAAGGTTTCAATGTTGGTATAAAAATACAGTGGTGTCACAATCACAGTAGCCCCACAACCTTTTGTTTTATTTATGACTAATAGGGTAAAGATTGTCGGGGATTATCACAATGGACACATTGAATAAAACTAACTTATAGGAATTGCTTATGTACATTATATATAAGTGCTTAAAGTGTATGCATACAGAAAAAAAATCTTAATCTATAAATACATGTAAGTAGCACTTACTCTGAGGTGTGTGTGTTTCTGCATGCATTCAATACAGTACTTGTTTTATTCAGGCTCTGACCACTGACCTGACTATTTCCCCACACGGCAACTGACAAAACTGCATATAGCACACGGCACACCAACTGTCAAACCATTCCGGCTACAGCAAAACTGCTTACAGAAATGATAAAATGTAAGATGTTTCAGATTTGATATCTAATCAATAGAGATGGACTAAAACTCGAACTCAAACCCGAGTTTGTGATATTCGAACAGGTTCCCCAGACCATTTCCCAGGTCCCACAGCCATTTATATTAAGTTACCATTGATATTTTAATTGTATTTGAACTTTAAACTTTTCGAACTATTTGACTCCATTTTCGAAGTCTCGAATTTTTAAAATTTCCATTTAGTTCGAAAGTTCAAAAACAGACCGAACTTTCGAAAGTTCAGTCATCCCTACTAATGAAAAAGGGGGCAGATTAACAAAGAAAATATACAGTGATTCCCTTCTGGTAGAGAGGAAACAGTAATGGTGTCAAGGATAGTGTGGATGTAAAAAAGTGTGTACCCCAGCAACATCATGTACATCCTGAACAGTGGGCACGACCGATCGTGCGTCCCCATAGGGAACCACACAATTGATCATGATTTACCCATGGACTTGATCGCCTGTTTGTACGATTCAGATAAATGGGTAACCGAGCTCGGTCGCTGCCGGCCGCCCCACACCAGTAAATATTTCCGGCCGACCGATCCACGCCACTATCGATCGGTCAGAAATATCTGCTGATGTGTACTCAGCCAAGGCTGGAGGATTAGTTAGGGTAATACAATCCATCTATTGTATTTGCTTCTTTTCCAACTATCTGCTTCCCAGAAAAAGAAATACTCTTTTATCCTAAAGCACATTTACAATAAAATTATTACGTAATAATGCACGTCACGTAGAATAGAGCTGGCACATTTCTAATTCTGTTTTCATGTCACACAGTGTTCAATTGCATTTGAAACCAACAATTAATTTCATAATTGCAAATATAAGATCATCAAAGAGCTTAAAAGTTTCTTCAAAGGGGATAAAGCAACATTACGCAAAGAGAGAGAGAGTTTTCATCCTGTGTTCTACTGTCATTGTTTTTCAAAGTTCCACCCCCTGTGCTCCTGATTGATAGTCATTACAAGTTGTCAAACCGCTTAAAAAACAGTTGACTATAAAGACGAGTAGAATTGAATAAGTTTTTTTTTTGGCACTTCAAAGACAATTGACAAAAATCTTTGATCTGTTTGATACGTAAGTGTCACTTTGAAGTTTTCAGCTATCCTCCGCTTAAATAGGACGTCAAAGTTCATTACAGTGCTGTTACCTTTCAGCTAATGTCGATTCTATCTGTATTTCATAGCAATGACTTTCCCACAGGCACTCAGAGTTTTCTGAATGGAAACTAATATTTCTGATTTCCCAAATAGATTTTCTTTCTTTTTTTTTTTTGCATAAGAGGGGGAAAAGGGAATGGAGGGTTACATACACAGGGTACAGGGTGATGGGGAAGACCCTAAAACAGGTGCCAGGTGCCAGGTGAGAATGATGTATCCAAAGGAGACACCACTCAAGGAAATAAACAATTGACTGAATGCACACTGTGTGTTGGAACCAAAGAAAATAATACCAGAACCGTACAAACAATATTACCCAATATTTAATATACTGCAATAAAATTTAAATATACCATAAAGAGCTGGCCAGATCCTAATATCTCAATACATAGGTACACAATATATAATATAATAAAAATCATAAAACAGAGAGCCGCAGAAAAAACTCCTTCTCATAAAACCGGAAAGATAGTTGTACCAGTAATAAAGTTATAAGCATCCACAGTACTATAAAGTCAAGGATCTAAAGCGTATAGAATGTAAAGTGCATCACCATAGGCCCTCTATTTAGTCAGGGGGGTAATATGTATTTAGGATCCTAATGTGTGCGCTCTTGGTCCTATATTGACCAGATAAAAACAACAGAAGTATTATTGTTAGGGATGGCATAGAACTCGAACTCGAACCCGAGTTCGAGCCGAACTGTTCAAGTTCGAACGGACCCGGACTTCTCGAACTGTCTCGGACGCGGACTTTCGATATTTCCCGGACTTTCGATGATTTATCTGATGTTCGAACATTCGAATCCGCGAATCCGCGAGTAAAATGTTCATGGTATCTAGGCGTGAACATCGAATCTGCGAGTAAAGTCTCCATTACAGCCTATACGAGAGCATCGAATCTGCGAGTAAAATGTCCATGTTACCTCGAATGTTCGAACGCGAAAGCTCGAAAGTAGCGTGCGTGAGAGTAAAATCGATTTTACTTAAGTCCTGGATATTGGAACATGCTCCCCAGACCATTTCCCAGGTCCCACAGCCATTTACATTAAGTTACCATTAATATTTTGGTTGTATTTGACTCGAACTTTTCGAACTATTTGCCTCCCATAGACTTTAATGGGTCCGTTTGCGAACTTTCGAACTTTCACAATAGTTCGAAAGTTCGAAAACGGACCGAACTTTCAATAGTTCGACCATCTCACCATTCCACCTCTGTCTGGAGTAGTAGGCTGGAGTCCCTCAGGTCCCCCAGGCAGTATATATTAATCTCTATCCGTGGCAGCGTGCTCTTGGGATCCTTGCAGGGGATAAGTCGCGCTTACTCCAGAATGTCAATTTCAATCCCCCTATTGATGGCGGGATACGTATCTATAGTGTGCACTCAAACAGCCTTGAAAGTTACGGACACAGATGTCACTACTACGCGTTTTACTTCTTGGAGCTTCCTCAGGTAGTCCACAGTTATAAAGTAAACTTTCACCCAATTAAGGGACATTCTACTTATATTACAGCACAGTACCCATGTACTGGGCAGCATACCCCTTGAACTCATTACGTCTAACATTAGCACAGTTGTCTTTTAATAAGGCTTTGAGTATATGGGGGGAATATAAATAAAACAGGAGTTACACCATCCCCACAATAACCTTAGAATAATTACCACCAAAGAGGTGGATTATGGGAGATGACCCCTAGTAACTACAGGTTAATTAAATTAATCAACCTACAGCCACAGCAAGGGGATGGATGAGACACCGCTTGCTGAATCTTTGTGAATGTGTTCTGTATGTTGGGTCAATATTGTCTGAATACTTTAGTTCCCCTTTCATTTTACATTTCATAAATAAAAGGAACAGCGAGATTCTTGCTGTAAAATTTAAGGCTATTAGAAGTCAACATTAAAGGACAACTCCTCATAAGAACATCTTTTAGAAAGAATAGCCTCTTTAAAATATGTTGATATATCATATTTTGTCTTATTAATTACTGTACACCTGCTATGCTTCTGGATGCCTCATGGAAACTGAGCAATTTAGAAACCTGTACTGAGCCTGGGCATGCTCAGAAGAGGCAGACAGGGGATTAACATTCAGTCATTGGCTGTGATGTCAACTGTCAAATCCATAACTGACAGTTGCTAACTGGAACAACCAGGAAGCAGAAACAGGGGCAACAGGACATTGTGCAGGATTTCAGGTTAGACTTATATATTTCACATTTCAAACTATTACCGTTTAGGGTTTTGGGGGGTGATTTACCTGTATGTAAGTTTTCATTTTATGGTTGGACTTACCCTTTAATCCACAATGTGAGTCAAAGTGAGAAACAAAAAGAGGATTTTATTATTTGAAATTTATAATGTATAAACCACTGATAATTGAAATAATAATTATATATTTCTCGTCTTGCTCCATTTTATTCCAATTACATACAGATTTGAAAATGTCAGGAGAAACATGTACCATCATTTGTGGTTGATTTTAAAAGAACAATGAATGGACCAGAATGCAATAGGTAAACGTATAATGCCTTTTTTTTGGTAGCTCTGGCAGGTGCTTAAAATTCCCCCTAACTTTATTTGAAGAGGTCATCGATAAGAAAATAGAAAGGAGGGTAAAAAAGACAAGTATAACTTTGAAGTTCCCTGTCAAAGCATAACGATCAATTAACCGCTGGAGTCTGCAGCTGAATCCTGATCACTCCTAAGCGAGGCTGGCAATGTTCCACACAAGGTGTCACTTTAAATGAAAAGCTATTAGCTCAGCAACTAATAAATGAAGATCCAGATACCTTAGAGCAGGTTGATTAGACTGTTGGAAGAATTTAATGGAAATCACACAAAACGAGCGCTTTAGCCTATGGCAAAGAAACCCACAGTTTGTCTGCAGCACTTTAGATGTTAAACTTAATGACCAACCAGGTTGCAATGTACTAGTGATAGAATGTGTTTCTAATAGTAACACAAAGGCAATAGGCAATGGATAGAATAGATGGGTTGAACTTGAGGGATTGTCTTTTCTCAACCCAAAATTAACATGGAACTATAGTATGCATGAATGAAAATGAATGAAAATACACTAACTAGAGATGTATATAGTATCCCTGTACCAACCAGAACTACAGTATATGTATTAATTGGGATTTTCCAGGGTACATAATTGCCACAGATTCTTGTACAAGTCATTCTGAATTGAGAAAGCCAGTCGGATGACTAGCGAAACGTCTTCAAGAACTACATTTCAAGTCCAGTTGATCTAATTGAATACAACAGATATATTAGTAACAGTAATTCTCAATATTATATAGTATCCCCGTATCAACCAGAACTACAATATATGTATTAATACCATTAATTCTCAATATTGTATAGTATCCCTGAACCAACCAGAACTACAGTATATGTATTAGTAACATTAATTCTCAATATTATATAGTATCCTTGTACCAACCAGAACTACAGTATATGTATTAATACCAGTAATTCTCAATATTATATAGTATCCCCGTACCAACCAGAACTACAGTATATGTATTTATACCAGTAATTCTCAATATTATATAGTGTCCCTGTACCAACCAGAATTACAGTATATGTATTAATAACAGTACAATATTCTATATTATAATATATATTCAGGGTTATTCAATAAAAGTTCTTATCGTTAAAAATGGTGCTAATTTTGCCCCAACCAATTACATATTAGCTTTCAAATGCTAAATAAGATCTGATTGGTTGGGGCAAAATTAGCACCATTTTTAACGATAAGAACTTTTATTGAATCTCCCTGTTAATATATTTTCAGGGTTATTCTATAAAAGTTCTTATCGTTAAAAATGGTGCTAGTTTTGCCCCAACCAATCAGATGTTAGCTTTCAAATGGTAAATTACATCTGATTGGTTGGGGCAAAATTAGCACCATTTTAAACGATAAGAACTTTTATTGAATCTCCCTGTATATTTTTTAGTTTTAAAACTTATCTAGCCCACATTTAAAGCTGTTTAATGAACTTGACATTACCACATGTTCACCGTTCTCACTGTAAAGAAACCTTTCCTAATCTGAAAATGAAATAAAAATGAACTTTCAGGTGCGGTGCAAAGGAGGACCGGCAATTCATACATTACACAAAAGACTCCAGCACTCAACTACACAAATAAGCATGAATTAATTAAATACCGTATAATAAATCGAACATATACGCAAGCAATGAAGGGTAATTACCTGCACTAGTAAAAATGTAATGTATGAAATGCCGGTCCTCCTTTGCACCGCACCAGAAAGTAGTTTAGAATAAAGGTTTAAGCTGCATATCCTTGTATGTGTATATAATAAAGGGCAATATGTCTAAGCTCTATTGTATGCTTTGCTCCCTGTGTAAAATTATTCCCCGCCCCTTTAAGGCAGTCCAGATAAAAAGAAGGTATATAAGCTCTGTAATCTCACATGGTTCCCTGGAATAGGTCACACTAAATAAAGAGAGAAGCAGGTATGGTCTTGTTCCCCCAGGGATTGTACTTTACTCAGGTTAGGACTGATGCTGGGATACTGCCTTCGAGTGGCGCATCAGATCACTCAATTTTGTACAAACTATGTAACTATTTGTATCCATTTTAACTTTAGTGCAGGTAATTTCCCTTCATTGCTTGCATATATGTTTGATTGTTATATCTAAGTAATTTAACATAGAAAAGATAATCAATGCACATTCCTGGGCCCCATACAATATCATATTATCTGCACACTGGCATACTTTATAAACAAAGGGGTTTTAGTATACATTACTGTGGTCACATGAATGAAAAGCCTTCCAACCACGTCAAGGTAACCCCAGTCTGGAAGGTCCTAACGTCTAACCTTTTTTACTTCAATTACCATTAGCAAACTTTTGCTTTTTCCCATGTTTGTGCCTGGACCCAATAAAAGGGTTTTCCCCCCCCCCCCCCCCCCAGCCCTTTGGCTTTTTAAAATGAGGGTAGCCATTGATCCGGTGCTTTATATTAAAGGCATAAAAAGGGGCATGTTGGGAGGGCTATTACTACATGGAAGCTTGACCAGGCTTCCCAATAAATACATACAATACTAGGATTGTGGAAGCACTCCAATTAGTCTAATTTACAACTACATTTAGGTTAGAAGTTAGGACCTTAAAGTGGTTGGAAGGCTTTTCATTCATGTGATCACAGTAAAGTATACTAAAACCCCTTTTTTTATGCCAGTGTGCAGATAATATAATATTGTATGGGGCCCAGGAATGTGCATTGATTATCTTTTCTATGTTTGTATAAATGTTTGACCAGATCAGTAGCACTTCCGCTAAATGTAGTTGTAAATTAGCCTAATTGGAGTGCTTCCACAATCCTTGTATGTAATTAATTTATACTTATGTGGAGTAAGTAGCCTCGTATATTCGGTAACTCTCGAAAGGAGCCTGGAATTTTCCTTAACCCTCAAAAGCTGATTCGTTAACCCTCGAAAATAGTAAACTGTCAGAAGTAGAATTAGTAATTCTCAAAATAAGGCTTCCATAACGGACCAGGTTCAAATCGGACAAGTTTTTAGAATCGGTAGCATTCAACTACTCCAGAGAAAAGTGTTCGATTCTCAAACATCTCACTAACGCCTCTATAGTGTAAGAAGGCTAATGTAACTGAGAGTCTAATAGAACTTGTAGGAAATCAAGATGCATTATAGAAAACCATTGCCAAATACAGATGGATGTGTAAGGTATGTACATCTGCATTCCGACAGGAAAATTGACAGTATGGTGTAATCGATCAATTTTACAAACATGAAATTGAACCAAGGATGATAAGTCATTGACAGAAACGAGGAGAAAGTTATTTATCACATTTTGATGTTCTAAAGATTTACTGTAATTTCTGGCACTTACTTATCATTTTGTAAATGAGCAGGTGATATATGATGGAACATCTGAAGCACCTAGCTAACTGGAAAGGACACATTGCGAATGGGATATGATTTAGCTCCGGGAAAGGCCACCCCTCAGCATGGCACAAAAATACAGCACAAAATCCAAACCTCCACATCAATGTGTACTTAAGTAGGAGTGGGTGCATGTCAGGGTCCAATCTTCCTTATAAAGGAATAGCTCACTCCCAGAGTGAACTATTCCTTTAATGTATTGACTGAAGTCCGAGAGGTTAAGGAACTATGCCTTACCTCCCGTTCTTCAATCAATAGCTCAGGATTTGGGAACAAAGATTCAAGAAACATACTTTTTGTGCGATCCAGCATGGCCACAGTAAATTTCCACAACCGCTTCCTTGCTCTATCTTGGGCGCTATAGCTGTACAGAACCAGGAAGCAGTCTGGACCTGTAGCTAGGGTGAATCACGTCAAAGGTATCTCTGTTCCCAGATCCTGAGCTATTGATTGAAGAACGGGAGGTAAGGCATAGTTCCTTAACCTGCCGGGCTTCAATCAATAAATTAAAGAAAAAGTTAACTTTGGGATTGAACTATTCCTTTAAAGTAAGCGCTACACATACTGTACATGGCCTTCTTACATGGACTGAACATCAGTCACACTCATTTGTTTAGTACATACCTCAGAAAAGGTAATACACTCTTTGTAGAAAGGAGAGGCAAGCTCTGCCAAATATAAACAGGACCACTATAATAAAAAGGAAATTAAAATCCACTCACTGGATCCCTGGATCCTTCAACAATTATTATATTCAACAGAAGCAAAAATGTTTCACAATGACCATTAATTTACTTTACATTCATCAACCCTTCCAAGAATATGCCATTTTTTTGTTGGGGGGGCAACTGTTTTTTTTAAAGGAGCCTCTTGCCCAAAGAATTCACATGTAGTTGGTACTATTATATCCTGTTATCTGGTTATTGCAAAAAAAAATGTATCTTCATTACAACCCTCAGCTGATTTTGTGATTTTAAATACTGACGGTATTTAGACACAGATCTATCAAGACTTTGACCATTAAAACTAATATCTGTTGTATTCAGTTAGATCAATAGTTAGATTAACAGATATACCATGACCTGGATGAATGAGAACCTTCACAACCATTAAAGGGCATGTCCATCCCCAAAACTACAATCTCCCCCCACTGCTGGCCCCACTGTGCAGAGTTTAAAAATCCTTAACTTACTGCTCCAAATGGTTCTCCTGTAATGTCTGCCCAAAGTCCTAGAAAGTGAACACCAGGAGCCTGGCAGAGAGTGAAATCGTTTTTGCTTCTTAGGTGTCTTCTGAGAGGTTTCTGGCTTACTCAGTGCAGCCCTCTCCCCCTCCCGGTCCCTGTTTCCTCCATGGTGCTCTAGCGTGAAATCACACTAGGTAGTGTAGGGGACCCTCTCCTACCCCAAGCGCTATAGAAGTTTGTAAAAAAACTAATCCGAACTCTACTTACAAAGCCTCTTTCCCCCGGCGTTCATGATTGGCTGCCTCTCAGCCAATCATGGATGCGACTGCCGGTCTGGCTCCCTGCATGCAGTTCCATGCAAGCAGAGGGCCGTGTCTGAACGCCGGAGGAACGAGGCTCTGTAAGTAGAGTTCAGCTTAGTTTTTTTACAAACTACTATAGCGGTTGGGAGTGGGTCCCCGTACACTACAGAAATTTTTAAAAAAAAAGATGGACATGCCCTTTAAAACTTAGTTTAGCCATGAAAGGTTGTAGTTTCGATTCAAAATTATATCCGATTCCATGGAAATAAAGGGTTCATGCATCTCTATGCTTCACTACCAGCACTGCAATAAACTGTTTTAAAGAAATACCTCCATGCCCCATATTTACTATAATTGTTCACCCATAAATCTACTCTACAGTTCCCAACATTCATCTGGTTCCATTCAAATGTTTATTCTAACAATTTTAATTAGCGTTTTAATCTTAACATCAAAAATGTGTGGTCTTGGTTTTTATTTCTCTACAGACTTCCAAGGGATTTAATTCATCGTAAGAAATGTTAGTTCAAAGGAAAGTATGTCATTGTGCATAAATGCCAAGCAGCCAAGTCTTAGGTCATGGTTTTTATCCTCCCATGTGTGTTTGAAGGAATCAAAGACCTCCTCAATGAGATTGTCTTTCAGATATTTAAAGATTCCCTCTAGACCCGATAATGGACACTTCAGGTTCCTATTTTGTGTTTCATGGAGATGTGAGCAATCCAGTACATTTCTATGCCATGCAATTGTGGTATTAAATATTCAAGATGGAATGTAAATTTGCAAAGGGGCCTTCTATTTTTTTTTTAAGGTTGAGCTGATTTGTTAAATATATATAGCCTTAAATTATTTTCATGGCGTAAAATGTCAAGTAACATATGGGGTTATTCAATAAAAGTTCTTATCGTTTAAAATGGTGCTAATTTTGCCACAACCAATCTGATGTTAGCTTTCAAATGTTAGATAAGTTCTGATTGGTTGGGGCAAAATTAGCACCATTTTAAACGATAAGAACTTTTATTGAATCTCCCTAATAAAGTCTAGATGTATACCTAAATGAGTAAGGGCTAGGCCACACTAGCGCGTTTTTCGCGTGTTTGCGCCCGCATTTTTTGCTTAAATGGAAATCGCGGGAATGCGAAAATTCCTGTTTGCGTTTTGGTAACGCACGCGTACACCATTTTTGGTGCGTTAATGCATGTGTTTCCATAACGTAAAATGGCAAAATTGCATGCGCAAAAACAAAACGCACAAGAATCTCACACACAATCAAAAAAAATAAAAATTGGTGAGATGGAACATTAAGATGAGGGTTAATCATGGAACAAAATGGTGGTTCTCTGATGCTTTGGTGAGGAACCAGTTAGATAATACAGAATGTGCGCTATCATTACTAGAAACGGCCATATTTCTAGAGAAACAAATGTTCTGTTCTTTAATTAAAGGGCATGTCCGCCCTTAAAACAGAAAACTGGTGACTGTTACCTGCCTGCTATCCCAACTGATACCAGTTTATTACTTGCATTTGAAACCAGATATTCAGTGACAAGTTCTATACCATTCTGGCAAATGTATCTGCCTCCTCCCTCGGCTCAAAAAGCTCTTTATATGCTTGAGCATGTGCAGTGGAGGCAGCAAGTGAAACAGCAGCCAATTGTTGGTTGTGATGTCAGCAGTCACAGCTTTGATTGACTGCATATAAGGAGGGGCCAGATTACTCTGCCAATTATTATCCTTATATATCTGGTTACTAATGCAGATAATAAAGTGCAAAATATATCAGGGTTGGGGGCAGACAACTGACAACTGACCCGTTTTTAAATTTAAAAAAAGGGTGAACATTCCCTTTAAATAAAGTCAAATCCTACTTGTTTAATATCTTACCCAGGATGTGTCTTTATTCTTAGCAATGGGAAGCATGAATCTGTTTTAATGGCATGTGTTCAGCCATATATAAAAGTCATAATAAATCCCAACACCCAAAAGGATCGCTAAACTATAAATTCATATTTGAGGATCCTTCACGCTTAATTACTTGGAAACTGGGTCATGCTTTAAAGCATTTTCAGGTTCAGAACAGATAAACTACGCGTTTTTAACATACTCGTTCTCCATTATCTATTAATTAGCCGGAAGAATAATGATGAAGCACAGACCGATGTACCATTGTTTTAATTGATCGTCTGAGCTCTTGTATGAATAATATCCAATTATTCTGTCATCGTAATTGGCACGAGGTATATACCCAACTAATTTATAATACAATTGCTAATGTTAAAAGAAAGTAAACAATACAAAACAATGAAATGCGATAAAAGAATAACTAGTTAAAACTCTCAAGCGCAGGTGTAGAATACATTACAGGCAGACCTCTAATTATCACACTATAATTGTTATATTGTTATATTACATCCAATAGAGATTTCCTGTTTCTTCATGTACTAATGATTGTGTAAACCTCAATAGATCCAAAGTATTATTTTACTATAATCATGATTAAAGGAACATTATCCCAGGAATACCATTAGATGGCAGAGGCAAGTGTTGGAAAATGTGATAATTTGCATTAATTACAATTATTTTTGCATTAATTTAAATGCTCAGTATGGAATCATGCAATAGTAAGAGAGTAAGAATTCTGTGCCCCCCTGGAAGATACTGTCAAGGAGATTCAATAAAAGGTCTTATCGTTTAAAATGGTGCTTATTTTGCCCCAACCAATCAGATCTTATTTAACATATGAAAGCTAACATCTGATTGGCTGGGGCAAAATTAGCACCATTTTAAACGATAGGAACTTTTATTGAATAACCCTATGTATGCCTCTAAGGGCATCGGAGCATCCCAATAAATAGCAAACGCAATGTTTTGCTGTGTTAAAAAAATGCCCAGTGAGAACGTAGCCTAAACTAAACAACTAGACCAGTTTACACAGATTTGCACATTATACTATGGCTGCAGTCTAAATAGGCACTTAAATTAATATAACGAATAATGCGCCCCTTACAGCGTAATATCCTTATATTATAATGTAAAGGGGCGCATTATTCCTTATAATACGTAAGTATTGGATTCCTTCACCCCATTGGCATTCTAAATTCTAGCCTTGTCCCTATTCCCACCTTAATTTAAACCCTTTAAGCTACCTTCTGTAACTTAAACCCAGTAGAAAGGCACAACCCAGCCCAGCATCTATGCGGTTCAACCAATCTTTGTGGAGGAGGAGAGAGACATTGTTTATGAAGTGACAGGGGTCATTGTCCAGGCATGAACACTGGGATGGGAGGAGCAGTGGGATATAAGAAATATAAGAAATGAGTCACTTAGTGACATAGCTGAGTGATTTTTATAAGGATATATACCACTGCAGTTCCCATTATAAAATATCACACTTGTATATTTTATAGTAGATAATGCACCCACTACTGTAAATAATAAGAATATTAGAAGTCACAGAGGATTCCGTGACCATATAAAAAAAAATTGCGCAAGTGATTCGCGTGCAGGATGTAAAAGGAAGAGGAGGAACCGTGCCATCCACAGAAGGCGGGAGAAAATAGATTTGGGAGACGTAAGCCAGGGGTAGAGGAGAGGGGAAATCACTTCCGTAAAGTTATTATCGGCGCACTATTACATAGTAGCGCACCGATTATAAGATTATTATTTACAGAGGGACTCCATTGACTTCCATGGAAGTGGTGGATTATAACAAAATTTTCAAGATTTCCTTAAAGCAGAACTGAAGGAAAAATATAATGAAATTAAGAAAAGATCCTATCCTATCCCTTTCATTTATTCAGCAAAATCATAGACAAATAGAAATGTAGATAAATGGTCCAGCGGAGGTCGGAGACAGTGGAACCCTATAATTAAGGGGTTTAGGTGCCTTAAAAACTGGATGTACAAGATCTGGTGTCTACTGTAAGTTTTGTTTAATCAAGAGCTCCAAAAATATCCTAGTGATGGGTTCCCCAACTGTGCAACAGAGCAAGAGGAACTATCCTTTACTGGAAAATGTATGTAATAGGAATGTATACTTACAAATATATGTGCATGGTCTTTGTGTAATTTCATATCTATCCTAAGGCAACATTACGTTTCATTGAATGATTCACTGTTATGGCAGTTTACCCTTTAAGTATGGCTTCCACGGAAATGGAAGGGAAGGTCAGTAGGTGTGTGAACCCATGTGAGGTTGGGGGTATGTGTTTTTGCATGTATGACCATAAAACTAACTTTTATTAATGATTGATCAAAATTAGTTTTTTTGACTACAGTTACCCTTTAAGTATGGCTTCCATGGGAATGGAAAGGTAAGTCAGTAGGTGGGCGTACCTGTGTCTGTGTGGGGGGTTGGGGGGTATCAGCATTTGTGTTTATGACCATAAAACATACTGCTTTGAAATATTCACATTTGAGGATTACTAAAGTAAAAAAACAACAACAATGTCCTCATTATTGGCATTATTGAGTTGTAATATATGCAGCATAAACACACACATTCCCTTCTGAAATGCAGCCTTTCAAGCCAAATTCAAAGTTTATACTTTCCCTTTCTAGTAACTTTTAATTATGCAAGGTTTTTATTTTGTCCAGCTTAAAATTGATGTTTGCTCATATCATAGATCTGCCCACCCACAACCACTGATGTATTTCTGTAAAAAAAAAACACCCGATCGCTACGTACAGTCTTCTGTCTCGCAGTGTTCTGATCCGGCTCCCTGCTTGCAAGCAGGGGCCGGACCACAGTCACGTCTGTGATTGGCTGAGAAGCAGCCAATCACAGACGTGGTTGCCGTCAATGGAGACGCCACGGGAAACGAAGGTCTGTAAGTAGCGATTGGATGGTTCATTACAGAAATTCCTCAGCGTATAGGGGTGGGTAGGGGACATCTATGATATGGATAAATGGTTACAGGCAAGGTGCAATGGCTGCAGAGGATAGATCCAAGGGGTGGGATGGGGGGGGAGGGCTCATCTGCGCATGCCACCATCGCTCCCGGAGGCAAGACAGCAGGCAGAGACATTTGGACGGGAAGACAGCTCCTACTCTTCAGTTTTCTGGACTTTGGACTGGCACTGCAGGAGAGCCATAAGGAGCAGGGATGTAAGGTAAGGATGTTGTTAAACAACACAGTAGAGCCAGTATGGGGTTAACTTTTAGTTTTGGGGGAGGACATGCCCTTTAAGATGATGATGCAGCCAATCCAGGTACAGTATATACTTGAGTATAAGTCGAGGTGACTCGACTTATGCTCGGGTCAGTCACTGACTTGAAATGAGGAATCCGGCTGGTGCATCCACTGACGTCACTACTAGGCACCTGTCTCACTTTCACTGAGTAGTGACCTCAGGCGGGTTATCAGTGGATGCAGCAGATGGATTCCTCGTTTCAAGTTAGTAAAATGTGAGAGTTGCACTTTATTTTGTATAGATGTTGCTGAGAGAGCACTGTATATATATTGCCTTTAGTTTGAAAGGGCCGCACACGCTCTACCTATATATTTAAGTTAGTGACACAGGCAAGTTACTAAATGCTGCTGAGTGGCACTGCTTATCCTGGCTGGGAGGGGAGGGGTGTGTGTGCAGTTTTGCTGCAGATGTTTGTAAACTACAACTCCCAGCAACTAAAGCATAGCAAGCGCCCCGAGAAACAGGGAAATATAGCGAGATCAGGGCTGAAAGTATATTCAAGGACTCCCAGGGGATTACACCCCAATGTGTGGAATAAAGCCATCAGTTATTCCCTATTCTGCATCTCTACATTTATTTTATTGTTTTGTTTTTATTGTGTAAATGATACTTTGTAGAAGTTCCATATTATTGCAGGGGACACATATGGTCAATGCACCACTGACACTAGCAGAATGACACACCTCATCCCCCCCACTCCATGTTATGGCTCCCAAGCTGGTGCTACAGTAAGTACAATGTCATTGTTTCTATTTTCTAGACCCTCAATAGAAAAACTACTGGTGTTACCCAAACAGAGATCACACAGAGTAAGTAAGACAGTTAACATATTTATTAACAGGGATATTTCATACAATACAATATCCTACAACATAAATCACAATAATAACTAATACCAAACAGAATTAAACAATATTAGGGTTCATCAATAATGTCATCAGCAGCAAACAGAGAAAGGGAGAGAGAAGATTTAGCTGGGAAGTTGAGACCAATAAGATGGACAACAGTGATGTTGAGATAGATCCATCATTGCTGCAAACCCTATGTCTTACTATACAGACATGTGCATACAAAGGTATCTCAACCCTCCTGGATTGTCTGGGAGTCTCACTCATTGTGGGGTGGTTCCCCCGAGACCACCCGGGACTCCCGGACTTGAGTCTCCTCTCCAGTCACGCCCCCTTTTGGTGACCACGCCCAGAAATTACCCTAACCCCGCCTCCCACCACCCCTGGAAAGCTGGCCCCACCTCTGCGTGACATCACGCCCCACTCCCACGTGACGTCACACCCCCTTTCCCACCCTGCCCGGAAGCTTGAAAGGGCAGGGTGGGATGTCTGGCATACACATAATAGGCCCACATCTAATACTGGTTGAGATAAAGTAGAAAGAAAGACATGTCATATGTAGGGTTCATTCTGCAATATGGAATTGGATCTATATTTGCAAATGGTTCCCCACATTCTGCACTTGGATTCTGTTACACATATATTGCCCATGTAAGGCAATAGTAAAATGGAGTTTACCTAATTGCTCTAGAGACTCTCAGCCTTACCCAAATTCTATGCATATGGGCCCTCGCATATGTTGGAGGCAGGGTGTTGCTGAACTACCACTCTAGCTAGAATGAAATAAATGGGTGCCAGTGGAATCAGAAACAGTATAAATAGCAATAAGCTTGTTACTGCCACCCTAGCTCTCATGTCACTGTAGTGGAATCTTCTACCCTATATCTGGTACTATATCCCTATTCTTGGGTGGTATACCCAGGACTCTAGTATTTACTAAATCTCCTTGTTGGAGCTCAGGCTGCTCACTAGCTATCCTACTCCTATCACTCCTAGAGTGATCTATAATAGAGACTATTCTCACAATAACTGGCCTACCTGTTATCCCAGGCTCTTCCCTTCTCCTCTGGGGAAACCCCAGGAAGTAGAAAGAGGCTGAGCACGCTCTCCCTTTTATACTTTTACATAGAGGCTTCTACTGGCCAAATCCTGCCAGAACAAGAATACTAAAGCGTAGCTAGTTTATAGTTCTCTACATTCTTCCCTGGTGAATTCCTTTCATCCCAGCAAGGAACAAAAAAAAAATATTTACACATTCAATTTAACATCTACTTCTTAGGTGATATCTACCTTAACCCACCCTTTTACAGTAACATGGCTGAAAAAGAAAATACACATTAACATATCCTACAAGGCATCATATTAACAAGCCTAGCATAAGCATCAATAAGATTCATCTAAGCATAAGGTGGGGCAGAATAACAATACACTGCATTACAGCGCCTCCCCAAAGTGTCATGAGTGAAGATAAAGGGAGGTCTCCTAATACTTGCAAAACCATCTACATGCAAAACATAAGGATTTTGTGCGTCAGTGTAGGCAAGTACAGATCCTTCCGTGAGTTTTTGCTTCAATGTTGTAAAAGCTTCCTCACAAGCAGATGTCCATTTAAAGAGAGTATCTTTGTGTTCTTTAATATTGTCCCCTTTCAACAGTCCATTTAGTGGATAAGCAATTTTAGAATGACTCTCAATAAACCTTCGATAATAACTACAAAATCCCAAGAACGATCTCAACTCAGATTGCTTCAATGTGTCCCACTAAACGCACATATTTGCGAGCGAACTTACACTTGTCAATTGAGAGTTTCGGGCCTTACTTTCGAAGATGCTCAAGCACACTGAACAATCTTTTATCATGCTCCTCCAAGGTAGAGCCGGAAACAATAATGTCATCAAGGTCAACTATGCAGATTCTTGGATTCAAGTCTCCCAGGACCTTTTCCATAAGGCGCTTAAAGGTAGCTGGAGCTGCACTTATCTCCTGAGGCATTTGGGTAAATTGGTTAAGCACCATGGGCAAATAAAAGATGTCTTTTCCTCATCATCTGCAGACATAGGAATTTGGTAATATCCAGATTTTAAATCCATCACTGAGAATCAAGCACTGCCATGCAAAGCAAGTTCCTTAATCAATACATGGCAGTGTGTACTGATCGGGAATGGTGCGCTTGTTTAGTGTTCCATAGTTTACACATAAGCTAGCATTTACATTTTTCTTTCGGACAATATCTATAGGTGAAGAATAAGGACTTTTTGATTCCACAATAATCTTTTGGTCTTTCTTTTTTTTTAAATAGTCTCCGACATCATCAAGATCTTTGGGTGGTATTCGCCGAGATGTTCAGCATTTTTAGCACACCCCACGTCCATATCGTCTACAGAAAACACATCATGGTACTGAGCTAACCTACTCTCCAGGGGGGGTCATCAGAATCATCAAGATTAAAATTTAACTGAGTGTCTGACACTCCAGATTTGGCAGGTAAAGAGTCTAAACATTCCACAGGGTAGCAGTGGGCTACTGTCTGCCAGACTGGATTTATTACTGAATAAGAGGTGATTTTGTTACAGTGACCACATCAGTTCTAGGGCATTTGTAACAGTAGTCCTTCCTCTCTGGAACCATCTATCAGCCATTCTTTAAAGCCAGGGTCATTTTCTAACAGAAAGAAACTTCCACTTAAAACAGGTACAATTTCCACCTGGGGAATTTGCACTCCCCCTGGTGGAAGCTCTACTGGATGCCAAGGGTTTCCAACACCAACCCCAGGAAATTCAGGAGCAAATGTCTGGCAAACCTCCTGCAGCTCTGGAGCTACTGGCAATGCCTTCTCTCATCTGTAGAAACTTAATAAAGGCTTCATTGACAGCTTTCACATTAAAGCAAACAATCATGTGTAGACTTCTTTCTACCTGGAGGAGGGTTCACATAAGATATGAGTTTAAGTGGGGAATTATTGTCTCCAACTAACCCAGGGGTGTGGAGTTGTACTTTCATCAGCATCCATGTAGACAGGACCTTTCCCCCACACCAAAACTGGCACAGGCTGACCCACAGACTGCAGTGGAATATGACTGAGGAATTGCTGGTAGAAAGCCCTATAAATAATAGTCAATAGAGGGCCTGTGTTGAACAATGCAGTGGTGGGTATGCTGTTTACAAGCAAGTTGAATGTGCACTGGGAAGAACTACAGGCTGTGAGGCCCCTGCCTTTTCTTTGATAGCTGTCTCATCTTGCTTTCAGTGTCTAGTTGGTTGGCAAGTACTTTACACTGATGGACTCGATGTCAAGTCTGCCCACAATGGAAGCACTCCAGACAGGCAGTGGAGCAGGTATAATCAGGGGGCCGATACTTTGAATATTTCATGTAAGCATCGCCAGAACGTAGAACATGATTGCTCTCCCTTTTATACTTTTACACAGTGGCCCCTACTGGCCAAATCCTGCCAGAACAAAAAGACTAAAGGGTAACTAGTTTATAGTTCCCTACACCCATATATTCTGTTACATATAGATTCCTCTAACCTGCATAGGGAGAGCAGTGAGCCCCTCAAATAGGCTGGCTACCAGCCAAGCTGGTTATGTTAGATGGAGAAAGGCACCTAATGTAGGATACTTCTTTATTGACATGTTTCAAGCTAGGACACTCACATTATAATAATGTACCATAAGTCAATACAGATATTTCAGTAGCACATAGGTTACCATTTTACAAGTGACATCATAACACACTAGCACACCTATCTCCAAATGATGATGTCATACGGAGGTTCTTTTCTTCTGCCAAATACATTTCCCAAACATGGGTAGTTGGATTTTTAGGACAAAAATTAATCAATCTCAGAGGAAATAAATTAGGCCATGAAATGTGAACAATGGATCGTGTGTGATTTTTCCTCAACTCTTAAGGAAGAAAGCCGCTGCCCATTAGGTTTTCCTCCCTCCTTTTTTTCTAACATTTTTTTCTGGTCATTTTTTTTGTGGGGTTCTTTTTTTTTGGGTTCTTTTTTGTGGGGGCTTTTATTGTGTTATGATGTCACTCAACGTGTTACCTTTAAATATCCAAACCTGTGAAGTCCAAACTCAAAAAATATCACATACCAGTTTATAAAGATGATATTCTTGTTATAATCTCTCATTCTCCTTTTTATATTTCATATTTATTGCAACTACAAGTTACTGGGGCCTCCTGCAAAAGTTAGATGGGGCCCCTATCCGAGCTTCATCCAGTGGTTTAATGGGTGGAGGTTATATCTGTCATAGGAAAAATAAGAAGATGGGACCTCCTTGACTCCTGGGGCCCGCTGTGATGGCTTCCCCTGCTCCCCTGGTAGTTAAGCCCCTGGCAAACTACCTGACAATATTATGGAAAGATTAGAGATAGATTAAAGATGAGAGAGAGTACACCAGCATTCATTACTTTATCCAGGTACTGAGGGACTTACACTGTAGGTTAGGCGAACATCTTTTACTGTAGAAGATTTAGGCTGATAACGCCAGAAAAAAGCCAGAGTTAGGCATGGGCACTACCGCCTTAAGACAAAGGAGGCTATTGGATCAGGTATAGCAGACCCCAGAGTAGGGGGTGGCATAGCCAATCTCTTTCACTCTGAATAAAGTTGACTGTGGAAAGAAGATTTAACCACAGCAAAAATGGATTAGGGTTTAAATTGCCTTTTTCCTATGAAATTAGGAAAAAGGCAATTAGAGATTAGAGATAAAATGGATCCCCAGTTCGGTAGACAGAGAAAAGTCAGCAGCAAGAATGCTCTCTGCAAGTGTATTAATAAGAAAATAAATAGACATGTTCGAAAGGAAGGCCTGCAGAAGCAAAGGTATCCAATGACTAAACAGTAGCAACATAAAGACACAGAAGGGGACACAGCTACGCACGGACCAAGATGGACACATAACTTGGGAGTATGCTTGTGAAGGTTCTCATTCATTCAGGTCATGGTATACAGTATCTGTTGTATTCAATTAGATCAACTGGACTTGAAGTTTAGTTCTTGAAGACGTTTCGCTAGTCATCCGACTGGCTTTCTCAATTCAGAATGACTTGTACAAGAATCTGTGGCAATTATGTACCCTGGAAAATCCCAATTAGCATATCACAGCCAAGTGTTAAGGGCGTGATTGGATAGTGGTGTTATAGGAACGCCCAGAGTAAGGTGTCAAAACAGCATTGTACATGGCAGACAGTTGGTGTCGAACCCCCCACCTCTATTTAGGCTTGGTTTCTTTATTTTCACATAAATGGCCTCCTTGACACCTCTCTTGAACCAGTCCTGTTCCTTTGCCAATATGTTAACATTACAATCTTCAAAGGTATGTCCTTCATCCTTAAGATGCAGGTACACGACTGAGTCCTGACCCGAGGAATTGGCTCTTCTGTGCTGGGCCATACGTTGATGCAGTTGCTGTTTGGTCTCCCCCACATACAAATCAGAGCATTCTTCACTGCACTGCACTGCATATATGATGTCTCTTTTCTTGTGTTTCGGTATTGGGTCTTTCGGATGTACCAATTGCTGCCTCAGTGTGTTGTTCGGTTTAAAGCAGACAGGGATACGGTGTTTGAAAATTCTTCTTAATTTCTCGGAGACCCCTGCTACATGTCCATGTTCTTTCTCCAGTCTTGCTTTTCCCCCTCACTGTTGGTATTCATGTTTTTTGTTTTTCTTTCCTTCTACTTCTTTTGACAAAGGCCCAGTCTGGATATCCACAAGTTTTAAGGGCTCCTCTGAGATGTTTCATTTCTTTAGCCTTCGCCTCTGTGCTAGTGGGGATGTTCTCAGCTCTGTGTTGCAGGGTTCTGATGACCCCCAGCTTGTGATCTAAAGGGTGGTGGGAGTCAAACATCAAATACTGATCTGTGTGTGTTGGTTTTCTGTAAACCTCTACTTCCAGTTTACCATTCTCCCTGACTTCTACCAAGCAGTCCAAGAAAGCCAGTTTTTGTTTAGACCAAAACATCAAATTTACAAGGGAAGATACAAAACAACAAACTGGCTTTCTTGGACTGCTTGGTAGAAGTTAAGGAAAATGGTATATGTACGATTTTCGATACGATATATATGTATGTATAGTTTATTTATATAGCGCCACTTGGGGGCGCAGCGCTGTACAGTAACAAAATACAATAAAGTCATACAAGGGGGATAAATACATAGATAGTTCAGTACATAATATATATAAATTATATAAATAGAAGTGCTAGAGCTTTGCCACAAGAAGAAAGGAGGTCCCTGCCCCGTAGAGCTTACAATCTAGTTATGCGATATGGCGCACTTTGCTGATCACTTAGACACCACACACCACGCCATCCAGCAAGAGGATTTGGGAAATAGAGAGACGCCAGAATATACGGATCAAGGGCATCCCAGACGCAATCACGGATGACACCCCTTGGCCCTTTCTTTGTGACCTGTTTAACTATTTGGCTCCGCAAATTCCAAATGAAGAATGGTGCCTGGACAGAGCACATAGGGCGCTGGGTAATCGACAACCCGGCCCAACGGGCCCTAGGGATGTAACGGTGCGGATGCACTTTTATACAAGTAAAGAGGCACTGATACAGGCATCCGGATCTCAACAATCTTTCAACTACCAAGTAGCCACCTTCAGATCTATAGTGACTTATCTCCACTTGTCCAAACGCAGACAACTATGCCCGATAACGGGAATACTACGCACTAACAATATCTCATATCAGTGGGGATTCCCCTTTCATCTTATAGTAAATTACTCGGGGAAATAACTGTCCAGCAGAACGAGGGAAGGAGCGCTAGGACTCCCCCCACAATGGAGAACACAAAGAGAAACTTAAACTCCCTCAATGCCAAGTTAAACATTGGATCCCAAATAGAGATTCCTCACCATACCAGAGACTGACTGAAATACCCTTAGGCTGATAAATACCTTTGAAATATTCTGTATACTATATTTTCCTATAGTGACCACTTATAACGGTTTATTGGTTATGTAAATTACATAATGTCGCTTCCTCTTACTCCTTCCATTCCTTCCCCCCTTTCCCTTTCCTACTTTTTTCCTATTCCCCCTCCCATATGGTGATAGACTGAATTAACACTGTGCTGAATAATCCTATAACTTGTATACTGTGCTACAACTCCTATAACTCGCTACTGTGCTGGTTTGCGGTGTTGACATATTTATTTGGAAATCTATTGGTGAATGATCAGACCAGGTGATATGATGGATATCTGTATGTTGAGTTATTTTCAGTGCCGATGCTGATACTAGAAAGTGATCCAGTCTGGAGAAACAACAAGACAACTAGATATTGACTAGAACAACTAACTGAAATATGACTTAATACAACAAATGTCACAATCCTCTTTACGCATACAGTGAAAATTCCTGATGACTACCACTCAAAATCAGATAATTTTGGGATAGAGAAGGTGCTATTGCGATTCCAAGATATCCTGGAACCGATCACCAGACAAGGAACTTTACAACCCTCACTCAAACCCCTATGCCTTACCTTTTTCTCTAACCCCTAATCCTTCCCCTGAATCTAAACTCTAACCCTAATGGAAATAAAAACCTAACCCTAACCTAATCTTAACCCTAATCCTAAATCCTAACCTTATCTTAACCCTAATATAACCCTAACCCTAAACACTTCCCTAACCCCTATCCTAAAACTAACTTTATCCTAACACTAAAAGTAAACCCTAACTTGATCATTTATCCTAGCCCCTAATCTTATCCTAAACCCTTACCCCAACTTAACACTAAACCCTAACCCTTATCCAATAACTCTACCCCTAACTCTAACCTAACCTTAACCCCAATCACAACTGGAATCTAACCCTTAACCCTAATCTAACCCTAACCTCTAACTTCACAATTACCCTAAATTAATCCTAGCCCTTAACCTTAACTAACCTTCAACCCTAAACCTACACCCTAACCCAACCTAACCACAAACCCTAACCTTTACCTTTATCCGAAACCTGAATCTAACCACTAACCTTAAAGGAGTAGCAAAGCCCATTCCAGCTGAGTTAAAAGAAAGGGTTATCAGAAAATAAAATAATTAAAAAGCCTTTTACATTCCTTTTTCACTTCTGCACTGAGCATAGTTCAGCTCCCACTTCTTCCTGGTTTGCAGAAATCCTTGGCTCTCACAGACCTGGCGACTTATGGGGGTGCAGCAAGGATTAAAAAAAACAGAATGAGAAGTACTTTGTTTCAGATGTGCGCCCCTGTGCACCCCAGAGTAATTTTGACAGCTGTTTTGCTACTCTGCTTGATTCTGCTGTCTTGTCAGAAACTGCCTGTAAACTTGGAAATGGCTGGTTTTGTGTGCTGGGGAGGTATAGTGCCTCCCCAGGGCTATACCCCCCTAAGTTATAAGGATATTAGAAAGCAAAGATTAGCTGCAATATGCTTGTAAAGGTTCTCATTCATCCAGGTATATTCATCATGGTATATCTGACAGCCAGGTGTTGGGGACCTTCTGAATGCAAGGTGTGATTGCATTGTGACAAGAGGTGTTAAAGAAACTGACCAGGGTAAGGTGTCAAAACAGCATTGTACATGGCAGACAGTTGGTGTCAAACCCCCCCACCTCTATTCAGGCTTGGTTTCTTTATTTTCACATGAATGGCCTCCTTGACAGCTCTCTTGAACCAGTCATGTTCCTTTGCCAAGCTGTTCAAAGGTATGTCCCTTTTCCTTAAGATGCAGGTAGACAGCTGAGCCCTGACCCGAGAAATTGGCTCTTCTGTGCTGGGCCATACGTTGGTGAAGTTGCTGTTTGGTCTCCCCCACATACAAATCAGAGCACTCTTCACAGCATATATGATGTCGCTTTTCTTGTGTTTCAGTATTAGGTCTTTCGGATGTACCAATTGCTGCCTCAGTGTGTTGTTCGGTTTAAAGCAGACAGGGATACGGTGTTTTTTGAAAATTCTTCTTAATTTCTCGGAGACCCCTGCTACATATGGGATGACCATGTTCTTCCTCCTGTCTTGCTTTGCCCCTTCACTGTTGGTATACCTGTTCTTTTCTTTCCTTCTACTTCTTTTGACAAAGGCCCAGCCTGTATATACACAAGTTTTAAGGGCTCCTCTGAGATGTTTAATTTCTTTATCCTTCATTTCTGTGCTAATGGGGATGTTCTCAGCACTGTGTTGCAGGGTTCTGATGACACCCAGCTGATCTAAAGGGTGGTGGGAGTCAAACATCAAATACTGATCTGTGTGTGTTGGTTTTCTGTAAACCTCTTCTTCCAGTTTACCACTTTCTCCAATACAGGGTACATAATTGCCAACAGTTTCTTGTACAAGTCATTCTGATCTTGTACAAGTCAGTCGGATGACTAGTGAAATGTCTTCAAAAACTAAACTTTTAGTCCAGTTGATCTAACTGAATACAACAGATATACCATGACCTGGATGAATGAGAACCTTCACAAGCATATTGCAAATGCTCTTTGGCTTCTAATATCCATATAACTTACATTACACTTACTGCCATCCCTTGCCATCCACTTGCCAGCACAGGCACTATAACCTCACTCTCCCCCTTGCTTCCCCCCCCAAGCACACGCATGATACCCTCACCGCCCCTCCTTGCCATCACACCTCCAAGCACAGGCACCATACCCTCACTGCCTCTCTTGCTATATCCTCCACAAGCACCATACCCTCACTGCCCCTCTTTGCCATCACACCTCCAAGCACAGACACCATACCCTCACTGCCCCTCTTGCTATCTCCTACCCATGCACAGGCACCATACCTTCACTGCCCCCCCCTTGCCATCTCCCCCCCAATCACAGGCCCCATACCCTCACTGCCCCCTCCTTGCCATCACATCCCCAAGCACAGTCATCATACCCTCACTGCCCCCCCTTGCCATCTATACCAAAGCATAGGCACCATATACTCACTACTCAACGCCCTCCCTTGCCATCTCACCACAAGCACAGGCATCATACTCTCACTGCCCCCCCCTTGCCATCTCCACCTAAGCATAGGCACCATATACTCACTGCCCTCCCTTGATATCTCCCCCCAAGAACAGGCACCATACCCTGACTGCCTCTCCTAGACATCACCCCCCCAAGCAATGGCACTATATCTCACTAGCACACAAAATCAGCTGTTTCCAAGTTCACAGGCAGTTTCTGACAAGACAGCAGAACCGAGCAGAGTAGCAAAACAGCTGACAAAATTCCATTTTATTTGATCCTTGCCGCATCCCCTTAAGTCACAGTGTCTGTGAGAGCAAAGATTTCTGCAAACCAGGAAGTGGAAGCTGAACTGTGCTCTGTGAACTTCAAAGATTTATTGCTTAGTGCAGAAGTGAAAAAGGAATGTAAGAGGCTTTTTAATTAGTTTTTTTTATGATAACCTTTTCTTTTAACCCTTTGCTGGAATGGGCTTTACTACTCCTTTAACCCTTAACCATAACTCTAAAACTTAACCCTAAATTTTAACCCTTTCCCAAACAAAACGTTAAACAAACAAGGCTGATGAAAAAGTAGCATTGCTGAGGAATGGCTAATCCCTTTAACTCTGAGTAAAGGAGGATAATAGAAATAGATAAAGAATATAGATGTGGGCCCATTACATACATATGCACATATCTGTATAGTTAGACTCACAGTTGGATGTTCCTTTGGTCTCCCCCACTGTTCCCTTCCTTTCCCTTCCCTTTTTCTGTTTGCTGCTGGATCTTTCGAATTCCCGTAGATCCCGTAGACCTTCAATTCCCGTAGATCCTGTAGAACTTCAATTCCCATAGACATTCAATTCCCATAAATCCCATAGACCTTCAATTTCTGTAGATCCCGTAGACCTTCAATTCCCGTAGATCTACTCTTCATCGTAGAAACCTAGAAAGACCAAACATCAAAAGTTTAAGGAAGAAATATTTAGCGAGATTCCAATTTAAACATTGCAGTTTTCACATTTATCTCTAAATCACTGAAATAATAACAATAATAGCACAAAACATTTTAATATCAATTCTACCATTGTTACTCTATGTGAGGGATTGATGATTGGTTAGAGTTGTGGATGGGAAAACTAGGTATCCTGGGACCCCATGTATTGTACAGATCCAAGCGTCACAATGAAAAGCTGTGGAGAAGTTTGTACACCACCTGATCCAGTGGGCAAGTGGAAGGTAATTCTGGTGGAAGATATTCACTGAAATAGAAGGTGAAGCTATAAATCTTAATCTATTCTAGGAACTGCAAAATTTATCTCCCTTATCTGTATCCTTATGGGACCTTTTTGTCCAATAGATTCTTTTTATTTTTACGTTTGCAAGATTAGTGTTAGCCCAGAGATGGAGCCGCTACATGGACCAAAGCAAACAGAGGAGGAAGGGGGAGAGCTGCCCACAGCAGGGAGAAACTTTACAGGGGGAGAGCTACCCACAGCAGGGAGAAACTTTACAGGGGGAGAGCTACCTACAGCAGGGAGAAACTTTACAGCCTTTACAGCCTTCTTCATATTCTTTCTTCCCACTAGATGTTTCAAAACTATGACTCCCAATAATCTGTGGTTGTACAGTGCAGGGACTATGACTATGCTGAATTATGCTGAATTATGGATTTCAGCATTATCTGACATTTATTTACTAACATTTTATGGCACCATCGCCCTACTGCCTAACGCCCTGCTGCCTAATGCTTTGCTTGCTAACACATGTCTATTAATTACTATCTGTTGTGTTTAAGACTCTAATACCCTGTCTTTTCCTCCCTACAGTATTAGACTGTCAGTGACTTTTATACCAATGCTTCTGAACAGATAGGTTGTGGTTTTATGTTGAGTTATATATATATATCTATTTATATACAGGTGTATTCAGTAATTTGTGCTATTTATATGAACCTCATGCTGCTACCGTCTTATGTACTTACCTAACGGCATCGCACTGGCACTTTATGGAATTATAGTTTTTTAGTATTATGCCATGTTACTAGTAATATTTGTAAAATAAAATACATTTTGTTTTGATCACCATAATGAGATTGTATGTGTTTTATACCTATTTATCCTAATATAGGGAGGATATGTGACAGAGTAATGTGCCCCTTCCCTTTGGGGTAACAGTGGAGGGTGTACTCTTTAACCCTGCTTTCAGGTTAGTTGTTTTTGTAATTTGATATATTTACAGATTCTAGCACCCACACGCTTTATATCTATCCACCGTTATAGTGTGTGTTTCATTCACATCTTTTTGTTGTGAATCTTAGCTCCACACATGTATTATAAGCGATAATGTATCCCCTATTGTAAATTATAATGACATTAAAAATATCTGAGAATTTCTGTATCTATATAAAGCTAAAAGGAAACAGGAATTCTTGTCCTATATAACTCAGTCTGTGTCCTTGTACCTTTATATGGATACAGAAATTCTTAGATATTTCCAATATCCTTATAATTTACAGTAGGGGATACATTATCCCTTATAATACATGAGTGGTATCCAGAGTTCCCTGTATAACAGTCTGTATCCTTGTACATTTATATGGACCCAGAACTCCTCAGTGACTTCTAATATCCTTATAATATACAGTAGGGGATACATTATCCCTTATAATACATGGGTGGTACCCAGAGTTCCCTGATAACTCAGTCTGTGTGTCTTGTACCTTTATATAGGACACAGACTCCTCAGTGACTTCTAATATCCTTATAATTTACAGTAGGGGATACATTACCCTTATAATACATGGGTGGTACCCAGAGTTCCCTGTATAACTTAGTCTGTGTCCTTGTACCTTTATATAGACACAGAACTCCTTAGTGACTATCCTTATAATTTACAGTAGGGGATACATTATCCCTATAATACATGGTGGTACCCAGAGTTCCCTGTATAACTTAGTCTGTGTCCTTGTACCTTTATATAGACACAGAACTCCTTAGTGACTTTCTAATATCCTTATAATTTACAGTAGGGGATACATCCTTTATAATACATGAGTGGTACCCAAAGTTCCCTGTATAACTCAGTCTGTGTCCTTGTACCTTTTATGGACACGAACTCCTCAGTGACTCTAATATCCTTATAATTTACAGTAGGGGATACATCCTTTATAATACATGAGTGGTACCCAAAGTTCCCTGTATAACTCAGTCTGTGTCCTTGTACCTTTATATAGACACAGAACTCCTTAGTGACTTCTAATATCCTTATAATTTACAGTAGGGGATACATTATCCCTTATAATACATGAGTGGTACCCAGAGTTCCCTGTATAACTCACCCTGTGTCCTTGTACCTTTATATGGACACGAACTCCTCAGTGACTTCTAATATCCTTATAATTTACAGTAGGGGATACATCCCTTATAATACATGAGTGGTACCCAAAGTTCCCTGTATAACTCAGTCTGTGTCCTTGTACCTTTATATGGATACAGAAATTCTGCATGAAAATTTCACTTCAGCCTGATACAAACTGATTATGGCCATGTAATTGGGCAAAATAGCTATTCTGCAGCATTGAATAAGAAACTGGTGATTTTAAAAGATTAAAGGACAACTACACTTAACTAAATCCACACTCCCTCAGCAGAAAGTACCCAGGGTGAGGACCTAAACCGCACTATCCTCACCCCTGGGTTTACTTTCTAAGGGGCATATTTATAAAGGGCCGAAAATAACACCCTAAAATTACAGCGGCACATCGCCGCAGAGAAAATACCGCTTTTGCCATATTTATAATGGCGAGCGACATCACAGTGAAGAGGCAATTTGAGCTCTCTTGACAGCCATACTGCACTTAGCGCAATGCTCTAAGTACAATATCGCCGCAAATGGAGTTGAAATCCCTTCACGGCGATACAGAGCAGGGGGCTGGGAGGGGCTGCTGGGAGGGTTGCGGCAGGTGGTTGCATCCGCCACGACAGGGAGGGAGGCGGCAGTCCGCCCTCGCTCCCCGCAGCAAGAGCATGGGCATATGACCACGCCGCCCTTGCACCCCCACGACGGCCACCTGCCGCCGCCCCCTTCCCAGCCCCCTGCCCCGTGCGCTCGCGGGAGGGGAAAGGCCCACTGGGGGGCCAAAATCGATTGGTTAATGTAAACCATGTAAACCAAGCATTGAAAAATTGACCAATCAGAAATGGATTAGGGTTTTCTGCAAACCTATATAAAGAGCTGCAAACCTCCGCGGAGCTCAGAACTCATCACAGTAAATGGCAGAAGAAGAAAGAAGTGGCTAGCAACATCGTCTCTACTGAGGCCGGCAGTGAGCCTGCCGTTGGCGACTTCAGTGGTGTTAGTGTTGCTAGTCCGAAGACGTCACGCCGGATCAAGACTCCGGTAACATTTGCCTTGTTGAGGCCACCGGAGCCGGAGGTACCCCTGGCGGCTGCAGGGGTACTTCTCAGGGTAGGTGGCTTCGGCGGGGTTGGTGTCACTGGATGGAAAACAGAAGATGCCGCCCAAGGGCTCTTTTAAGAGCCAACAAGGGCACTTATCAGTGCCACAAGGGCCCTTACAAGGCCCGAGCTGCGGGACTCCTTAAGCCCCAAAGGCCCTTCTCAGGGTGCAAGGGCACTTGTAAGTGCCGCAAAGGCCCTGTCAGGGACTGGGAGGTGAGTCCCGGTATGAGCTGCGGACCCCCCTACGCCCCAAGGGGCACTTTCCACCCCCCCCCCCCCCCCCCAGCGGGCCCTTCCCCTCCCCGCGAGTGCACAGGGCAGGGAGGGGCTGCTGGGAAGGAGGTGTCAGCGGGTGGTCGCTGCCACGGGGGGCAAGGGCGGCGGGGCGTGCCTCCCGTGGTGGGTGCTACCCCCTGCCCTGACCCCCAGTCATCTTGCCTGTTTTCGCCACCTTGAAATGGCTGAGAAGTGAAATGGCTGAGATTAATGTGGCACCACTCATGTATTAGGGATAATGTATTACCCAATGTAAATTATAAGGATATTAGAAGTCACTGAGGAGTTCTGTGTCCCTATAAAGGTACAATGACACAGGCTGAGTTAAACAGGGAACTCTGGGTACCACTCATGTATTATAAGGGATAATGTATCCCCTACTGTAAATTATAAGGATATTAGAAGTCACTGAGGAGTTCTGTGTCCCTATAAAGGTACAAAGACACAGACTGAGTTATACAGGGAACTCTGGGTACCACTCATGTATTATAAGGGATAATGTATCCCATACTGTAAATTATAAGGATATTAGAAGTCACTGAGGAGTTCTGTGTCCATATAAAGGTACAAGGACACAGACTGAGTTATACAGGGAACTCTGGGTACCACTCATGTATTATAAGGGATAATGTACCCCCTACTGTAAATTATAAGGATATTAGAAGTCACAGAGGAGTTCTGTGTCTATATAAAGGTACAAGGACACAGGCTGAGTTATACAGGGAACTTTGGGTACCACTCTGTGTATTATAAGGGATAATGTATCCCCTACTGTAAATTATAAGGATATTAGAAGTGTTTGGGAATTTTAGATTTCAATCATTTGGAGATTCACTTACCTGCTGTAGTTACCTACAAACCTCGTCATGTGGTAGATTGGTATTACCTTCCGTAGAACCTTCCACGTCCCATAGAATGATCATTAGACAGAGGGATTTCTATTTCCATGCAGACACTGGCTCTGGTAGGAATATGCTCAGTGCAATAGAATGTAACTGCAGGTGCTGGCAGAAATTGTTACTTTGTTTAATGGGAGGTTATTACTTTGCTGGTTCCGACCTCTACTAGTAAAATAGAGGTCACAGAACTTTAACCCCTTCCATTCAACAGCATTAACTGTCTGTTTTTTACCCAGTGATCTCTGCAAAACCTACTCATGCGCTATGAGAGTTATAGTTGTACATAGCTGCCAGTATTTCTATCTACAGTGACATCCTGTATAAGATCCCAATGACATTAGAGCTGTTGATGATCTATAACTCTAAATGTACCCAGCCAAAATCACACTGGGCAGACTTTAGATAGATTAGACATTTGTTGGTCTAATCTAATATCTATCTGGTGCTTTTCCAGGAGTGCGGTTCTAACCTTCCGATGTTCCTGCGACATCCCATTCATTTTGGTGACATCTTGGGAATGTGATTTCAAAGGAGCTGCAGTTCAAACAACTTTTGCATTAAGGTAACATTGCCCTTTATCTGCCATAGTGTGATAGTGTGAGGGGCCATGGACACTGCACATTGTCTTGGATTGATGAGAAAAGGTATTTCTATTTACAAACCAATTCTGCTTCCCGAACCCAACCGCCAGCCGATTCAAACTCAATGCGGTTTCCCTAAACGCGACCAGCAAAACAAGTACCCAGCGGGTACCCGACCCAATGATGGACCCAAACTGCTTTACCAGTGACTTTTGAACTCTTGTGCAATCACTCTTCTTGTACTGCAGTCAGTAGCCTTTGCACAACCTGCAATGTAAATGTAAGTACAGATGTACTTACATTCGCGCAAGAGTTCAGAAGTCACTGCACTTCCGGGAGGGAAGAGGAACGAGAGCAAGCTGTGGCGAAACGGTTAGTACACTCCCGGAATGTTATATTCGGTGCGCTACTACATAGTCATAATGTACCCATGGGGGGGTACATTATAATCAAATAATCAAAGGTTACCGCTCCAACAGAAGTGTTCTTGATCGCCATCGTTAGTAGTTGTAGAATATTGTTATTACAGTAGAGAAATAGATGGCTGTATGGAAAAGAAAAGTAGTGACTATCACTATGGAAGACTTATCTCCATAATAATATTACATCAGTGGCACACGGTTTGTCAAGGTATACAAAGTCAAGGTATCCTTCCCCTGCCTGATTAAAGCACTTTTCTGACCGGCTACACTGTGCATAACCAGACAGAATTAAAAGGCAATTAACATATTTAAATCTTGTATTTGAAGAAAGAGAATGGTTACCAAATTGGCAGGGAAACCTTATTTTACCATTGTAAGCAGTTCCAAGTGTGCCTATACTGAAGCATAGTATAGTATAGTATAGTATAGTACAGTATAGTGTATAGTATAGTATAGTATAGTACAGTATAGTATATAGTATAGTGTATAGTATAGTATAGTATATAGAATAGTATAGTACAGTATAGTGTATAGTATCGTATAGTATAGTGTATAGTATATAGTATAGTATAGTACAGTATAGTACACTACATTACAGTACAGTACACTACAGTACAGTATAGTATAGTATTTGAGGTTGAATAAAGATATACGTCCATCCAGTCCAACCCATCTAGCAATATCCTCATTTCCTGCCTAACTGTTCATCCAGAGGAAGGCAAAAAAAACCCACCAAATTTATGAAGGGGAAAAAATTCCTTCCTGACTCCAAGTGGCAATCGGAAATTTCCCTGGATCAACTCTATCAACTTTATGTATCAATACCAGTAACTTGTAACATTCCTTGTTTGCAGAAACTCATCCAGCTTTTTTTTTTAAACTGACCAATGAACCTGCCATAACAACGTCTACTGGAAGACAGTTCCATAGCTTTACTGTTCTCACAGTGAAAGACCCTTTCCGAACTTGAAGCCTAAACCTTTTTTCTTTAAGTCTTAAGGGATGTCCACGTGTCCTCTGACATGTTCTATTGGTGAACAATGCCCGTTAATGTATTTATACACAGTTATCATATCCCCACACAAGCGCCTTTTCTTCTGCGTACATAATTGTAACTTATCCAGTCTCTCTTCATATTCAAGCTCCCCCAATCCCCTTATTAATTTAGTTGCCCTTCTCTGAACCCTTTCCATTTCAAAGATGTCATTTTTGTACACAGGATTCTAAAATTGCACTGCATAATCCAAATGAGGCCTTACCAATGCTTTGTAAAGAGGGAGAATAACATTTTCCTCCCTTGAATCCATACCTCTCTTTATACAAGACAATACCATGCTGGCTCTGGCTGTTGCCGCCTGGCACTGCTTGCTAGCTTTAAGTTTGTTATCCACCAAAACGCCAAGATCCCTTTTCAACATGGATTCACTTAACACAGAGTCATTTATAGTATAAGCAGCACAAGTCCAAAATGCATCACCTTACATTTATCAACATTGAATCTCATCTGCCACTTAGCAGCCCAATGGGACAATCTATCTAGATCCCCTTGCAACGATTGCACATCCTCTGAAGTTCTTAATGGTCGAGAAAGTTTTGTGTCGTCAGCAAACATAGAAACCTTGCTGACAATACCCACTTCCAAATCATTAATAGATTAAATAGAAGCGGCCCCAGCACAGAACCCTGTGGCACCCCACTTAGCACTTTAGTCCATAATGATGAAGCCCCATTAACAACTACTCTCTGCATCCTATTCATTAACCAATTTTCTATCCATGTACAAATGTGACTCCCCAGACCAACAGGCCTTAGCTTATACATTAGTCGCCTATGGGGGACTGTATCTAAAGCCTTTGCAAAATCCAAGTAAACTACATCTAATGCTATGCCAGAGTCTAAATTTCTACTTACTTCCTCATAAAAGATTTGCGTTCCGCACTTTAAATCGCAATCGCATGCGTTTTTCAATACGCATGCGTAAACGCAACGAAATCGCACATGAAATCGCATGCAATACCGTGTGATTGCGTTTGCGTTGCAGTGTGGCTGTGCCCTAAAGGCCTTTTCTGTTCCCTCTGACTTAAAGGTTTTAAATGCCTTTTTTTCATTTCCATTTGCCTCTTTACATCAGAATTCAGCCACATGGGCGCGGATTTATTTTTTTTACATTTATTTCCCAAGGATATAAATTTAGATGTGAACTGGCTTAAAATCCCCTTGAACACAGTCCACTTCTGTTCAGTACCTTTACCTGATAATACATTATCCCAGTTGACATTTTGAAGAGCTAATTTTAACCTGGGAAAATTTGTCTTCCCGAAATTAAAAGTCTTTAACCCAGCGCACTTTTCCTTTGGATAACATAGTCCAAACAACACTATTTCATGGTCACTATTCCCTAAGCCTCCAGATGTTAGATATTACCAGATCCAACAGAGCTCCTTTTCTAGTAGGAACTTCAACCACCTGTGAGAGAAAATTATCCTGCAGCAAATTCAGGAACTCATTGCCATTTTCTGTGTTGGCAGTTCCACCACACCAATCAATGTCAGGTTAATTAAAGTCCCCCATAATGAGCACACTCCCCAAACTTGCAGCAGCCCTTGCCAACTGCATATGAAGCTGACTTACTTCCTCTCTGCTAGCATTTGGCGGATTATAGCAGACACCAACAATGACATTACCCCCTTTCCTGTTGCCTAATTCCACCCATATTGCCTCCACTTTATCATCCATATCGCCAGTTATCTCTTCTTTTAAATTTGGCTTCAATTCTTTTTTAACATAAAAACATACTTCTCCCCCCCTTTTTTTTCTCTGTCCTGCCTAAACAAGGCGTATCCTTTTAAATTTACAGCCCAGTCATGAGAACTGTTCAACCACGTTTCTGCTATACCTATTAGATCATACTTTTCATTCAATGCATTATTTTGCAATTCACCCATTTTGTCAGCCAGGCTTTTCGCATTTGCAAACATACATCTTAGATTATGATCCTGTAATTTATTCATACACTTTAATACACGCCTCCCTTCCCCCTATGCTAGTCCCATCCCCCTTTCCACCCACCACTGGCCTATCTACACCCTGCTTTCCTCCTGGGCTATCTATCCCAGTGAGACTGCTAATACCCTCCCCCCCAAACCTAGTTTAAAATCTCCCCTCAACCCTCTAGCAATGTAGTGGTAGCACCCCAACACGTCCCTTGAATACTAAGAATTGGATGGGAGGCCTCCTCCCTCTTTGTAAGCCAGTAGGCAGGGGAAGTAATAGTCTAAAGGTGGCCATACATATATACGATTTTACTTACCCGACCAAGCGCTCCCATGATGTTCAGCCGATCCTGCTTGAACCACCTCTCCCGTTCTTCTATGCAACCGACATGCGATCGCAAAATGAATGGGATTTGTGATCGCATGTCGGTCGCATAGAAGAATGGGAGAGGCGGTTCCGGCAGGATCGTTCGACCGTCGTGGGAGCGCTCGGTCGGGAAAGTAAAATCGTATATATGTATGGCCACCTTAACAGAACCTTCCATACTGGGGTTACCTTTATGTGGTGGGAAGGCTTTACTCTTTTATGCTTAACAACAACTAAAACCCCTATGTTTTTACTGTTTGCACTAGCACAGATGTTATAAAATTTTATGGGCCCCAGAAATGTGCATTAATCAGCTTTTTCCTTATTTGTTCTAATGTTTTGGTCAGATCACTTCCACTATATGTTATAATTATGTTGCTCCCACAGTCCCATTTTGTGACAGACTTGTAGAGAGGACGAGAAGAAACAGAAGATTGGGTTCCTGGTTTTTTACATTAATTTCCCTTTAAATAAAGTACTAGCAGGGAGATTCAATAAAAGTTCTTATCGTTAAAAATGATGCAAATTTTGCCCCAACCAATCAGATGTAAGCTTTCAAATGTTAAATCAGATCTGATTGGTTGGAGCAAAATTAGCACCATTTTTAATGATAAGAACTTTTATTGAATCTCCCTGAAGGTTTTGCATAATATTTCATTTCTGTTGTAATCCTTTAATTAAAATGAACTATAAATGGAGTCAGTTCTTTTTTATTTTTTTTTTACAAAAGATTAATGATTTGGCATCTACAGACTTATTACAAAATTAATTGCAGATGATTTTTACAATTCAATAACATAGCCCCCTGCATTGTTTTCATGTAATGAATGAATCACCAAAGTGGTGGCCAGAAGAATTAAATATGTGCAGCATACATCCATTGAAGTATAAACTAAATATTGGCAATGTCATTATTTGCTGTGCCTCAGTTATTGTGCATGAGCAAGATGCAACCCTGATGTCTGTAAATGCTTAGGGAATGGATTTTCACCAGACAGCCAGCCATCAGCTTGAATCAAGGCAAGTTTGTTCAGCTGTGCTATCAAGAGCAGAAAATTCCACTAAAACGGTATTTTGGAACTTGCTAGATAATGAAGTAGTCTCCACAGACATACAATGTAAACAGAAAAAAAAACGAAAGTCCGCTGAGAACATATTAAGATAGCAAAAAACAACAACCTGGCTACCTTAAAATTACCCATCTATGGATCTCCTATAACAAAATAAGCTAATTAAAATTCGTGGAATAAACTCTATGTACTTGACAAAGCCTTGACACCAATTTTGGAATGTCTGTTGAAATGTGGACAGACCCATAGTTAATGAAATGCATTGTTTTAGTCCTAAACGATGCAGTTAATTAAATTGGTATCACCATTACTATAAAGGTGTCCTGGTTCTATGTGGGGTTGCCAATCAACATACAGGTGCTGTAGACCACAATTCTAAAAATATAAAATTGAGTAGATTAAAGTGAAGAATCTACCCAAGAACTTTTTTGTACTCTTAAGCTGGGTTTACACATTCATGATAAAGGGACAATTCCATCTTTATGCCCTTTATAGGTGGGTACTGTAAAACGAGTATTCCCGGGGCCGACAAATGTTTATTGCCCGGGGACAAATGTTTATTGCCCTCTCGGGAAGATCAGATCTTTCTGACAATTTTCCTTGGTCGACGCTGGCCCCCTGTACTGAAGTATAGATTGTAGGGAGTGTGGCAGTCCTCACAAATCTCCCTATACTTTGTATAGAGACAATGCTTGGGATTGTGATGACAGATTCTGTCTGTCATCTTTCAAAACTTTTTATAGTTTGTATCAAGCTTTAGTCCAAATCTAAGAGGAGCTTGCTTGAATAAAAGCGTCTCCCATGATATCCTTTGAGCACTGGGATCTCAAAAAACTAGCTAGTCCATAACTATGGGTATTAGTATAAGTTGTTGTCCCACCCCCACACATTTCAATTTATTTGCAAATATATGTATTGTTGACCTACTGTATGTATGAAACTTTAATTAAACTTTATTTATCTCTATAATTGCTTGCACTTAAACCTTTGTTTGTATATCATGTATTGTATAATTTTATTTATAAAGCACTGCGTACCCAAGTGGCGCATTATAAATAAAATTATACAATACAAATACAATGAATTGTACTATCAATGTATGAAACTAATATCTAAACATTGAATGGGTATAACAAATTGCCAGCTGTTTCATTGTTATCATTTATACATTTTGCACTATCCATATATAATAAACATAGGGGACAGATAGCATATACTGTATTAAATTCACAGTAAGGTCCCAATCATATACATAAATATTACAATAAAGCAATTGTGATAGTTTACACCATAATCTCTAACTTAGGGTCTATTTAGTAGGTGTTAATATCTGTTGATCCCATTGTTCAAAATATATCAAGGAAGATACAGTATTTAGCCAAGTGAGTGCCCTTTGGCTTTGGGTTAAACGTACTGTATACTTCTTGGGTTGAGTCTTCTTTTTAACCTATTTGACTTTATATAATAAAATCGCTATCCATACCCTCCTGTTTTACTTTATGCTGTCTTCTGGTCATGTCCTTAATTTAGTACACAATGAGACAACATACGCAGAAGCAAAATGAAATGAATTACATTTTTGATGCCCGGAGTCCCCGAGTATACCTTCAGCGCCTATACCCAATCTACAGCCGCTGTCTTCACATATATACAAGCCCCCAATTGTCAGGAGACTTGTCGCACCTCACTGTACATGGTTACCCCCAGGTCTTAGAACGCAAGGTATAGACGCTGAGGCTATGGGAGGTTTTCTAGTGGAAGACATAGCAACAAATTGATTTCAATTTAAAGGGTATGTCCACCCCCCCAAACTAATTTTTACTACCTCGACCTCGAGAGGTTTATAGCTGTGACAGGTCCCCCCAAATGTACTTACCAGCCTTCGTTCCCCCGACTTGACTTACATGGTTTTGCTGTGCACGGAAGTCAAGCAGGAGGGTTTTGACCGGCGTCCGCTCCTGTGATAGGCTAAGGCGCGATTTCTTGAAGGTATTCAAACTGAGCATCTTGTTTGTCAATAAAAAAAATCTTAATTTTTTCCCTTAAAATTACCCCCCCCCAAAAAAAGCTTTATGAAAAACTTTGTGAGCCCTATGTGAGCTTGTGCAGCCATCATACTGTAAGTCGTTGGACATGACAACACCAGCACAGACTTGACGGCTACAACCGGAAGGTTGTCAATTGAAGGACATAAATGTAAGACTCATCTCAGCAGCACCAAGGAGTATTGCAGTATTATTGGGTTTTTTTGGGGGGGGGGGTGATTAGTTTGTGGTGAAAAGTTTTTCTTAAAGAGGTCAACATGTCCTTCAACTAGAAACCAAGCCAGCATGGAGCCATCTTTGCTGATTCAAATGTACAGCTACAGTATGTCTAGGGAAACATTTTATGAATACAAACAAATATAAGAAAATAAAAACAATTCCCACTGAACCCACCAACAAGAAAATCTGCACATTTAGCCCAAAATCCTGTTTTAAAAATGGCATTTAGATGTTTCTGGCAATGTGCTAGCAGGAGACAAGACATTATTAGAGGAAGTCATCGAATATTCCTTTATTGGTTTCCCAGGAAAACAGAGACTCCTTAAGTCAGACCTCTTACTGTTTAACCAGCATATTAGGCATTGGTTTAGCATAAACTTTTCATTTGGAACTATAAAAATCAGCATAACTGTAAATGTTCAAAGTCTGGGCGATAACATTACAATTTAATTGTGCATAAAAACAAACCCTTCTTTATCATAAATTTCTTTTGATTTTGCAAAGATTTTTTTTTATGGGGATTCAATAAAAAGGTCTAATGGAGAAAATGAAAAACTCAATTTCCTGTTCAAGGGAGGGCAAAGCCAGAAATTAACCTTCGTCCCCTTGAACGACAATATAATGAATTAAAGATACGAGAGAATTCTATAAAAGTCCACATTCTGGGGTTGTTTCCTAGAGAGCCTGGATTTGATATGAGTAAGTACGTGATTTTTGAAGAAATATTATTCAGAAAAGGAATAAGGACTTTATATAATAAAAACCTTCATTTTTATTATATTTTGCCTATTTTTTTCTAAAATAACAATAGAAATTTAAGGGACATTGCCTTACGCCCTCAACCCCACTTCTGTTGATAGTAACCAGGGTGAGGACCTAAAACGCTAGGTTCTCACCACTCGGCCTTATCTTAATGCTTGAAAAGAAGCCTCTGAAGCCCTCCAAGTGGCTTTATAAAGCAAGTACAGAAATGTACTTACAGAGCTTCGTTACCCCTGTGTTCAGACCCGGCAGGAAATTGCAAGCAGGGAGCTGGACCCCCACATCCATGATTGGCTGAGAGCATGTGCAGAATGCCAGTGAAACAAGGCTATGTAAGTACATTACCGATTATTTTTTTGGCAACAAATATTGCGGTTTGGGGTGGGGGGTCCACTACACTACAGCATAAAGATTTAAAGCTAGGGCACCAGGCAGCAAACTGGGATTGAGATGGGGGAAGGAGAGGGGGAATGGCTCAAGTGGGCATGTCAGAGGACAGCTGAGAGGTGGAAACACTTTCAATCACAGATAGGCTCCTACTCTTCACTTTCTGGGACTTTGGGCAGACATTACAGGAGAACTATTTGGAGCAGAGATGTAAGGTAAGGATTTTTAAACACTATACAGTGGGGCCAGTAGTGGGGGGAAATTTTTGCTTTGGGAGTGGACATGCCCTTTAACTAAGTATCAGGGTAATGAACCCACAGTTTAGGTCCTCCCCCTGGGTACTATTAACTTGAGAGGGGGGACTTTCAAGGGTATAATTGCCCTTTCAATATTAAAATAAGAATTAGGCTGGTCAGAAAGCAATATCCTAATTTTAATTTTATCTGTCATCATTTATGAAAATAAGATTGTTGTACTGTAGGGATGACAACTCTTTCTCTGAAAACATGTAAAATTAGCATGCGGAAAGGCCAGTCTGTATTCGGTTTCAGTGTAACCATACAGCATTCCCTTCTGGCTGTGAAGGGAAGAGCTAGAAACCTAAGGCTGGGTACACACGGCCGGACTATTTGTCCTGACCAAGCACTCACTACGAGCGAGTGCTCGGCCAGGACAAACTTCCGTTGGTCGCGGCAAATTCGGCCGTGGCCGAAATTGCAAACAATCGATCCCCAGTCCTATAGGGAACCACACGTTAGTTTGTTCATCCGACCCGGGCGAACGAAAGTTCGATGTCGGTCACGGCTGGTGTGTACCCAGCCTTAGATAGCTTTCTACATCCTGTGTTCCTCTTTTAATTAAGGTAATTAGAGTAAATCTGGTATTTTGTGTTAAGGTGCAGTAAACATTTACTCTTAATATTTTTTATTGGTTCAATGTAGAAAACAAAATATAGATTTGACCCATTAAAGTCAATGGGGAGTGATAGTTTAAAAAGTCTGGATGATTTACAGCTAAACTAACAATGGTAACTTACTGTAAAGGGCTGTGGCACCTGGGAAATCATCTGGGGAACATGTCACTGTCACCAATTGTCAGGTTTTGCGCAAGCTACATTCGAGGGTTACGGCCAATTCGAGGGTTACCAAATGATACTTTCGAGGGTTAACAAAATTAGAACCATAAATTTGAGGGTTACCGAAATTGAACGATACTTTCGAGGGCTAGCGAAAACGAACAATACTTTCCAGGGTTAGCGAAAACGAACAATACTTTCCAGGGTTAGCGAACGATACATTCAATAATTCACAAAACCGCAATGATGAATGTTTGACTTACGAAAGTCCAGAAAGTTTGAATGACCAAGAAATCTGGGTCCGGGATAGTTCGAGAAGTCTGAGTCCGTTCGGACTACTTAAGTTCGACTCGAACTCGGGTTCAAGTTCAAGTTCTAGTCCATCTCTAATATAGATTGATCATAGAGAATTCAACTGTATGGAAGCCCCTATTAATATTTATTGTTTCAATTGGTAAAGGATAATGGAGGCACGGTTAGCACTGATACCTTGTATCTCTGAAGTCCTAATTTCAATTCTACCCTTGGACACATCTGCAAGGAGTTTCTATGCTCTCCCTGTGCGTGGGTTTCCTTAGGGCACTCTGGTTTCCCCCACAATTATAAAGACATACTGATAGGCTGGATTTGTCAAATAAATGTGCTTAGATTGTAAGCTCTTAAGGGCAGGGCCTGATGTGAATGTATACATGTAATTGTAAAGCGCTACGGAAGATGTTGGTGCTATATAAATCCACAATAATAATTATAACTCTAAATTAAAATGGAGGCTCTAGTGTTACTTCTACATAAAAGCTTGAACTATCTTCCTACAATGTAATTCTATGATAACATAAAAAGGCTATAATGGCAGACACGGGACTATGGGACATTATATAGAAGACACATCATTAATTTAAAAATTGCCCCTAACAAATAAAATATTGTGTGTATTCCACGGCCCTATACCAATGCATTGCACTGTATTTACATCTATAATGATAGGTTTTGTAAGGAATTACTTTAATTCATTTCAGCTGGGTACACACATTACCGATAAAGGGCAAATCATGTCGGTTCAGATGGGATCAGTCTGTTTTTGGGTAATTTGTATACGTCTGTAACAACCGTTTCCGACAATGAAGAACGATCAGCATCAGCATCAGAAATGGTCGACACAATCTTACAGATTGGTACAGTGTGTACCCTGCTTTTAGGGATATAAAGGTAAAAAGGAAAAAGAATCTTTCAGATAAATCCTTGCATGTCATATATATATATTTTTCCTCTCCATTATTACTATTATTTTTTAATACTTCCAACTCATCCCAGATTCTAACCACTGAATCTTCACAGATGCCAATCAATAGACTGGAGAATACGTTCCCCAGTAGAACAGCTTAAAAAAACTCCCAGTCTAACCTATGACCTGTCTCTATGTCATTGATGTTCTAACTCATTCATTAAAAAAAAAAAAATAATGTCAAGAGATTGGGGGGACATTTTTGCGAAATATCTCAATATGAATGTTCGAGTATTTCCTTGGGCAACTAAAACCATTTGAGTTAGTTCTTGACTATTTTATTTTAATTGCTTATACTCCTATACACAGAGGGCAATGAATCAGACTGCTGGGGTTTTATCATTTATTTTTCTTCTACAGGAATGTCAGCCTAATATTGTGAGTTAAAGGCAATTCTCCGAGAATAACATTATTCTCAGTTCTAAAAATGCAGCTTAGTCTTTCCTTCCAATTTTTCATTTAATCACTTTGAAGAAAGGCCTAATGTGTAACAAAGAAAGTGAATTCATTTCAGCTTTGTTTAAATCACCAGAGAAATCTGTGCAGAGTAAGTAGATCTTGTTAGTTCAATTATGAGAGAGAATTAATAGGGATTGGAACACATGGCGTATATTGAAATTAGGGGACTGAATAAGGTAAGACAATATGGGAGGACAAGGAAGGTGAAAAGCAAAAAGAAAAAGAAAGGAAATGGCAAAAATACTAAAGATAAAAAAGGGCAAAATCTAAATATAAAGCTGGATAAATAAAATGTGTTCTTTAAAGGGCATGTCTACCCCCAATATCATTTGCAAAGAGGTAGAAGAACCCCCAAAACCTAGTTGTGGAACTTTTCGTATTTTTTATAACCTTAGTTATAGTGATATAGCTTTCCAAAGTAGCCTGGTATATGCGTTACCCTGGTAAGTATACATTCGGCGCTACTTTGGAGGGTTACCAAAAATACGAGGCTACTTTCCAGGATTACCAAGAGTAGCCTTGCATATACATTTAGAAGCTCGGAAACAGCTTTTTTTAGGAGGAAATTTAAGTTTTAGTGATTCGTACGTGTTCCTCTGACAATTTCCTAGGTGCCTGAGCCATCTACAGTAAGCCATCATACTTTATTTACCCTTACTTTTACTCTAAACTTTCTGATTTCCCCCCCACTGACTTTAGTGGGTCAGTTAAGAATGTTAAAATTTTTGCAGAATTGCATAACTCGCTGTATTTAAGCATCTCTATTCAGGAGATAGAACAAGGTAAGTGTAATGAATCCTATGAACATATGTTTTATGGGAAATAATGCACCCTTGCTTTAAAATATAAAGATATATTAGACCTAGTTCTATGACCTGTATAACTCGCCCTGTGGCCTTGCACTTTTATTTATTCATAGAACTCCATTGTGACGTCTAACTGCCAGAAAAATGCTGTGATTACTTTCTTTTAGTAAATGAGCCACTTGGTGGAAATGTATTACTATTGGCCCAAAAATGAGCAACCATTTTTTTTCACATCAGTGAGTATTTTCTAACTAGTCAGCTTGTAAAACATTACTGGTTCTTAAGATAATAAAACGTAATTTTGTTTAAACTGCCATTCGGGCTGGGAACCAATTATACAAAGTTAGCCGAGGCATTAATTATTTTATTGATTTCGCTTCACGCAAACAGCATACCCAAATAGTATCTTCAGATAACAATGCCTGTTCCAGCTAAATAACCATTGACTCTATATTACAGTTGTTTTAATGCTAAAAAAATCTTTATAGAGATGCATCTTTTATTGATTAGGGATATTAAAATATTTAAAGTAAATGGTCAGCTTAATTTTAATCAGTGAACATTGTAAACATTATGTACTTAATAAACACAATATACTTACATCAAATTCTTGCTAACATTTTACTATTTATTTTAAATTTTGTATGATATAAATATAAGTCGAGCAAATGTTTCCACATTTTCTGATTTATAGCTTAGAAACTGTAAGTTAAAACAATATATAATTCTCTCAAGAAGGAAATCACTGCAGCTATTTCTCCTCCTCTAGCTCAGTGACTTCAGACATGCTCAGTTAGATTTACCCAATGGGAGAAAGGGGAGTTCTCCAATCAGATACTGTGGGGCGATGCTATATCAGCCATTTTCGGGAAGAATTAGTGCAAACCTCACGCTACACTATATACTATTGGGTTAGCATGGCTTTTTTTCATGCTGGTAGTGCCAGTTCCAAAACCTTTTGGAAAGGGGTTTATAGAATTGCTGGATCGCGGTCAGGTAAGACGTGCAGTTGGCCTTTCTACATTGGCCCATTTGTGTCTCCTTGTTTGAACTAAACTAGGACTAAACTTGGTTTGGTGTATTCTAATTAGTGTTCCCTAAACCTACAGAGGGCATACGAGGAAGCTCCAAAACTACAACTACATAAACATTATATTAACATAATTCTCACATTGGCTGGCCAGCCACAATCCGTACATTAATTTAACATTAATACGATATTTTGTTTAAAAAGACACATATAAAATATCTCTAAACTAGTGCCACGGACTTAACTTAGTAACTTTAAAATATTTGTATCAAAGCCTCTTAAGGTATATCACTAGATGACGGTGCTTAAAGTTCGATACTTATCGTTCCATAGTACAGATGTTGAGATGACCCTGTTGGATCCTCTTTTTAGCACCGATAAGCATCTCAACATCTGTACTGTGGAACGATGAGTATCGAACTTTAAGCACCATCTGCTCCCAGACAGACTGCTCCCACAACATTTTGTCAATAATCATTTTGGGATCCACATTATAATCGAGAAGACCAGGCTGGTAAACATTGCCATGTAGAACCCCGGAACAGCCCGATATCTGATTGAACCAATTTAATCAAATTTCTGGCCAGTGTGTGTCCAGCATTACAATATCATTTTACACACTGTTGGTGAGAATCCAAAAGATATTAGAGCCAGGACCAAGGAGGAGACATTAGCTGGCAATTTAGGAAGAAACAGGTAAACTAAAAAACATACCTGGGGCAAGGAGGTATGATTGATTATTCCTACATCACCACATGCAGTTTACATGTGCCAGGTTAGTGCCCTTGGATTTCTTGCATGCCTGTCCAACCTTTAAAAAAAAAAAGCTGGTAATTTGTTAGTTTCCTGCCCCCAATTCCAACCAATATAAACCAGAGCTTTATTGTATGTGCTACCAACAAGATAAATATCCCCATTCTGGCAGAGCTGACTCCTCCTTCCATGCAGGCAATCAAGGCTGTAACTGCTGACATCACAACCAATGATTGACTTCTTTTTCCCCTGCTGCCTCCTCTGCACATGCTCAAGCTACTTAAAGCTCATTTAGCAGGGTGAGGAGACAGCAACTTCTGCCAGAAAGAAAGAGAATGGGAGCCATACTTACCATTAAATATCTGGTTAAAAATGCATGTAATAAAGTACTTAAAATATCATATGGGGTTAGAGGCAAATAAATAACAAGAGACCAGTGGACATGCCATTTAAAGACAGTGCTAATGCACCGAGGAAGCCGGACAGGGACAGTTTTTTTTTTAGAGAAACAACATTGGGTGGTAGGAATTACCATTCCTTCCTCCCAACAACAGGTACTTGTCATTTTAACAGTTAAAAAAAAAACTTTACGTAAACTATTACGGCATGCTGAAGGAACAAGAGAACTCAGTCCAATAAATAGGCACCTCTGGCAGGTTCTAAATGTATATATTACGTATACACTAGCAGGGAGATTCAGTAAAAGTTCTTATCATTAAAATGGTGCTAATTTTGCCCCAACCAATCAGACCTTTTTAACATTTGATGCTAACATCTGATTGGTTGGGGCAAAATTAGTGCCATTTTTAACAAGAAGAACTTTTATTCAAACTCCCTGAATGTAACTTTCAAATTGGATTGAGTTCCTCTGTCAGACAATTTAACTTAAAGATCCATAAATTAGCTCATTTCTTATATTGTTGAATGAATTCAGCAAACAAGACAACTGAGAAATATAAAAGAAGGCTTTGGATGTAAAGTAGCCAGACCATTCCTTAGTCCTCCGTAGGTTTCATTTAAACTGTCCATATAAAATCCATATTGTTCATAATAGCTATGAAAGTAAAGGTCTGGACCATAAAAATAAATAAAACCCTTCCAGTTCTTATTTATTAGTTTCTGGAAACTGGCGGCACTATGAAAGGAACACACTGACGTGTTAACAGTTCTTATTAACTGCTGCTTATTAAGGGAAATCTTGATTTTTCAATAAAACTCAAGAGATCAATGATTCATCTTCCTTGTTTGTGGCAACCCTGTTGCATTGTCTCCATACAGTTTGTCATAAGGTGATTCCTTTAATCATCTAGACTGGGAAACTACGAATTGAATATTTTTATAACATGATTTGGTGACAAATACCTTTAAATAACCATTAAGGGTTTTATAAACAAGTTGACTGACATTTACACACATAAAGAACAAATAATCCTGTTGTGAAACCAAATATCCTGTGTGTTTATCCCGGGCAATATCATTTGACAGCAGACATTTGATCTGTACTGTTTTTTATGTGTTATTAAAGTAAAATGCCTAAAATAAAATAATAATAATCTGAATTACAGATACACTTTTTCTTCCCAAGCTCCTCTGTTTCTGGTAAACCCCTCGTGAGCCAAAGTTTTAATAGACACCAGCCCAATAGATATGATCACTTTATACAAATATATTAATGGGCCACACAATGAACTCTCTGGTGTATTGGAGGACACGTGGACATCCATTAAGGTTGGAAGAAAAGAAGTTTCATCTTCAGATTAGGAAAAGTTTCTTTACAGTGAGAATGGTGAAACTGTGGAACTGTCTTCCAGCAGATGTGGTAATGGCAAGTTCATTGAATAGCTTTATAAGTGGGCTGGATATGTTTCTAAAACTAAAAAATATTGAGAATTACTGGTATTAATACATATACTGTAGTTCTGGTTGGGGTTGTACTAGGAACTATATAATATGAGAATTACTGGTATTAATACATATACTGTAGTTCTGGTTGGTACAGGGAACTATACAATATTGAGAATTACTGGTATTAATACATTACTGTAGTTCTGGTTGGTACTAGATACTATATAATATTGAGAATTACTGGTATTAATACATATCTGTAGTTCTGGTTGGTACTAGGATACTATATAATATTGAGAATTACTGGTATTAATACATATACTGTAGTTCTGGTTGGTACAGGATACTATACATATTAGAATTACTGGTATTAATACATTACTGTAGTTCTGGTTGTACTAGGATACTATATAATATGAGAATTACTGGTATTAATACATATACTGTAGTCTGTGTGGGTATAGGGATACTATATTATATTGAGAATTACCATTGTATACTATACTGTAGTTCTGGTTGGTACATGGATACTATATAATATTGAGAATTACTGGTATTAATATATATACTGTATTCTGGTTATCCAGGGTTACTATATAAATTGAGAATTACTGGTATTAATACATATACTGTAGTTTCTGGTTGGTACTAGGATACTATATATATTGAGATTACGGTATTAATACATATACTGTTTCTGGTTGGTACAGGGATACTATACAAATTGAGAATTACTGGTATTAATACATTACGTAGTTCTGGTTGGTACTAGGATACTATATAATATTGAAATACTGGTATTAATCATATACTGTAGTTCTGGTTGGTACAGGGATACTATCATATTGAAATTACTGGTATTAATACATATACTGTATTCTGGTTGGTACTAGGATACTATATAATTTGAGAATTACTGGTATTAATACTATACTGTAGTTCTGGTTGGTACAGGGATACTATATAATATTGAGAATTACTGGTATTAATACATATACTGTAGTTCTGGTTGGTATGGGGATACTATATAATATTGAAAATTACTGGTATTAATACATATACTGTAGTTCTGGTTGGTATGGGGATACTCTATAATATTGAGAATTACTGGTATTAATACATATACTGTAGTTCTGGTTGGTACTAGGATACTATATAATATTGAGAATTACTGGTATTAATACATATACTGTAGTTCTGGTTGGTACAGGGATACTATACAATTTGAGAAATTACTGGTATTAATACATATACTGTGTTCTGGTTGGTACTAGGATACTATATATATTGAATTATGTTATTAATACATATACTGTAGTTTCTGGTTGGTACAGGGATACTATATAATATTGAGAATTACTGGTATTAATACATAACTGTAGTTCTGGTTGGTATGGGGATACTATATAATATTGAAAATTTGGTATTAATACATATACTGTAGTTCTGGTTGGTACAGGAATACTTATAAATTGAGAATTACCGGTATTATATATAAGTGTAGTTCTGGTTGGTACGGGGATACATATAATATTGAGAATTACTGGTATTAATACATATACTGTAGTTCTGGTTGGTAAGGGGATACGATATAATATTGAGAATACTGTAATTTATTTTTATACTGTAGTTCTGGTTGGTACGGGGATACTATATAATATTGAGAATTACTGGTATTAATACATAACTGTAGTTCTGGTTGGAGATGAGGAGAGAGGGGATATGTATTACAGTTATATGAACAATTTTTACAAATTACGTAAGATATTTACAGGGAGATTCATAAAAGTTCTATTGTTAAAATTTTGCTAATTTTGCCCCAACCAATCAGATGTTAGCTTTCAAATGTTAAAAATCTATTGGTTGGGGCAAAATTAGCAACATTTTTAACGATAAGAACTTTTATTGAATCTCCCTGCTTAGTGTTTAAAATGGTGCTAAATTTGCCCCATCCAACCAGGACTTATTTAACATTTGAAAGCTAACATCTGATTGGCTGGGGCAAAATTAGCACCATTTTAAATGATCAAACTTTAATTGAATAACCCTGTATATGTTTTCTATTTTGGAATTCACACGTCTTATGGAGGGTTAGGTTGAGATAATTTTTCCATGTAGTCATCAAACAGTAGCCATTCCAAAGAATGTTTTTGTTTTGCCTTGTTTTGTGCTTTTATGATTCGGAATTTCTTTTAAAGTTCCTTTAAGCATTTCTGAAAATGATTACAATATCCAGCAAAAAAAAAAAAATCCTATTCCTGAAACTGCAGTATTATCGTGTTGTAGAGCCGAGTCCCAGCAGTAAATTTGTGTAGTTACTGGCAGATGGTAAAGATCCTGCCTGGAATGAGGAGTTTTCTGTTAAACTCTGTTGGCGTAGAGCGTCTTACATCTGTAAGAACTGGTTCTGGGGCTGGGTGTCATACTTAATATTCACCATTTAAATCCCATACAAAGGGCCTACAAGCTGTCAGTTTGTTTGGCAAACGAATCGGATACAAGCTGTCTCTGTTAAATATATTGTTATCTATATTAAAGTCCTGCTGGAGATGCAAAGAGGGTTTTTATGGAACCTGGGAAAAAAACAAGGAACTTAAAGGGCTGTCCCACCTTAAAACAAAAAAATGGTCACTTGTCAGGTACAGGCCCCCAATTTCATCCAATATATTCAGCAAATTATTAGATGTAGTACTAACCAGATATTTAGGATAATTATTGCCCATTCTGCAAGGAAGGGCTGGCCCCTCCCTCCATGCAGTCGATCTAGGCTGTAACTGCTGACATCACACCCAATGATTGACTTTCTGTCAACCATTCATCTCTCTGCTCATGCTCAAGTTTCTAAAAGCTCATTGCCCTACTGTAAATTATAAGGATATTAGAAGTCACTGAGGAGTTCTGTGTCCATATAAAGGTACAAGGACACAGACTGAGTTATACAGGGAACTCTGGGTACCACTCATGTATTATAAGGGATAATGTACCCCCTACTGTAAATTATAAGGATATTAGAAGTCACTGAGGAGTTCTGTGTCTATATAAAGGTACAAGGACACAGGCTGAGTTATACAGGGAACTGGTTACCAAATCTACTTTCGAGGGTTACCAAAGCTACTTTCGAGGGGTTACCGAATCTGCTTTCGAGGGTTACCGAATCTGCTTTCGAGGGTTACCAAATCTACTTTTGAAGATTACCAAATCTACTTTCGAGGGTTACCAAAATATTGAGAATTACTGGTATTAATACATATACTGTAGTTCTGGTTGGTACTAGGATACTATATAATATTGAGAATTACTGGTATTAATACATATACTGTAGTTCTGGTTGGTACAGGGATACTATACAATATTGAGAATTACTGGTATTAATACATATACTGTAGTTCTGGTTGGTACTAGGATACTATATAATATTGAGAATTACTGGTATTAATACATATACTGTAGTTCTGGTTGGTATAGGGATACTATATTATATTGAGAATTACCATTGTTAATACATATACTGTAGTTCTGGTTGGATCTGGATACTATATATATGAGAATTATGGTATTAATACATATACTGTTAGTTCTGTTGTGATCGGATACTATTAAATTGAGAATTACTGGTATTAATACATTACTGTAGTTCTGGTGGTACTAGGATACATATAATATTGAGAATTACTGGTATTAACATATACTGTAGTTCTGGGTGGTACAGGGATACTATAATATGAGAATTACTGGTATTAATACATTACTGTAGTTCTGGTTGGTACAGGAATACTATATAATATTGAGAATTACTGGTATTATATACTACTGTAGTTCTGGTTGGTACAGGGTACTATAAATATTGAGAATTACTGGTATTAATACATATACTGTAGTTGGTTGGTAACGAGGATACTATATAATATTGAGAATTACTGGTATTAATATATATACTGTAGTTCTGGTTGATCCAGGGATACTATATAAAATTGAGAATTACTGGTTATTAAACATATACTGTAGTTCTTGTGGGTACTAGGATACTATATAATATGAGAATTACTGGTATTAATACATATACTGTAGTTCTGGTTGGTACAGGGATACTTACAATATTGAGAATTACTGGTATTAATACATATACTGTAGTTTGGTTGGTACTAGGATACTATATAATATTGAGAATTACTGTTATAATACATATACTGTAGTTTGGTTGGTCAGGGATACTATACAATATTGAGAATACTGGTATTAATACATATACTGTAGTTCTGGTTGGTACTAGGATACTATATAATATTGAGAATTATGGTAATACATATACTGTGTTCTGGTGGTACAGGGATACTATATAATATTGAGAATTACTGGTATTAATACATATATGTATCTGGTTGGTATGGGGATACTATATAATATTGAAAATTACTGGTATTATACATATACTGTAGTTCTGGTTGGTAGGGAACTCTATAATATTGAGAATTACTGGTATTAATACATATACTGTAGTTCTGGTTGGTACTAGGATACTATATATATGAGAATTACTGGTATTAATATATATACTGTAGTTCTGGTTGGTATAGGGATACTATATAATATTGAGAATTACTGGTATTAATACATATACTGTAGTTCTGGTTGGTATGGGGATACTATATAATATTGATAATAATGGTATTAATACCATTACTGTAGTTCTGGTTGGTACAGGATACTATATATTGAAATTACTGGTATTAATACATATACTGTAGTTCTGGTTTGGTACTAGGATACTATATAATTTGAGAATTACTGGTATTAATACTATACTGTAGTTCTGGTTGGACAGGGTCTTATAATATTGAGAATTACTGGTATTAATACATATACTGTAGTTCTGGTTGGTACAGGGATACTATATAATATTGAGAATTACTGGTATTAATACATATACTGTAGTTCTGGTTGGTATGGGGATACTATATAATATTGAAAATTACTGGTATTAATACATATACTGTAGTTCTGGTTGGTACAGGAATACTATATAATATTGAGAATTACCGGTATTAATATATATAGTGTAGTTCTGGTTGGTACGGGGATACAATATAATATTGAGAATTACTGGTATTAATACATATACTGTAGTTCTGGTTGGTAAGGGGATACGATATAATATTGAGAATTACTGTAATTTATTATTTATACTGTAGTTCTGGTTGGTACGGGGATACTATATAATATTGAGAATTACTGGTATTAATACATATACTGTAGTTCTGGTTGGAGATGAGGAGAGAGGGGATATGTATTACAGTTATATGAACAATTTTTACAAATTACGTAAGATATTTACAGGGAGATTCAATAAAAGTTCTTATTGTTAAAAATTTTGCTAATTTTGCCCCAACCAATCAGATGTTAGCTTTCAAATGTTAAAAATCTGATTGGTTGGGGCAAAATTAGCAACATTTTTAACGATAAGAACTTTTATTGAATCTCCCTGCTTAGTGTTTAAAATGGTGCTAAATTTGCCCCATCCAACCAGGACTTATTTAACATTTGAAAGCTAACATCTGATTGGCTGGGGCAAAATTAGCACCATTTTAAATGATCAGAACTTTAATTGAATAACCCTGTATATGTTTTCTATTTTGGAATTCACACAGTCTTATGGAGGGTTAGGTTGAGATAATTTTTCCATGTAGTCATCAAACAGTAGCCATTCCAAATAGAATGTTTTTGTTTTGCCTTGTTTTGTTGCTTTTATGATTCGGAATTTCTTTTAAAGTTCCTTTAAGCATTTCTGAAAATGATTACAATATCCAGCAAAAAAAAAAAAATCCTATTCCTGAAACTGCAGGTATTATCGTGTTGGTAGAGCCGAGTCCCAGCAGTAAATTTGTGTTAGTTACTGGCAGATGGTAAAGATCCTGCCTGGAATGAGGAGTTTTACTGTTAAACTTCTGTTGGCGTAGAGCGTTACATCTGTAAGAACTGGTTCTGGGGCTGGGTGCATACTATTAATATTCACCATTTAAATCCCAATACAAAGCGGCCTACAAGCTGTCAGTTTGTTTGGCAAACGAATCGGATACAAGCTGTCTCTGTTAAATATATTGTTATCTATATTAAAGTCCTGCTGGAGATGCAAAGAGGGTTTTTATGGGAACCTGGGAAAAAAACAAGGAACATTAAAGGGCATGTCCACCCTTAAAACAAAAAAAATGGTCACTTGTCAGGTACAGGCCCCCAATTTCATCCAATATATTCAGCAAATTATTAGATGTAGTACTAACCAGATATTTAAGGATAATTATTGCCCATTCTGCAAGAGGAAGCTGGCCCCTCCCTCCATGCAGTCGATCTAGGCTGTAACTGCTGACATCACACCCAATGATTGACTTTCTGTCAACCATTCACTCTTCTCTGCTCATGCTCAAGTTTCTAAAAGCTCATTGAGCAACAACCTCTAAAAGAAAGGGAGAGAATGGGGCGATAATTATCATTAAATATGCATGTAATGCATATAATAAATAGTGATCACCCAGTTCGAGGATCCGAACCCGGATCCGCGGTGGATTTACCTCATTCGCGAACGGCGTATATGGCGGATATCACGGATTTTCCGGTTTTCTGCCTTACGAATTTTTACGAACCGCGTTTTCGAAAATTTTAGAAATTACGAGGATTTCTCGTATTTTCGAAAATACGGGAAAATACGAGAAATCCTCGTAAATTCAAAATTTCACGGATTTTTCACATTTTTGGACGGAGCAAGCCACATTTTCGGGTCCGTATTTTTGAAGAATCCTCGTATTTTCGAAGAATCATCGGATTTTGCCGAACTTTCATTTTAATAGGTTTTACTGGGTCCACTCGCGGATTTTCAAATTTTTTAATTTTTCAGAAAATTCGCGGATCCTCGACCGGACCGGATTTTGCGAAGTTCGGACATCTCTAGTAATAAAGTGCTAAAAATAGCAGTTGGGGGTTAGGGGCAAATAAATGACAAGTGACCTTTTTTGCTTTAAGGGTGGACAGGACCTTTAAGGGGATCCTTTTTTAAGGAGATGCACTCATCATACATAAAGGGAATCTCTATATCTTATATATTCAGGAGGCAATGTCCTTTTTACATCCTTCCTTTCTAATATAAAATACGCTTTCCCTGTATAAAATATTGAATTGCATGACCATTTTGACTGTCTAGGGACGATTTATCAGTTCATTTAAGCACATTTCTTAACTCCATGTTTCCCAACATTTCAAACACTTCAACTGCATAAAATGTTGTGTTTTAAGAGTTAAGCTTTTCATTTATTGAAATATCAGAAGGATATCCATTTAGATATCTGTCAAATATAACCAAAGGGGTATTATAGTCCCAGAATTCAAATAATGGATGTTTCAGTACAAAGGGCGAGTGCAACAATCTTGTATTCTTAAAAAAAATCAATAATTAAGCTGTGAAAGGAAAAGGATGGCTATGTATTCCATATGGATGGGTCATTTATCTACAAAATAGCGGCATGTGTAGCATTTGTCATTGTCTCAATTGTTGAAAGTTCTTAGGTTTTGTTTTTCATCACATATAGGGGGCAATGCTTTAATTGCACACTCTACCTGATATATTATGAGGTAAGTGTTGGTTTACCACCTTTTGGAAACAAAGCCTATGCCATTTAATCTAAGTTAAGTTTTACGCTACTAAGTAACACAAAATTTTACGCCTATTGAATGGAAGTGCAAACCGGCACTTCTTACCTGACCGCCAACCCACCATGCAGTAAATCATGCAAAGGGATTTGTGCATTGTGGGAACTCGGGCAGGTAGAAAGCATCGGTCAGACATAAATCACCGCCCTGTATCCTGTATGTGTTTCATGGAGAAATGTGTAGTTTCTGTATACAGGTGTTGTATAAATGTGATAATATAATTGTATAATTCAGTTCTATAAAATTTAAGGATGGTTGCCATTAAAGCTTATAACTAGATTGTAAGCTCTAAGGAGCAGGGACGTCTGGTTCAAGCACGTGTACACTTATTAATGTACATAATTATTTATTTATCTCTTTTGTCTCCCTTTCATTATAACACAGTGCTGTGTCTTACACACATAGTAAAACTATACATAGGTACATTCTGTATAAAAGGTTAGATATCTATCTACTCCAGCTATGTTGGTTGATTTGCCAGCCCCATTTTTAGTCAACTCAATTCTTTTAATAAAAAGTAATAACAATGCAAATAAATTCCATAGGAAGACCTGGAAAGAGTGGCCCACTAGAGCATTCAAAAACTTACTGTCCTTGACAGTTATCAACTTCTAAGTGGATACTTTCTTTTACAGGGGTGAACAAAAGACAAGAGTCCATCCGTATAGACTTGAGAAAAAGTTATTTAATCTTATACAACATAAATGGTTCTTCCCTGTGGTGGAACTAAGCTGTTGGAATGCTCTGCCTAAAAAATGTGTTGGCAAATATCAAATCAGCTTTAACGTCTTTTTTCCTTGTCTCTTGTTCTTACCATATTCAAGCAATGTTCCATGGCAGTGTTTACAGCTTTCATTAAGGCTCTGAGGAAGTGAAATAAGACTAGCACAGTGGTTCAGTGGTTAGCACTGATGCCTTGCAGTGCTAAAAGTCCTGGGTTTAAATTATCCCTTGGACACAATTTTGCAAGGAGTTTGTATGTTCTCCCTGTGCTTGCGCGGGTTTCCTCCAGGCACTCTGGTTTCCCCACAATCATAAAGACATACTGATAGGTTGTGTGTGTGTAAATAAAGTGATTAGATTGTAAGCTCTTTGGGACAGGGCCTGGTGTGAATATGCTGCGGAATATGTGAAAATAAAATTTGGTAAGATTTGTTGCTACTGATTTTACAGAATAAATAAAAATAAAGTTTTATTAGTATCTGTTCATTACAGGAATTTGCTCTATTATATATTTCAATCTAAAGATTCCCTTTATTGGAAACGGGACCATTTTTATTCTCAATTACAATGATACAATTTTTCTATTTTTAAGAAATTTTGTGTTGGGCACATTTTATTTATAGATTTTTGAGAACGGTTGTCAGGTTTCTGCATAGATTTACTGATGCCGTTCCATTTAGGATATTGCAGGCTATTTTACTGATCCAAAAATAAAGCCATAAAGAAAAATGACATTGATCATCTTGACATTGGTTGGATTCAATGTATATGGACATTCAATACACAAGAGAAAGGTTTTACTACCGAAATGAAACATAAAGATTATATCAAAATGAAAACAATTGATTTAAGATATAAATTGCATGAATTAAGTCATTAACATTTAATTAACTCTTGTTATCGATCACGGGAAAAAATGTGATCAATAAACTTACTGACCTGTGTAATTTTGTTAAAATTTTTGTTTAAATGAAGCAATAGTTAAGGTTTGTACCGTGTTAGCTATAAGTAAGAAAAGTAGAGCTGTGATACCTTTTATTAGCTAACTAGATAAAAAAAATTAAGCAAGCTTTCGAGAGTTCTAAACCTCCTTCATCAGGCTAGATGTTACTTTTGTAACATCCAGCCTGATGAAGGGGGCTTAGGACTCTCGAAATCTTGCTTAATATTTTTTTTGTCTAGTTAGCCAATAAAAGGTATCACAGCTCTACTTTTCTTCTTTAGTTTAAAAGAAAATACCAAAATGAAATAACTGCTTAGGTACCGATAGTGTCTTGGCCATAGAATGGACGAGACAACAAGCAGAAAACTAAAAATAGTTCATGGTTGACATATATTCACTTGGGTTTGTTCAGATTTATGGAATTTCAATATGTTCCACGGGAACCACTGGCAGAACAATACAACATTGTTGTATGTAAGACATGTTCATCTCTACTCTCCTGCCTATTTTGTAATTAAAGGGCATGTCTACCCCAAAACTATATTTTAACCCACTACTGGCCCCACTGAAAAATCCTTACCTCACATCCCTGCTCCAAATGGCTGCCCTCCAATGTCTGTGTAAAGTACCAAAAAAAGAAGAGCAGGAGCCTGGCTGTGTGCCATAATGCTTCTGCCTCTTGCATCTCCTCAGGGAGAAGTTTGGCATGCACAGTGAAGCCCTCCCCTCCTTCTCCTAACTCACAATCACTTTTATGTAGTGTAGAATTTGTTAAAAAAAAGATCCAATCATCCGAACACTACTTACTTTACTTCATTCCCATGGCGTCCTGTAGTGCCTGCAGCAAACAGAGGGCCAAGATTGCAGCTCCGGGGGAATGAAGGAAAGTAATTTTTTGTATTGTTAAGATTTTTGTTTGTGTGAAAACGGCTGGGCCAAGACAGCACCCTTACCAGCAGAGCAGATCTTAACACAGAACAGGTGTGTTCCCTTCTGGACTTGTGCCTGAATACCCCCTATTTCTAATACAGGGATAAGTTCTATAAGCAAAAACATGGATGTGCTATGGGATCTCAAGTTTCACCCATTGTTGCCAATTTTTACATGGAGGAAGTGGAAACACAGGCGCTCAATACTCTTAAGGGCATTGTACCCAGCCACTGGTTCAGATACATGGATGACACCTGGGTTAAAATCCACCAGAAGGAAGTACAAACCTTCACAGAACACATTAATGCGGTAGACCAGAACATATTTAGAACAAATTTACAAGGGAAGATACAAAACAACAAACTGGCTTTCTTGGACTGCTTGGTAGAAGTCAGGGAGAACGGTAAACTGGAATGAGAGGTTTACAGAAAACCAACCCACACAGAACAGTATTTGAAGTTTGACTCCCACCACCCTTTAGATCACAAGCTGGGGGTCATCAGAACCCTGCAACACAGAGCTGAGAACATCCCCACTAGCACAGAGGCGAAGGCTAAAGAAATGAAACATCTCAGAGGAGCCCTTAAAACTTGTGAATATCCAGACTGGGCCTTTGTTAAAAGAAGTAGAAGGAAAGAAAAGAACACAAATACCAACAGTGAAGGGGAAAAGCAAGACAGGAGGAAGAACAAGGTCATTCCATGTATATCAGGGGTGTCCTAGGAAGTAAGAAGAATTTTCAAAAAACACCGTATCCCTGTCTGCTTTAAACCAAATAACACACTGAGGCAGCAATTGGTACATCTGAAATACCCAATACCGAAACACAAGAAAAGCAACATCATATACGCAGTGCAGTGAAGAATGCTCTGATTTTTGGGAGAGACCAAACAGCAACTGCACCAATGTATGGCCCAGCACAGAAGAGACAATTCCTCGGGTCAGGACTCAGCCGTGTACCTGCATCTTAAGGAAAAACTTTGAAGATTGTAATGTCAACATTCTTTCAAAGGAACAGGACTGGTTCAAGAGAGGTGTCAAGGAGGCCATTCATGTGAAAATAAAGAAACCATGCCTGAATAGAGGTGGGGGGGTTCGAAACCAACTGTCTGCCACGTACAATGCTATTTTGACACCTTACCCTGGGCGTTCCTATAACACCTCTTACCCACAATGCAATCAGGCCTTGCATTCATAATGTCCTTTACACATGGCTGTGATATGCTAATTGGGACTTTCCAGGGTACATAATTGCCAACAGATTTAGTAATTCTAAATCGAGAAAGCCAGTCAGTTGACTAGGGAAACGTCTTCAAGAACTAAACTTTAAGTCCAGTTGATCTAACGGAATACAACAGATATTTTTTTTTACATGTAAACATAGAGTTTGGGGTGGGATCGAGAGTACTACCGCTTGTGAAAAAGTTGATATGAGGGTGAACATGCCCTTTAAAACAAAGTTTTAACCCATGGCTTAATACAAGTAATTGGAATAATGGCATCACCTGTTTAGTTTAACTGCATTACTTAGTGAGGCTGGGCCATAAAAGGTTTTGATAGTCTTTCAGGAGGAAGCTGGTAGGATCCAAAGAGAAGGATTCTAGCTAAGGTAAAGGCAGATAGTGAGCAACATGGTCAGGATGGACTAGAACTCAAACACAAATCCGAGTTCACACAAACTGAGTTTTTCGGACTCTTCGAACTACGGACTTTTGTACTTTTCAAACTTGCGGACTTTTTTAGATAATTTTTTAGATAAATTTTAGATAATTAGCGAATATTCGAGAACCCTCAACTTTAACAGTCCCTAACCCTCAAATGTGGCGTTCGATAAACCTCAAATTCGGTGATAGCTTTCAACTTTAGCATTCCATTACCCTCAAACGTGGCATTTGCTAACCTTCAAATACTGCTATATTCACCCATAACCCTCGAAAGCGGTGTTTGGTACCCCTTGAATTGAGCCATAAACCTCGAATGTAGCATTCAATTTTGGTAACCCTCGAAAGTTAAATGCAGAATTTTGAAAATTGCCCGATTGTGAGGAAAGTTAGAATTTAAACAGGTTTTGGTGATATGTACATGATCCCCAGACCATTTCCCAGGTCCCAAAGCCTTTTACAGTAAGTTACCATTGATATTTTAACCATATTTTATCAGAACTTTTCAAACTATTTGTCCCCATTGACTTTAATGTGTCCCCCATTGTCTGTTTTCAAACTATCAAACTCTTGAACTTTTACTGAAGCTTGAAAATTTGAAAAAAAAAAAGACTTTTGGAAGTTCGTCTATATCTAGTCAAGATTCAAGATAAAGTCCAGGTCCTCATGGAGAAATCGATCCAAGAAGCTGAAGGAAGGATGTGGAAGTCAGAGGGGAAATAGGAGAAGGCACAGGAAAAGATCCAATACAGGAGAAGCTGAACCCATTTTCTAGGGACAGGAACTGGTACAGGAGCATGAAGGGTTAGCAAAATTCAGCAACACAAAGAAACCTACAAATTGGAACCGGTAGTATGCAGTTATTCAAATGTTTTAGCTGAGTGGGACACTTTTCTGATGATGTCACTACGTGTCACTTCTGCTAATGACATCACACCTATGGCCAACTCACAGAGCACTGCTGGAACGGGAGAGCATTTACTGTACTCAAACAGATAAACTCAGTACTTTTCTGAAACTTTTAAACCCCCAAAACCACCTGTAAGACATTGGCTGTCAAGGGAAAGTTGCATACTGTCCAATAATATCTTTAGAGTCTTGTTATGGCCATATTAGATTAAAGGCCATCATTTATTAAATTTCACACATGTGATAGCTACCCTGCATTATTCAGTTGCTAACTGTTCCTATTCTCACTCACTGTCACTGACTTATCTTTTCATGACAATGCTGTCTTTTTAATCCCCCCTTTTCTTAAAATTGCTAATAGATACGAAAAGTGGTGAGGTTTTGTTACATGTAATTATCTGGCAATTACATTCTGATGGTGTCCTACTGGTTCTTTTATACTGATATAAAAAAAGAGATTGCAATATATCTATATATATTTTTTAAGTTAATAGGATTTATATCCTCTTGGGATAAAGGCATAAAACACGACTTCATTGTGATTGCCCTCCAAACAATGAACACGGTACATTTTGAATACGTCTTTATAAAAGGCTCCCATTAATGGATAAAAGGTTTAATTCTATATTTTGCCTTTCTAGGTATCCTGTAGTTGGTCAGGGATATTGAATGGATGACATAAGATAGGTCTTTTGTGTCGTTTCTACCACCGGTTTTAATAACATATATACAATAGTTTTTTATTGCATTATAGAGAAACTTGTTTGATTATACAGAATATGTAGTTATAACTATATTGTTTAATAATACAATTTATTGAATTATCAATAATTTGGGAGCTTTTACTTCCATGTTGGGAGTAGAGATGGCAGAACCCACTGAAATCCGTTCCACTTTAAGATTCGCAGATTTTCGGAAAAAATCTGAAAAATTTGAAAATTTTAAAAATTTGCATTGTATGTAGTATTTTCGAAAATTTTTAGAAATTTCTAGAAATATTGAATTTACAAAATCAATAATTTTAGAAATTTCTAGAAATTACAGCCCCTGCCACCCCCACGACCAGAAGTTCGGGTCTGGTCTTTTAAACAGCTGATCGCGTGAATGTTTCATTCATATGTGCGATCAGCTTTTTAAAAACAGCTGATCGTGAGGGGGCCCTGGCCCCAGCAGTCAAGAAATCTGCAAAGTTCAAGTTCCAGTGGATCCAACTAAGTCTGGGTTCAGATTCGGGTCCATCTCTAGTTGGGAGCCCAAAACTAGAAATGTTTCTATTTAAGAGGTTTTAGCATTGTCATACACGTATAATTTATTGTCTTTTATCACTATTAAGGTACTTCTGGGCCATCTGCAGAATCCAATGGATTCAAAAAATCCTGGTAAATTTTGAAGACAATTTGTTATCATTAAAACAGAAGGATGACAATTTGCTGCCAGTATTTTACATTTGCCGTGAAATTTTGATGCCGAAAACAAATATTTTGTTGCAGATTTTCATTTTTTTTCCCATCAAGTTTTGTCAGTTTTGATGCCATCACCGAAACCAGTGATATATACAAATATATGAATGGTTGTTGAGTTAAAGGATGTTACTGGATACTTTTTTGCTAAAAAGCAACTCCATCTGTGAACGGTGATATTTCTATATTTGTTTTTGACAAACTAAGACATATTTTTGTGTAATGTTTAACCATAACAATATTACAGAAAGAGAAAGAGACATTATGCAGTTTCTTGTACAGAAATCTTGCCCACGGCTATAGAATGTAATGTGCCTCTGCTCCAATGTTCCTCCCACCAGGCATAAAACCCCTCGGAATCCTAATTCCTACTCTCCATATGTTAGTAGTTAGAGCTGTTAACAGGTCTGCAATGTGTGTGAACCCCACGACTATTCTAACGCTGCCTGTGGGATTGTTGATAATCTCAGCGCACAGCAATACTTTTTGGCTATGCAGCAGGAATCCAAGAATAAAAAAAACCCACAAAATACATTTATTTACCATTAAGAAACAGATGGGTTTATAAACTCATATTCTTGAGTAAAACAAATTAATGTTGTGGAATTTGTGTCTATCGTATAAAATGCACCGTTGATTCTAATTTCCGTTTTACCTCCTTTTAAAGGTAACGTTGATGAAGCTTAAAATGTCCTTCCTTCGACAAATGCAATCTTTTGTCACTTGAGGGCATAATGTGTCCTCATTTGCATGCTGGTCAGGCGATGTGTTTGTTTAGTGTAAATGACATCCTATTGTTCATTCGGGATTTTATGCACACAAGCCTCTTTGTGTTTTGATTTCATTTGACTAGGGGATTACGTTTCTTTCCTTCCAATTCTTAGAGATTCTCTCAGAATCCAACAGGCAAACAAACCTGTTTGTTGACTAAATCCTTGGCTGGGGGGGACAAAAGAAAGGGGGCTAGTTATTGCTTTCTATTCGTAGCTGATTAGTTTTTTTTAAATGTATAGATCAAAGGGGAACCAGTCCTTTGATTTTATTTGAGAGATAAATATGACAATTTAACCCCTACAAAGATATAGTTAATCTTTTTATTTAAAGAATTATTTTCATTTGAAATACATATTGTTCTCAACCAAGATCTTTAATGAGCATGTCCACCCTTAAAACAAAACAAAAAAGAAACTGGGCACTTGTCATTTACCTGCACCCCCAATCCTAACCCAGGACATGATAAGATATATTACTAACCAGTATTACTAAGGGTAATTATTGCCCCCATTCTGGCGGAGTAAGCTTGCACTTCTGTCATGCACTCAATCAAGGCTGTGACAACTGACATCACAACCAATGATTGACTGCTGTTTCCCCTGTTACCTCCTCTGCTCATGCTCAAGCTTATAAAAAGCTCATTGAGCAGGTTGAAGAGGCAGAAACATTTCCCAGAATGTAAGAGAACTTATCATGAAAGATCTGGTTGCAAATGCATTTAATAAACTGGTAAAAATAGTATTTGGGGTTGCAGACAGTGTCCAGTCACCAGTTTTTTTGCTTTAAGGGTGGATATGCCATTTAAAGTGGGACCATTACCAATAATATATATTTTGAGTAATATAAGACAGCAATCCAGCACCCAAAAGTTGATTTTTAAAAGTTACTTTTCATGGTTATTGCAGGGTCGTACTGTTCATAATCCATCCAAAGCATCCTCTTCTTCCATTGTGGTCTAATGCCAAAGGATTGAGGGGACTTCTTACCATTAAGCATCATAACTAGGCATACATAAACACATTGGGGTTGGTTCCACCAATGGGCAGGCAGAACACAACCCAGTTTTCAGAATGGAATTTTAATGCTTAAAATAGCAAAACAATGTCAATGCTGAAAATCAGTTTTGACGTTTTAAATGTTGATCACAATTTTGTCGGTAGTTTCAGCCACAAAAATATCAGGATAAAAGAAAGTAACTGCGAAAATATTAGTGATTGGGGAAGTTTAGGACAGCAATCCTTAGTGCTGAATCAGTGCTTTATCTTATCCAGAAGTTAAGGTTTTTTTCTTTAGTTCTTTTTTAAGTTTTAAATGTTTATTTGGTAGAGTGATAAGGTGCATACACACCTGCGATTGTGGGAGCCACTTTCTACAGTCTCTGAATATCTAGCAACTGGACCAATAAGGGACAGTTACAGAAACACAACAGTCACACAAACTGAGAATATAGAACACTAATAGAAAGCAATAATTATAATCATGGGTAGGGAGTTATAAGCTAAAGAAAATAGAAAGATGAAAAGTGATAGAGATTGCGAATAATGTGTGTGTTTTTATGAATATAAAACCATTCTCAGCAATTTCTTCTGCCTCTAAAGGTTCATGAACGGCAGTTTCGCCCAATAATCGGCCCGTGTATGGGCACTTTATCGTCCGAAATGGCCGTTCGTACACATCATGCGTCACAGGTCGGCAGAGAGATAACATTTTTTTCAGGCTTGTGGCTAAATTTTAAAATGATCGAAAGGTTATCATGCAACAATAGGATACAAATGGTCACATTCACACCTGAAACTTGGGGGCAGAGCAGGGAACATTACCCTTTATAATGCTGTAACTTTGGATAGATTTCACCAAGAAGCATGATCCTGGAGTCATTTGAAAGGTTGGAGTGTTGTTTTTTCAATAGGTCACTTGTACGAAGACCACAGTTCCCCATTAGGCTGGGTACACACAAAGGGGCTATTTGTCCTGACTGAGAGTTTGCTAAACGCGAGTGATCGGCCGGGTCAAATGTCTGTCAGTCGCGGCAAATTCACCCGAGGCCAAAAGTGCAAACGATCGATCATGCGGTCCCATAAGGAACCACACGATCGATCGGAATTTACCGACACGTCCGATTGTCTGATACGGACGAACGAATGATCGAGGTCGGTTGTGGCTGGCCACCCCACACCAGCAGATAATTTCAGCCAGCCGAAAATATCTGCTGGTGTGTACCCAGCCTAAAGTTTTAGATTAATTAACTTTGCCAGATTGCTATTCCTTGATTCTTTTAATCTAGAAAACACAGTATTAAAGGAAGACTAAACTGTATTTTTTAAGTAAATGAAATCTGTTTCTGTTATTCACAGGGAGGTTAGAACACTTATTCCCGCCTAGGAAACTGTTAGGAGCGCTGTACTGATTGCGCATCTTTTGTATTGGCCCCCGAAGATAGGCGCTCTGTCGGGAACTAGGTTCAACTGAGAAGGAGCCGAGTGGAGGGCCGGTAAGGTAAGTGTTGCAGTCTTTCCCCGGGTGTTATATTATTCACAGGGAGCAGGAATAAATGTTCTCACCGCCCTGTGAATAATATAAACATATTTCATGTACTTAACGATGAACATGAAGTCTGTTTAGTGTCCCTTTAACAGTTTTTTTTAAGTATAGGAGGTCATCATTTTTAATTGTTGTGTAATTAACAGTTTGGTGGAATTGAGTATTTCTGCTGAGAAATAGGGAGGAACAAAGTAAAAAGATTCATCTTGTTTTATGAATCTGAAAAGAAAAAAAGAAAAGCCACTTCTGGCACCAGAGCCACAGAAAAAAAAAGCAAAAGGAAATAAAAGCTTTGTGAGTAGTGTTTGAAAAATATACCATAAACTGAGCACAATATACCCACAAGCACATAGATAGACACTTCAAAAGATATTGCTTCAAATAAAAGTACATCAAGGAAAGACAACAATATGAGTCAAAGTGTAAAAAACAATATAGCCAACTATACACTGAAAAAATTCAAGGAATTCTGGTACCTTCTTCTACTCTGAAAACCTTTACTATTTCATTTAGCCAACAACTATGCATTTTAAACTGAAATGTTCGCTATATCAATCACATAATCTAAATGATAATCTGATTAGGAAAATGCATGCAAATGTATGTAGCAATTTATTCATATAGTGCCACATGGGGATGTAGCACTGTACAATGTCACAATGCAAAGAAATCAGTCAAGATTAAGGATGGGTTTGGAATTTGTTTCAAACCCGATCCGAATATTTGATGGGTTTATCGATTATTCGATATCGAACTTCGACTTTTCAATATCGAAATGACCAGAACCTTGACTGGCATTGACTTCTATTGGGTTAGTTTTAAAATTTTCGAAATTTCTAAAAAAAATTAACCCTCCTACTCTTCAGGAGCTGAGGAGAAGGGTAAGGATTTTTAAAATCTATACAGTGGGGCCAGCACTGGGGCAAATTTAAGTTTTTGGGTGGAAATGTGCTTTGAAAATATCTTTCATGACAATAATAGTAATCTTAGGTTGGGTACTATTAGCCATATAACCTTTAAACCTGCCCCACCACCTGCAGTTCTGGAATCTTTCCCCCCTGTCACCCATTCTAAAGTCTTCGACCTGCTGTTGTCTTTGCCCGCTAACAGTGTGTACCCTTGATCCCATGCCCTCCTTCCTACTCAGACACTGCGCTAAAATTCTTTCCCCTGCTCTTTAATTCCTCCCTGACCTCTGGGATTTTTCCTGCTGCCTTTAAAATGCGTGTGTCAAACCTCTTCTTAAAAAACCCTCTCTGGACCCTACCTGTCTGTCAAACTACCGCTCTGTCTCCCTTTTACCGTTTGCATCAAAACTCCTAGAACGTCTCGTCTCTACACGCATTACTAAATACCTCCATGCTAATAACTTATTGGACCTATTGCAATCAGGATTCCGACCGGGTCATTCAACTGAAACTGCAAAGTCTCAAATGACCTAGAAGCTGCCAAAGCCAAAGGACAGTTCTCGGTCCTCATTCTCCTTGACCTATCGGCTGCCTTTGATACTGTGGACCACTCTCTTCTTATGCAGATTCTATATTCTCTGGGCATCCGAAATCAAGCAGCAGCATGGTTGTCTTCTTATCTCTCTAACAGATCTTTCTCTGTCTCTTTTGCTTATAAGACTTTCTCTCTGGTTCTGCTTAGTGTGGGGGTCCTTCAGGGCTCGATTTTAGGACCCTTGCTGTTTTCCCTATACACTTAACCCCCTGCGAGAACAAATCAGTTTGTTCAGTTTTAAGTATCACTTATATGCTGATGATTTCCAAATTTACTTGTCAACCCCCACGCTAATCCCTGAAGTTCAATCCCAAATCTCTAAATGTCTGCTCTCTATCTCTTCCTGGATGGCGCACGGCTGCCTTAAACTCAATCTATCCAAAACGGAATTAATAATCTCCCCCCCTAAACTGGGACCTAGTCCACCCTTCTCCATCTCTATTGACAATATGGTCATTAACCCAGTTGACTCTGCACTCTGCCTTGGAGTTATCTTTGATTCCTCTCTTTCCTTTCATCATCACATTAGCAATGTCACTAGGACCTGTCATTTTCTCCTTTGCAATATTGCTAAGATCCTCCCCCTTTTCTCACATTCTCCACTTCTAAAATGCTCATCCATGTCCTTATAATCTCCCATCTTGACTACTGTAACATTCTACTACTTGGACTCCCAGCCTCTCATCTCTCTCCTCTCCAGTCTATTTTAAACTCAGCAGCTCAGATCATCTTGCTCTCCTCCATAAGAGAACCCGCAACCCCGATACTTCAGTCCATAGGGTGGCTTCCCATCAAACAAAGAATCATATTCAATACCCTACTTTTAACATTTAAATCCCTTCGCTCTACTGCATATCCCTACTTATCTTCACTCTTGGTCCCTTATGTTCCAGGCCATGCCCAGGGGCACTTCTAGGGTTTTTGCTGCCTGGTCCAAACTTTTTATTTCTGCCCTTTTGCGTGCCGCCGCCGCCACGATAAAGTGGCCGTGGCTTTGTGGATGGACATGGCTAAAGATTTACGATTTTAAACTTCCTATCACACAGGTATTTAAACAGTTCCTCAGACAGTCAATTAGCAATAATGTAAATGACTAGAAACAGATATTTCATCCCTTTCTCAAACAACTTGTGTTGCCACTACCGTATTGCTCCTTTCAGGTTTCTGTTGCTCAAATCAACTTATTTTATAGCCTGTGCTATACATGTTGGTACAACTGTTACAGTAAATTTGAAATGCCATACTTTCTGTTGTATAAAAGATTTTGGCCAAAAGATTTGTAAGCCTGCCACCACGTCAAGGTAGACTTTCAGCAGGGCCTAACTAACCTAACTAGTCTAACATAGCCTCACAAACTAACTAAAGCTAAACAAACCACTGTTGCCTGGCTGCCACTTTTCTTGTTCAGTGCAAGGGTGCCACCTGACACAAGTGTCTCACTCTGCCTAATGGTAGATGTGGCCCTGGCCATGCCCTCCGTTCCTCGCAAGAAAATCTTGTCCACAGACCCCCAACAAACACTGCAGCCTCCCGCCTTAAACCATTCTGTCTTCCTGCTCCCTACATTTGGAACTCTCTCCCTCTCTCGCTTCACCTGGTGACATCCATTAATGCTTTCAAATCTAGACTGTTATCCTACCTTTCTGAGCAGAACAAATGATTGTTATCCCTTTTAAGCACTTTTCACCCATCCCCCCCACATATCTGTATATTGTACCTCCCACTTAGATTGTAACCTCTTCGGGACATTCCTAATGTGTCAAGGCTTGTTGCACTTATATCCATTTATACATAATTGATATATATGCTTTCTTAACCGATGTATGAAATTGTATTTAATTTGATTTAATTTTTATCTATCTGTATAATGTCTTGCACTTATCCCTTTGTTTGTATACTCTGTATTTTTTAATGTACAGCACTGCGTGCTTTATAAATAAAATTATACATACATAAATATATAACACAGGCAAAAATTAAAATTTTAATGGAGTTTTCAATGTTCTGATATTTGGATTTTCAAAAAAAGTTCTGAGTTTTGAAAATTTCCAAAAAAATTCATCCGAAGGTTTTCTAAACCGATAGGTCCGACAGAAAAGCTGATTTTTTTTTTTTTAATTTTCAATAGCATTTTCCATTTTTCAATTGTATATTTTAGATTTTTAATGGAATTTTTGATGTTATGATATTCAAATTTTCGATGAAAAGTTACAAGAAAAATTTCAAATATGTGTGGATTTTCAAAACTGTCAATTTTGAATCAAGCCCAGTTTGTTTCAAAACCGGAATTCATCACTATTCAATACTGTATTGTAGGTTGTTTTTCAGACCTCATATAGAATTTTTAATGCAAACCAGTTGGCCTGTAAAGACCACAAGGGCCTTTCTATTACTGATAACGTGTGGTCTGTATTTTATGACTGCCTCGCGAAATACAGACACCATTCTGAAATACTGATACTGTGCCGCAGAACACTGGTACTGATGGATTCTTAGGTGTGACAGAGATGACAGGAAATTAATGAGCACAAGGATAGAAAATAAAATCCAACTGAAATAATTTTCACTTGTGCCTCTCTTGTAGGATAAAGAAGGTAATTTCTTTTCAACCAGCAAGTGGCTTACTTTATAAGCTCCATCTACACCAAGGATGTCAAACGGAAGACCTCCAGCTGTTTTCATTCGCAAGACACAAACTTGACATTCATAGTTGGGCTGTCAAATAAATCAAAAAGCAAATATTATGTTCTGGCAGTTGACTCTCAGTGTAGAGACATTTCATCTAACGGATGTGTCTGGCTGTGAACTGTGGTTCTTTTGCATATAATGGGACTGACCTACCATAAACTTTAGAATGTTCTTGCATAAAGAAATATGATGATATTCGGGCAACTGTATAAGTATCCCCGGAGAATCAAAAAGTTTTTCATCAAGGAGAATTGAACATGATTTTATTGAAAGGTGGAGGTGAAGATTGAACATTGCATGTCATAGTGGAAAACTCCTAGACTGGTCTTCCCAAGTGTTTGCCTCTAGCTGCTAAAATATGTCAGCTTTTAAAAAATTGGAAAGCAATTACCCTTTAATTTGCCTTAACAGAAGAATTTTTTTTTAAAGAGTTAAAAAACCCCGAGCAACTCCTAACTTGTATTGAATGAGTTAACTTTTAATTTCAGGACCGCAAAGAGTTTCGGTTTCTTAGACACAAGCTCCTTCTGCTTTCCTAAGCACTGATTAAGTGCCTTCTAAATTACCAAGCCAAATGGATTCAGTGATAAATGATTGCAATCAGGAGGAGAGACTATAATTTTGATTAATCAAGGGATTTTGATTAATATGATTGTTGATCTTCTAAATAATTCCTATTAAAAAAAGAATGTTTACTGTTTGTTTTGAAGTTATGTTGTATTAACAGAATGGGTCAATCGGTAAATAGGTAACTTTCTCTTTAGAGGATCACTACATGAAGTCATCGAGGGTAAAGCCATAATACTAATTACTGTTCAAGGGGTATCTCCACTGGTAAAACTATTTTTTGGTATCAAATTTTATTGAAGAACAGGAGGTAAAAGAGCTGTGTCTTACCTCCCGTTCTTTAATAAAACCTGCAGGAGCCAGGAGAAAAGATTCTGAACTTACACAATCCCTCGCTTCTCTGCCAAATCCTCTAACAGGTCCCAACGGACTTAGTACTCTATGTGAATGCCCTAGTGCTATGTGCAAAAGATACAGAGTCCATTGGGACCTGTCAGAGGATGCAGTGGAAGAGCGAGAGAGATCGGACAAGTACCTTACCTTAGTTACCGGCTCCTGGAAGTTTTATTGAAGAAAGGGAGGTAAGGCACAGTTCCTTAAAACTGAAAACCAAAAAAATATTTTACCAGTGGAGATACCCTTTAAGGGAGGACGATGGTATAAAATGCAGAATAAAAAGTATTAAATAATCACATATATAATAATAATAATTATATAATAACTAACATCAATACACTCTGTGAATTGCAAAAAAAAGTAATTCCCTACAACAACTCTACAATTACATACTATCAACAGTCCCGTTGGATTGTGTGTACAGTCAATGTGTTGCAAGGCCCAAAAATAGTCCTGGGGGAATGGTTAGGTAGTCTGGAGACAGACCATGGGTATGAGCCATTCACACCCCAATCCTGTTCTCCCAAACTTTTGGAGGTAGTTTTTTACTTTCCCTTTAAGCTTAAGGTTAAGGCTGAGTACACACCTGCAGATATTTTCAGCCAACTGACCGATTCACAGCACTTTTGGTCGGTTGGGCCAATATATATGCTGGTATGGGATGGCCGGCCGTGACCTACCTCGATCGTTCCTTCGCCCGGATCAGAAGAACGATCGGATGTGTCGGTAAATGGGACCGCACGTTTGATCGTTCGCACTTTTGGCCGTGGCCGAATTTCCCACGACTGACGGACATTTGTCACCACTGTAAACAGAGATTTACAGTTAATGACACAAATTAATGACACAGAAACAATATTCCGTTACACCGTTACCAAACTGGCATTTTCATTGTATACTGGTATCTATAGGATTTTCATTACATACTGGCGGCAATCTGGCAGCAAACTGGAAATTTCAGTATATACTGCTAGCAAACAGTAATTTTCATTATATACTGGTAGCAAACTGACTATTTCAGTATGGTAGCAAACTGACTATTTCAGTATGGTAGCAAACTGCCAATTTCAATATATACTGGTAGCCATGGGAATTTCATTACATACTAATAGCCATGGGATTTTCATTACATACTGGCAGCAATCAGGCAATTTCATGATATACTGGTAGCCATGGAAATTTCATCACATACTGGTAGCCATTACACACTGGAAGCAACGGGCATTTCATCACATACTGGTAGCCATTGGAATTTCATCAGATACTGGTAGCCATGGAAATTTCATCACATACTGGTAGCCATGGGCATTTCAATACATACTGATAGCCACTAGAATTTTATACTAGTAGTGGTAGCCATGGGCATTTCATTATTTATTAAAAGCCATTTGATTGCATTCTGGAAGCCATTTCATTACATTCTGGTAGCCATGGGAGTTTTTTTACATACTGGTAGCCATTTTATTACATACTGCTAGCCATGAAAATGTTATTTACATACTGGTAGCCATTTCATTACATACTGGTAGTCATGGGAAATTAGTTACATACTGGCAGCCATTTCATTACATACTGGTAGCCATGGGAATTTCTTCACATAGTGGTAGCCATGGGAATTTAGTGACATACTGGTAGCCATTTCATTACATACTGTTAGCCATGGACGCTTTACCACAAAATCACAGCAAACTGGCAATGTAATCATATACTGGGGTAGGCTGTTGCCTACACCATGTGCAGGCCAATCCACAATCAATGTATTGCCCTGCACATGGGAAAGGTAATAGCCTATTAGGGCTATTACCTACCCATGTGCACTGTGGAGCAGAGCAGCTGGAGGCCAGAACAGTCATTGCCAGAAGAAGCCATGCAGAGATATTGCAGAGGAGCGCAGGGGCGGCAGTAGTACAATGTGGTCGGCGTTATGAAGTCATCGCGCCAGCATGCACGGTGATGTCATCGTGCGGCCACAAAATGCTACTGGGAACAGAAGATTCGGGGCACCTCTTCAGGTAAGTTATGTTAAAACATTTAGGGCACTTTGCCAAAGATCCGAGGCATGTGCCCCGAATGTTTAAACATAGCGACGCCACTGGTCTCACCTCTCATTTTGATGTGAGTGCTGGGAAATTTACATTTCTAAAATGGGGATGGAGTTTTATTTCCCAGCATTCCAGTATCACACAGTGTGGTCACTGACCACTGTATTCTTTGCACATGCCCAAACCTAAACTACTGCAGTGACTACTGCTCACGTCTACTAGTAATCTCTAGCCAATCCTGTTATAGTCCATATTAGGCAGAAGAGTATGTGACTGAAGTCAGGAGATGGGACCAGAGACTGCACTTACACACAGTTATCTTATCCACATCAGTTTATTTCTCCTTTAACCTATTCTTCACCTTAAGGTTCATACACATGTGCGATCGCAGGTCCCGACCCATAACATACGATGTGTGCAAACTATCCTTTTTGGCCGATAACCAGCCCGTGTGTAGGCACTTTATCACCCAAAACAGTCATTCGTTCGGAGATCGTTGCACGACCGACTAAGCGGATCTTAGAACGAAGGACATCCAAATGATCGTTCATTTATACACGTATGTCGTGGGTTGGGACCCGCAATCTCACTTGTGTACGAACCTTTAGCAACAAGTATCTTATTGGACAGCTTCTTTCTTTGGGTGAATCCCTGTCCCACTGGGAGTGAGCAGAGGCAGTGTATGGAATTACAATTATAGTACAGTATATTTTTGTTTAGGCATTAAAACTAATGATATATTGATTTTCTCAGGAGTGTATTGACTATAAGTCAGGGGGAATGAGTTTTAGACCATAGCTTAAATAGAAAATGTTTGATTGATCAGTTCTCACTCCAGGTTACTCTGGATATTTTACTTAAACCTGAAACTACACTTGATAAAGGACGTTAGTTCCAACATACTGTATGTCTTGTAAATAGCCAATAAAAAGCACCTTATTGCAGTTACGTTGCATCAACATGCATTTCGTCCTATCAGGATAATTCTGCGTAACCCCTTTTGCACCCACACTTTGACTCTTTTAAAGAGGAGTGAACCCCTTATGACAGCTTTGGTTTGCAATAAGTCTCTCAGAAACAATGAAATATTTTTACATGTTGTATTCCATGGAACATGTTTCAGTCATCTCTCTGGTATCCCATGCTGTCTAATGTCCATGGTGGAACCAGTTAGAGACCTGTTTTAGGTGGTATAATGAAGTCCATTGCATGTTCTGGAGCAGTCACCATCTTAGGAACTGGAGTATGCTTGTAAAGGTTCTCATTCATCAAGGTCATGGTATATCTGTTGTAATCTGTTGGAGATAAATACCCTGGAAAGTCCCAATTAACATATGACCGCCAGGTGTTAGGGACCTTCTGAATGCAAGGTGTGATTGCATTGTGACTAAGAGGTGTTAAAGGAACTGCCCAGGGTAAAGTGTCAAAACAGCATTGTACATGGCACACAGTTGATGTCGGAACCCCCCCCCCACTCAGGCTTGGTTTCTTCATTTTCACATAAATGGTTTCCTTGACACCTCTCTTAAATCATTCATGTTCCTTTGCCAAGCTGTTCAAGGGTATGTTGTTTTTCCTTAAGATGCAGGTAAACGGCTGAGTCCTGACCCAAGGAATTGGCTCTTTTTTGCTGGGCCATACGTTGGTGCAGTTGCTGTTTGGTCTCTGCCACATACAAATCTGAACACTTTTCACTGCACTGAGTGTATAATGTCACTTTTCTTGTGTTTCGGTATTTGGTCTATTGGATGTACCAATTGCTGCCTCAGTGTGTTGTTTGGTAACATCTTGGCAAAGGAACATGACTGTTTCAAGGGGTGTCAAGTAGGCCATATATGTGAAAATAAAAAAAACAATCCTGAATAGAGGTGGGGGGGTTCGACATCAACTGTCTGCCATGTACAATGCTGTTTTCACACCTTACCCTGGACAGTTTCGATAACACCTCTTCAATGCATCCACACCTTGCATTCAGAAGGTCCCTGACACCTGGCTGTCATATACTAATTGGGGTACATACCATTTCAAGGGTACATAATTGCCAACAGTTTCTTGTACAAGTCATTGTGAATTGAGAAAGCCAGTCGGATGATTAGCGAAACGTCTTCAAGGACTAAACTTTCAGTCCAGTTGATCTAACAGAATACAACAGATATAGAACTGGAGTGTGTTGTGGCATGGTAAGTGCCAGGTAAGTGCCAGTAACCAGGTATTGCATTGAGGTGCAGCCAATTTAGCCAACATACTATGATGGGTTAGGAACTATAACTGGACCCCCACCAACATTCATTATTGGTAGTCTGGGGGGGAGACTGTATTTGTCATAGGAAAAGTAAGACATTGCCCACCCCGGGCTCCCAGGCCCCCCAGTGGTTGCAGGGACTGTTCCTGCGGTAGTTAGGCCTCCGGTTTGGTTCTTTAAATTCGGATGTGCAAAATGACCCATGTGACAGTAATGGAAAATAACGTACAGAGAGAAAATCCTGTTTGCAGCTGCCGTGTGTTTATTGCATTCGAGATAACACGTTTCAAAGAATCCTGAGTTAGTAGTAATATAGGGCAGGGTCATTCGAGTTCAATTCTCATAGGCAACAAACCCAATTTTAGTTGTTACTGTCATGTTAAAAATAAACTAGCTTTCTGTTTCTTGATAATGCTATTTCTGTCTATAGATATAGGATCAGGGCCAAGCAGAGAGTTTATTTGCCCAGGACCCCTTTTCTATTATGAATAACCAAGTAGGAAATCTGTTACCATTTATGAAGGAGTTAATGTGCTGCAAGGATAAGGTCACACACAGGACTGGTATCTCACCTTGATTTATTTGCATGTTTAGTCTCTTTCTTTTCCAAGAGCAGAAGTTTCAATGCCTTGTAGCCACAATATAGTGATATGTGTTGAGTTAATGAGGTTTGGATAATGGATTGCAAATAAAGGGATTCGTTTTATTATCATCTGATAAACTATTTCATTCACAATTTTTTTCCCCCCAGCAATCAAATAACAATGTAATGTGACTGTAAAGGAGGAAAAAGGCTCAACTGACCCCCCCATACACACACCCAATGGAGGACCTTATTTGCTCTTTGTGTTGGTGTTGCTGTTTATATTAAGTCAGAATATATTAAGTTTATTAGAACTTCTGAAATTCAACTATACTTTGCAGAAATTTGGAAATCTTAGTAGCATAGTAATTGGGGTTGAATAAAGACATCAAGTCCAACCTTTTCCCCCTCCTTTTAAACCCTACCTAACAGTTGATCCTAGTGTCCGGCTGGAGATGTGCGTTGTAAAGCCCCACTGGATGCTTGTGTATGGCTGAGGAAGGATCACTGATCAGGAAATACTGCAAACTGGTGACCAGTTTGGCTAAATGGCCCCCAATCCAAACCAAGGCATATTTGATCAAGGTTTGAGTAGAGATATACCTGAACCCTAACCCGGTTCCAAAGCAAATTTATAACAGATCCTATTTTTGAAAACTCTCGAACGCTCAAATTTTCAAAACTTTAAAATTTCAAACTTTAAAATTGACAATTTTCCAAACTTCTAGAAATCTCGAAAATACATGGAATGCCAAAACAAGAAGCTGCATGAAGTTTCCGATACTCTCGAGGTTTGAGGATGATAAGTAGTTGAGGACGCTTCCAAGTGGTATCTTATTAAAGTTTGAGTTGTATTAACTTTACCAACTTACATAAGACAAACCTAAAAACAAAAATTCCGGTCTAGTTCTGCAGGTTAATAACCAATTATGAAAAATAAACCTTTACCGGAATCGCACACGCAATCGCAAGTGTTATCGCATGGCCATGTGCGAAATGGCAACACATGCAATTGCATCAAAAAATGGAGATCACAATGCATTACCAAATTGCTAATGCATCACAAGATTTCGGTGTGTTGCCGCAATTTAAATGCAATTTGAAAATTGTAAGAGCAGAAAAAAATCGCACAAGTTTGGCCTAGCCATAAAGGTTGTGTTTGCAATTTTTTGCCATTCTGCATTTTAATTAGCCAAAATAAACAATGCCGCATTCTCGGTCTGTTCTCTGGCTTCATCTTCTTGAATGGAAGGCCGCAGCTAAACAGCTTTGTAGGCTATAAAATGGAATCAGCAGGGACAGCACGAAAGGTGATCCATGTAACATGTTGTTAATTCCTGATTACATCACCCACCGCTCCACTACAAACAACATTACACATGCATTGGTTTCCTTTCCATAATTCTATTCAGGTTAAAGAGGCAGTTTCAATATGCCGTTCTGCTGAGAAATAAGGAGATTGTTTCCACAGCAAAACAAATGAAATGTAATCCATTTCTCATGCCGGTCAGAGTGTAACGGGATCTGGTTAAATTTGCAGGGGTGGGGGTGGGAACTGTTATCCGCCTGCCATGTTTCACTCTACCATTTTGTTCCACTCTCCTGGTCCTCTGTTTAACCGTTATTGGATTCTGGTTCTCTGTGCACATTAACAGACTCTGCTCTATTACTGAAATGGTTCTCTATTGCCGTGATTTGAGCATATTGGAATGCTCGGTTCTCAGGTAATGGATATTGCAGTCTGAAAACAGGATATTGTATCAAAAATGCCCTTGGCCATTACATTTATTGCACAGAAGCCGAGGACAATCCATTTGTATTTTTAATGTACCAATTGCGGGCGAACAGCTGTTCTTGAGAAATTTAGTTTTACTCACTTTTTTCTATCGCTTATTAGAAATGAAACCTTCCTTCTCTCGACACCCCCTTTAATTCTGTCTGTGGGTTTTGACAGAAATTGAATGAAGGAGGGAGATCTGTCTCCTTGTGTTTATCTTGGAATTGAGCTACAGGCGACGTTACTGTTGTCATTGGTATAATTGCATGTTTATTACAAATAATGGTGAGGAAAATGAATGGGAACAGATGAAGAATAAAGGTGGAAGAGATAGACAGGAACCTGACATCTTGGTTGTCACATGCTTCTATTACCAGTGGTCTTCAAATGTTTACCGTACATAATGGATTAATAATAAAACTAAACCCATAAAATTAACAGGGAGATTCAATAAAAGTTCTTTTGGTTTAAAGTGGTGCTAATTTTGCCCGAACCAATCAGATCTTTTTTAACATTTGAAAGCTAACATCTGATTGGTTGGGGCAAAATTAGCACCATTTTTAACAATAAGAATTTTTATTGAATAACCCTGTAAGTTTCCAAAATACCAGCACCTTTGATCATTTTAAAATATCTTCAGGGTTATTCAATAAAAGTTCTTATTTAAAATGGTGCTAATTTTGCCCCAACCAATCAGATGTTAGCTTTCAAACGTTAAAAAAGATCTGATTGGTTCGGGCAACATGAGCACCATTTTAAACGATAAGGACTTTTATTGAATCTCCCTGCATGTTTTTTAGGATACAATCTCCTGAAATTATAAAAAGGTCTGGGCGATGACATTGTCTATATCCACTGGTTGTGTCTGTTGTCCCTGGTCATTGGTCAACAGGGAAAACTTACATAAACAGATAGAGTATAATAGCTCTTACTGAGCTCTTAGTGATTAATCTGTCAATTACAGGTTTCTGGGTTTCTATCTTGTTCTTTGCAAATGTTTGTATTTCTAGGTTTAATTCTTATTTGACCCAAAACTTACAGGGCAGAACATCGACCATGTATTCTATGGACAGATTCACAGCACAGCAAGAAGATATTTGATTGGATGTTTTTTTTCTCTAACTAATCACACATTATATATTTCAAAATATGTGTGGAATTGGGGTGTTGGGGCCAGGGCCGGCCTTTGATATGGGCGACCTGTGCGACCGCACAGGTTGCATTACCGGGGGGGGGGGGGGGGGCCAGCTGGGAGTCTTAGGTCATGGAGCTGTAAGTCAAAATTGTGCATCAGTGCCACAGCCCCTCCAGTCCCAACACACATAAGCCTTAGTTAAGATGTCTGTATGCTGTGCTTTTCTGTCTGTGCATTTAGTATGTTACGTGTTATGTAATAATACACGCACGATATATACAAGCACGCACTGAAGTTACTGAAAGACAGTAAGCGCAGGTGGGGTACTTGATTTGAAGCAGGCCAAGGCAAGCAGTATTCAACAGTGTATTGTGTGTACTATGGGGGGTGTTTTGGAGGGGGTGGTAGGTGCCAGTAACAAATCTTGCACAGGGTGCTATTTATCCTAAGGCTGGCACTTGTTGAGGCCCACCAGTTAATGTAGGACCAAGGCCTTACAAGGAAGCATTAAGGGGACAATTTTTATTTCTCTCCTTCCCCCTGTATGTAAATGTTAACAATTTCCTAAGAGAAGCATTGTGTGGAGACTTTTTGTGGGCATAACCTGCTGAAACAAGTTCCTGCAGTAGCAGTGGGCATGTGTAAAAGTCAGTGACCAACCTGTGTAATACTAGAATATTGGGAAATAAAGCACAAAGCCTGTGTTAGTGAGCTACATTATCCCAGCACCCACATAAATATAAGAGGTGAGACAGATTACAGTGCTTATATCAGTGCTCTTACTTCTGATTTAATGTTGGGTATTTTCACCTTAAATATACTTTCAAGCTTAAACTATTAACATAAAAATCTGAACATTTTAAAATAATTTTATACCTAAAAACTAATGACAGGCTAATTCACTTTGTGATGTTTTTATTTTCTCTTTAAAATGCCTTCCTTTAAGTAATGGAAAGACATTTTTATAACAGTATCATTATCTACACAATGTAAAGAAATTTTACATTATTAAAGTCATTTAGACAGAGATTTAGAGAATGTATGCCATCAATCTGATTTCTGTTACACCTGTTTAATCAAGTGCAGGCGTTTTACACCAGGGAGACAAATATGCAATCTTCCACCACAGTGTAAATATTAAGATTTTTTATTAATTATCATATATAACACAATATTTTTTATGATTTAAAAGAACTTACAGTACTAATTGTTCATTGAATAGCAATAAAGGAGAGGAACATATTTGTGGATATTTTATCTAAAGTGTGCCCGTTTACTTTTAAGGGTTACTGAATATACTTTAGAGGGTTACCGACTCTGCTTTCGAGGGTTACCAAAGCTACTTTCCAGGGGTTACCGACTCTGCTTTCGAGGGTTACCAAAGCTACTTTCCAGGGGTTACCGAATCTACTTTCGAGGGTTACCGAATCTACTTTCGAGGGTTACCGAATCTACTTTCGAGGGTTACCGAATCTGCTTTCGAGGGTTACCGAATCTACTTTCGAGGGTTACCGAATCTACTTTCGAGGGTTACCGAATCTGCTTTCGAGGGTTACCAAATCTAATTTGAAGGTTACCAAATCTACTTTCGAGGGTTACCAAAGCTACTTTCGAGGGGTTACCGAATCTGCTTTCGAGGGTTACCGAATCTGCTTTCGAGGGTTACCAAATCTACTTTTGAAGATTACCAAATCTACTTTCGAGGGTTACCAAAGCTACTTTCGAGGGGTTACCGAATCTGCTTTCGAGGATTACCTAATCTGCTTTCGAGGGTTACCAAATCTACTTTTGAAGGTTACCAAATCTACTTTCGAGGGGTTACCAAAGCTACTTTCGAGGGTTATCAATGCTACTTTTGAAGGTTACCAAATCTACTTTCGAGGGTTACCAAAGCTACTTTCGAGGGGTTACCGAATCTGCTTTCGAGGGTTACCGAATCTGCTTTCGAGGGTTACCAAATCTACTTTTGAAGGTTACCAAATCTACTTTCGAGGGTTACCAAAGCTACTTTCGAGGGGTTACCGAATCTGCTTTCAAGGGTTACCGAATCTGCTTTCGAGGGTTACCAAATCTACTTTTGAAGGTTACCAAATCTACTTTCGAGGGTTACCAATGCTACTTTTGAGGGGTTACCGAATCTACTTTCGAGGGTTACCGAATCTACTTTCGAGGGTTACCAAATCTACTTTCGAGGGTTACCAAATCTACTTTCGAGGGTTACCAAAGCTACTTTCGAGGGTTATCAATGCTACTTTCAAAGTGTAATCTTCTTTCGAGGATTTCCAAATATATGAGGCTACTTTTGAGGTTTATGGAAAATACCATCAAATATATATGTGGAAGCTCAAAAATAGCTTGTGTGTAGGAAGTTCATCTTAATTTAAGTGTTGGTGATTCGGACATGTTTATCCAACATTTTTATAGAAGCCTGAGCTATTTACATTTAGTTACCATGTTTTTCCTACCCTTAAAGGCCATGTCCACTCAAAAAATAAACTTTTTTGCAAACTGTAGATTACCCCCCCAAACCCCGCTTTCACGATATACAGTTTCCAAAGATGCTCCTGAACTTGCTTACCTGACCCGGTCCCTTGCAGCTCCTACGTTACCTCTGCTGCTTACAGCTGCTCCATTTCCTGGTTGCAGCTGTCAGTTAAGGCGCGATGTGACTTCACGCCCGATCATCTGGCAGCCGTGACCAGGAAGTAAAGCGTCTGACAGTGCAGAATTCACCTGCTCAAAACATTCCCCTAACACCAGACATTTGACAAGTTGCTCTATTTTCACTTTATTTATAAATCGCATTGTTATTCCCGCAAAGATATTTGCCATGGCGATATGCAAAAATCGCCAAATTTACTGGATCCGGTTGGGTAATGAAAAGAGAATTAGCTCCATAAAATTTGCCAACTGGTCCAGGGCTGTGAATTAGCAAACATTACAGGGGGGTCTTTAGCATATAAAACACTCATGAACATGAACTCCCATTCAATTCATTAACTTAAAATCATGTCATCTGCATTTGAAATTCAGAAAAAGAAAAATGGAATTCCCAGGTTGTATTACAGAAAACTATTAAAAAATGGGTGGTCCGGAGTTTGTGCGGAGCTTAAATAGGCATTTCCCTGGACACCCAGTCCTTATTGTTTGGATGTATATATGACCTAAAACCAATGATTAAATGACAATTTAAGTATTTTTGCAAACCCTCTTCCCAATGAAAGTACCCAGGGTAAGGGCCTCGTATCTCCTGGACCAGTGCTTCAAAGTTACAAGACCCAACGCTCACCATGAGTACTTCCCTTGGGATTATTTAGAGGATGGAGGGGAAGTTTCTTTAAGAGATAATATATTGCTTGCCTTTCTAAAGCTGGCCATACACGTCCCATCATTCCAAATACCACCTGGGCCAAATGAATGGTCCAAAGAGAGAATGTAAGATAGTTGCACTGGCACTTTGACCAATATTATAAAATCAATCTAATATCTATTTAGTGTACATCCATCCAAACCAAAGATACACCTGTGTTAAATAAATCCATTCGTCACTTCATTAATCCCATTGGGACATACATTGCTCAGTGTGCTACATTAAGTAAAAAGGTGAGCAAATGTCTGTAATTAAGGGGTTAAAGTGAAAGTAACTGCAGAACTGCACCAGTAAAAGACTAAATTTAGTTTACATGGTTATATTGTTGGTTTTTAATGTACATAGTAACATAGTATTGGAAGTTATATAAACACGTACTGCATGTCCATCTAATCCAACCTTTATACCCTACCCACAATGTCTGTCTAACAGTTACAGAGTAACATAGTATTGAAGATTATATAAGAATTCTCCTCTAGTACCACCTTATACCCTACCCATAATGTCTGTCTAACAGTTACAGAGTAACATAGTATTAAGATTATATAAAGACATTCTTCCATCTAATCCAACCTTTATACCCTACCCATAATGTCTGTCTAACAGTTACAGAGTAACATAGTATTGAAGATTATATAAAGACATTCGTCCATCTAGTACAACCTTTATACCCTACCCATAATGTCTGTCTAACAGTTACAGAGTAACATAGTATTGAAGATTATATAAAGACATTCGTCCATCTAGTCTACCCTTTATACCCTACCCATAATGTCTGTTAACAGTTACAAGTAACATAGTATTGGAAGTTTATATAAACACATACGCATGTCCATCTAGTCCAACCTTTATACCCTACCCATAATGTCTGTATAACGTTACATAGTAAAATAGTATTGGAGGTTGTATAAAACATACGTCCATCTAAATCCACCTTTATACCCTACCCATAATGTCTGTCTAACAGTTACAGAGTAACATAGTATTGAAGATTATATAAAGACATTCGTCCATCTAGTACAACCTTTATACCCTACCCATAATGTCTGTCTAACAGTTACAGAGTAACATAGTATTGAAGATTATATAAAGACATTCGTCTATCTAGTACAACCTTTATACCCTACCCATAATGTCTGTCTAACAGTTACAGAGTACACATAGTATTGAAGATTATATAAGACATTCGTCCATCTAGTCCTACCCTTATACCCTACCCATAATGTCTGTATAACGTTACATTAACATAGTATTGGAAGTTATATAAACACATACTGCATGTCCATCGGTCCAACCTTTATACCCTACCCATAATGTCTGTATAACAGTTACATAGTAACATAGTATTGGAGGTTATAACATACGTCCATCTAATCCAACCTTTATACCCTACCCATAATGTCTGTAACAGTTACAGAGTAACATAGTATTGAAGATTATATAAAGACATCGTCCATCTAGTACAACCTTTATACCCTACCCATAATGTCTGTCTAACAGTTACAGAGTAACATAGTATTGAAGATTATATAAAGACATTCGTCCATCTAGTCCAACCTTTATACCCTACCCATAATGTCTGTCTAACAGTTACATAGTAACATAGTATTGGAAGTTATATAAACACATACTGCATATCCATCTAGTCCAACCTTTATACCCTACCCTAATGTGGCCTTTGTATAACGTTACATAGTAAAATAGTATTGGAGGTTGTATAAAACATACGTCCATCTAATCCAACCTTTATACCCTACCCATAATGTCTGTCTAACAGTTACGAGTAACATAGTATTGAAGATTATATAAAGACATTCGTCCATCTAGTACAACCTTTAACCCTACCCATAATGTCTGTCTCAAGTTACAGAGTAACATAGTATTGAAGATATATAAAGACATTCGTCCATCTAGTCCTACCTTTATACCCTACCATAATGTCTGTATAACAGTTACATAGTAACTAGTATTGGAAGTTTAATAACACATACTGCATTCCATCTAGTCCAACCTTTAACCCTACCCATAATGTCTGTATAACAGTTACATAGTAACATAGTATTGGAGGTTGTATAAAGACATACGTCCATCTAGTCCAACCTTTATACCCACCCATAATGTCTGTATACCAGTTACATAGTAACATAGTATTGGAGGTTGTATAAGACATACGTCCATCTAGTCCAACCTTTAATCCCTACCCATAATGTCTGTCTAACAGTTACATAGTAACATAGTATTGGAAGTTATATAAACACATACTGCATATCCATCTAGTCCAACCTTTATACCCTACCCATAATGTCTGTCTAACAGTTATATAGTAACATAGTATTGGAGATTAAATAAAGACATATTGCATGTTCATTTTGTTTAACCATTTTACCCTACCCATGATCCCTACCTAACAGCTGACATATAAGTCAGGTCCAATGTCTTTTTGACCATAGTTCTCCTTTAAATTAAATAATTTGAAAGATGAAATGGCACACCAAGTATTTCAGCTATTAAATTTGCCCACAGAGGAACAACTGTTGCTAAAGTAATGAAAGATCTAATGTTTCTTCGCACTAATTATCTGCAGTGCAAAGAGATCAGATCTTGCTGCAGTAACCTAGTAAAAAGCTAACATCTCATTGGTTGTTGCAAACTACACTAATTGTATCTGCCCTTATTCTTCCTCTTCAACATAACCAACCAATAATACATAAACCAATAAAAAGACGCTCTCTTAAATCTAGGATTGCCTACCCCATGCATTTAACACATATCTTCGGAATGTAATAACATGTATTATATGAAGAAAACTGAGCCCTTTAAAGTGAAAATAAAAAACGTGTTGTATTTGTCGATTGAAAATATAAATGTTATCACAATGACATTCTTTGCTAGGGGTTCACCAAGCTTTTATAAAGGTTTTTGCACCTTCTTATCTTATATGAAAGCATGGTGTCTTCTTTTGTTGTGGTAATATCATATGTAGAATGTGGGCTTACATCCTTAGAACTTTGGCCTGAACTCATTGGACGAGCATATTATAAGTAAGTTAAAGAAGGAGGATGCCTTGCATAAAGGTTAGTTAACTTTTCACCACCGTTATCACCGCCTTTTCAGCAAATTTGGACTTACCGCAATTGGCGGTAAACATTGGCGAAAATCCCATATCACTGCCTTTCACCATTTTGCTGTCGCGGTAACCGCAAGATCGTATTTATGAAATGGCAAAAAGTGTTTTAATGCGTTAAGTTCAGACATACAAAATCGCCAATATTCGCCATATTCGCGTTAGTGGCCATATATCTACGAAAGCAAAAACAGAGCAATGAGTGCACTCTAAAACCAACCTCAAGGCTCCTCCCTTGGAAATATCTAAGTCCAAAGATAAAGTACAAACAAGGGTCGCACTCCAAATATAAAGTAATTCTTTTATTTGTGCCTATACATTCACTCACAACGTTTTGCGGGGTTGTTTGCCCCCTTCTTCAGGTGATATATCTAGCCTGCCAGTGGGTCCATGGAAGGTGTCAGTACATTGTCAAGGCATTTAATGTTATACAATCTGTGATTTTGGATTTTCCTAAGATCACTTTTTTAAGGATCAGATTTTCTCTGTTTATCAATAAAGTCAAATGGGGTTCTAAGGGATTTATTAAGGGGAATTATTTTGGTTATTTTTCCCCCCGCCAGTCATAGTAATATAAAAGGCTACACTCCCTGGTGAAGTAGTGTCAAACAGGTTAATACACACTGGACACCTCTCTGCACATTTGGCACTTTATAACCACTGCTTTGATTTTTGTTTAATGCTATGAAAAATACCGTAATGATGTTTGGCGAAACTTTGGGTGAAATGGAAAAAACTGCATCCAAAGCCAGAAAAGTTGTCAAAAAGGTGAAACATTGTCTCTTTAGAAATAGCGTTAGACAAAATATGTCAAAAATAGCTCTGGAAATTTTACCTTCACCTGTTCTTTCTGCTAAATTCTCGCTTAAGGCCCTGGTCTGGTAATGACCGAAGTTAGAGAGCAATTTCTCTTTTCACCGCTGGCACACATTGCAGGGGTGATACTTTTCGAGGTGAAAACGATTGGATTTATAAATACGGCGAAAGTAACACTCTTTGCCATTGCAATGTCTTGCGCTTGCGAAATGGCGAAAATATCGATCGTTTATAAATATGCCCCATTGTGTACTTATCAATAAATTGAAGGGTTCCATTAAAACATAAAAAGAAAGACTTTTGCTTGCACACAGCTTTGCACAGTACATGGTATATTGGATAAAAAATGTAATTAAGTTGTTTTATCCCACACCATTGGGCTGGGCACGTTGCATGTTTTGACCCTCAGTAAATAGCGGCAGACGAGCAGTGATTGCTGTTCTCATGGCTGGAAAGGAACAACATGCAGTGCAGTATGCTTGACAGCTAGTTAATAGAAACAGCACGCTCTATTTTCTACTGTCTACTGCAAGGGTTTGCTTTGTGCAATGGCTACACGGTATCACCTTCTGGCCATAACGATAAACATACTGTACCTTGTCTATTTTACGTACATACAGTAGATGTTTATAAAACACTGAAGAGAAGTAGAGCTGTGATACCTTTTATTGGCTAACTAAATTAAAAAGTTAACATCCAGCCTGATGAAGGGGGCTTAGGACACACGAAAGCTTGCTTAATTTTTTTATTTAGTTAGCCAATAAAAGGTATCACAGCTCGACTTCTCTTCTCTTATTTATGGCTAACACGGTACAAACCTCAACTTGCTTTGACTATTAAACACGAGTTCCTAAATCCTTTTACACAGTTGGTTGGGTAGACGGCTCTTTTTATGGTGCTATGAATTGGAAACCAGACAGATTACTCAGCACCCTGCTAAACAACATCCCCTCAAACCCCACTTTACCCATGTGTGTGGTCCAAAAAGGACAGAGACTTTGGGCTCACGTACATTTTCTAGAAGCTGCCAATTCCCTTAACTGCCACGGTCTGAAGTTTTTCGTTTTGTGTAAATAATTCAGAACAATAATCCCTTCAAGAGAGTGACCTATTTAAGAGACATTTATAATTTCCCATGGGGTGAAGTATTGCAAAACAAACAACTAATAAGCAAAGCATTGAAAACAAAAAAAAAAAACCATATATTTTTCTGTTTAAACATTAGCGACTTTAACTTCACCCCCGGATACTAGTTCTGGTCCATAAATCAACTTCCTAAAGGCCAACTGAGAATAAGTCTACAGAAAAAAATGACATTATTAGAAATACTGTAAGGAGAAATATGTACGGTATCCTTTAAACCTCAACAGTTACTAGACAGGCATCAAAGAAATACTTTTCTATATTTACTTACTCCATGGTAGAGATGTGTGGAACAGGGTATGTTCCATTTCATCTTCGGATTTACGGAAAAACAGGAAAATCTGAAAAAAGACCCATAGAAGTCAACGGGAGAAAAAAATCCAAAAGTCCCAATCGAATTTAAAGGGCATGTCCACCCCCAAAACTATAATTCCCCCCACTACTGGCCCCACTATGTAGTGTAGTTTAATCCTTAACTAACATTCCAGCTCCAAATGTTTCTCCAGTAATCCCCCCCCCAAAGTCTGAAAAGGGCCACCAGGAGGATAGCAGAATCCATATAGGACTCTGCCTCCTGTCTCCCCTCTGGGAGAAGTTTGGCATGCGCACTGCAGGCCTCTCCTCCCTTCCTCTCCCACCCGATTTGGTCTCCCTCCCCCTAGTATTAAACCCTGTTAGTATGTGGTAGGGCTAGTTCCCCCAGCCACAACCGCTATAATGTTATATCCAGAAACTCCCCCGATAGTTACTTACCTTACCTCTATCCTCCGTGTTGTGAACTGCCGGCAGCCGCGTCTGTGATTGGCTGCCTCTCAGCTAATCACAGACGTGGCTGCCGGTCCTGCCCCCTGCTTGCAGTTCTATGCAAGCAAAGGGCCGAAATTGAGGAAAGAGGGAAGGTAAGTAACTATCGGGGCACATTCTGGATATAACATTATAGCGGTTGGGGCTGGGGGCACTAGCCCTACCACATATCAAAAGTTTTTTTCACAGGTGGACATGCCCTATAAGGTACAAATACCTATAGTGAGTTAGCATAAATGACAGGGAACTGGGAAGTGGTGTCATCACAGCGTAAATTTTAAAAAAAAACCTTTTTTTTTGAGATATTGGTGATTTTCCGCATATATACGAGCCTACTTTCTTTGACCCTCAAAAGTAGCCTTGTATATTTGGTAAACCTCAAATGTAGATTTGGTAACAGTAGATCACCCTCAAATGTAGATCGCCCTTGAAAGTATATAACCCTCAAAGTAGATAACCCCTGAAAAAAGATAACCCTTAAAGTAGATTCGGTAACCCACAAATGTAGATCACCCTCGAAAGTAGATAACACTTAAAGTAGATTCGGTAACCCTCAAATGCAGATCACCCTCAAAAGTAGATAATCCTCGAACATAGATAAACCTCCAAAGTAGCTTTGGTAACCCTCAAAATTAGCCTAGTTCTGGTTCCGTCAGAAGTTTAGACCTTTGGAACAGGGAGTTCTGTGCTGGAACTGGGTTCTAATCGGACCCAAATCCCATCCCTACTACTTGGGTCAACACAAAGAATCACAATCAACACATAATGCATAGTATTACTACCCTAGTATCTATGCCCATGGATGTTCAGTTTATTAAAGGACAAATATACTGTAAAAAATTTATTTTTTAAAAATGAAAGGCACCTAAGGCAAGGAGATATGATTGATTATTCCTACCTCCCAATATTGTTTTGTTGAGGAGCTACAGTACATACAGTTTTGGTAGGTGGTAAAAAGCACCAATCCTACCTTCCTGCCTCAGGTACTTTTTATTTTAACTGTTTTTGACAAAACTTAATATGCACTATAGTTTCCCTTTAAGCACAGTTACAGAGAGAGGTAGAGTCCTGCATTGGGTCGGGTACCCAAATTGGGTTTAAATAGGTTTGCTACAGTATGTTGAAATTCAACTCTTTTAGTGCCTGGGTAGGTTTTGCAGAGATCACTGGGTAAAAAATCAGTGCCTGGAGTGACTGGAAAGGCAGGGGTTAAACTTATGACCTTGGATTTACTAGCAGAGGTCAGAACCTTCCATAAATTAAGTAACAAACTTTTATGTGCACCTGCACCAGGGTTGCCAGGAAGAAAGAATAAAAATGGGTCGGGTCCAAAACTTGCGGATCGGGTCGCAGGTAGAAAATCGAGTTGTTGTGGGTTGGGTGCGAGTAGCGCTTTTGTGGGTCGGGTTGGGGTCTGTAAAATTAGACCCACGCAGGACTCTAGAGTGAGGTCTTTCTAACAGAGGAACGTGAATTCAGGAAAACTTTTCAAGGGCAACTAAAGCCTCAAAATTGTTTAGGTTTGCTACTGACAGCCTTGCTTTACTGCAGTACATAAATCAATAATGCTGATTTCTAGGAATTGCCTTGGGCTCTAGGATATTGTTCAGGGAATGTTATGCATTCATTGCTATAAAGCTATGCAGACCCAATCCAGTGTGAGTGTGTGTCCATTACATATTCATAGTATAGCTGGCATTGAACAGTCTGTGTGCTGGGGACTTCAATGCAGCACTGCAAATCAGTGTTAATATACTGACTTCAACGCTGACCAGCTATTTTTTTTAAGGAGCCCCTAAGGTTTCTAATCATCAGAAATGGAACATGAAAGATCTAAGCTGCTTGACATCATTTTCATGAACCTCTGTATCCTTTATTGTCAACTGCACACACATTATTACTCTGTAGCAGACTACTCCTGTGTAGACTTATATTAAACCTAAAGCATCCCAGTTGGATCTTTTATTATCATCTAAAATGGTCCAGGCAATTTTTTTGCCTTAGGTCTCCTTTTAATATCTTCACATAGCCTTGGCATGAAGTAAGGCCATACATCATGACCTTACATCAACAAAAATCCCCCAAAACCTTCTGTTTGAAAGACCGCTCGGCAATACCGGACTGTTTTATCAAGCAGAAGGTGATCGGAAATCTGCTCAAGATGGAGGCCCTGCACCTCAATAGGTACAGCCATCATGCAGCCAATAAGATTATAGCAATGAGCTTTCGCTTGTTTAGGAAACAAGACGGTTATGGAAAAGAGAGATGTTACAGCTTCTTGGCTTAGTTTATACACAGTAGAATTTATAATCCCCACTCCCGGGGGAAAGTTTGAGGACAGTCAGTTTCTGAGCTGCATCTTTAACCCTCGCTTTGAAGCCCGAAACCAACTGTCGGGATTAGCCGAAGCATTTTTCCTTCTCCACTCCATAACGCGTTTTCTAATGACTCCGCTCTGCAGTCAAAGGGAGAGTTAAATCTTCAATTCTACAGCTCTTTCCTTCCCCTGCTGATTTCTGAATTAAACACAGGATCGGGCCGGCTTAATTTTTAGAGAGAACACAGGCTTGGAATTCATTGCAGGGGTCCCGCTGCTCCATAAACCCACTCGAACACAGCTTCAGGGAACAAATCACTGCGCTTGAAACCAAGAGACCTAATTACAGGCTTTGTGTTTGATTCAGTAAGGCTCTGGTGGATAAATACAGGGAAAGCTGGCTAGCTGCTTCTCAAGTGATGCTCCGTTAATTTAGTTGCAGGTTCACATCTTGTCACTTGGTCGGACATGTTCCCCCTATTGCATAGAGAGAGTATAAAAAAACATAGATCAGCCCCTGTAACTCCATGAAGGTTGGAGATTTACTTCATTGGAATAGAAATGTCAGTTTGTCGGTCACCTCCAATGGTTTCGATTTCCAATGTAGGAAACAAGAACATAGTATCGTGAAAAACTAGGATTCTGTTGAGTTTCTATGGTACCATCAATGGGAAAGGAGACAAAAGGTATAAAGGGAATGTCCAACTATATTTAGGTGCAGCACATAGAGATTATTCAGACCCGCACCCAACCAGCTACCTGCTTTTCTACCTGTGACCTGACCCACAATTTATTCTTTCTTCCTTAAATTTGTACTGGGAAATTAAACTAAAGTCCAAAAGCTAAAATTAATGTTTTATTCATAACCAAAAATGTTCATAGAAATAAACCTACCATACCACTAAAATATATAGCAGGGGTCTTTAACATAGCAAGCATCCAAATGTCTGAAAACTACAACTCCCAGCATTCCCTGGATGCCTTCTGATATTCCAAGTTCTGTAGTGGAATGCTGGGAGTTATATTTTTTTAAACAAATGTAGAAGCACAGGTAGGGGATCCCTGGTATAGAGAGAAATATACTGTAGAGCCGACAGGGTGATCCCTCTCCCATCAACACCAAGTAAAGGAAACTTTATATAATATATCCCTACTGTCCCCAACTACCTACCCATGGGCCTCTACTGTCCCCTACTACCTACCTACCCATGGGCCTCTACTGTCCCCAACTTCTACCTACCCATGGGCCTCTACTGTCCCCAACTTCTACCTACCCATGGGCCTCTACTGTCCCTAACATCTACCTACCCATGGGCCTCTACTGTCCCCAACTTCTACCTACCCATGGGCCTCTACTGCCCACAACTACCTACCCATGGTGCTCTACTGTCCACAACTACCTACCCAAGGGCCTCTTTTGTCTGCAACTTCTACCTACCCATGGGCCTCTACTGCCCCAACTACCTACCCATGGGCCTCTACTGTCCCCTTCTACCTACCCATGGGCCTCTACTGTTCCTAAATTCTACCTACTTATGGGCCTCTACTGTCCCCAACTAACTACGTGGGCCTCTACTGTCTCCAACCTCTACCTACCCATGGCCCTTTTGTGTCTGAAACTTCTAGCTACCCATGGGCCTCTACTGTCCCCAACTTCTACCTACCCATGGGCCTCTTTTGTATGAAACTTCTAGCTACCCATGGGCCTCCACTGTTCCCAACTTCTACCTACCCATGGGCTTCTACTGTCCCCAACTTTTACCTACCCACTGGTCCTCTACTGTCCACAACTACCTACCGATGGGCCTCTACTGTTCCTAAATTCTACCTACTTATGGGCCGCTAATGTTCCCAACTAACTACCCATGGGCCTCTACTGTCTCCAACCTTTACCTATCCATGGGCCTCTGTTCTGGTATCAGCACATTTTAAATCTTTATCCGCGACTATTTTCTTGTTGATCTGTGACAGGGATAGGTAACCAGTAGTTGTCTAGATGGTTTCAAAACTACAACTACTACCAAGAAATGCTGGTAGTTATAGATCTACTGGTTATTTACTGATGATTTTATAACTATGTCCTGCAGAATATACATTTTAATCTCCACCCACTGAGAGCAGGTACAATAACAGAGGATTATGGGTAGGGAGCAGGTGGAGCTGCAGTGAAATATCTACACCTTTATATGGGTGTAGATATTTATGCTATGTTTTGAAAACTACAACTCACAGCATTCCCTCTTTGCTTTTGTACATTGATTGGGAGTTTTAAATGTCAATCATCTGGAGGTCCTCATGCCTGCTGATTTTCTACCTCAACCCGATCAAGTGGAGGATTGCTATCATCACTATAATCATCCACATCCCATAGATCATTATGGCCAGAAGGATTTACAAAGACCAATGAAATGTCATCTGTTCCCATGCAGACACTTGCTCTGGTCTCATGCATAGGTGCAGGTGCAGATAGATGTTTGTTACTTTGTTCTATGGGAGATTGTTACTTTGCTGGCTCTGACCTCTGCTAGTAAAACCAAGGTCAGAAGTTTAACCCCCCGCCTTTCCAGTCACTCCAGTATTAACTGCTTTTTTACCCAGTGATCTCTGGAAAACTACCCAGGAACTACAAGAGTTAATGTTGAACATAGCTGTCTGAATTCCTACCCACAATGCCATCATGTATAACATTCTTAGTACATTAGATCTGTTGATAACTCAATATTTATCCAGCCAAAACACAGTGAGATGCTGGGAACTTTTGCATCTAGATATATTTGCAGTATACACACTGCACATTGTGGATTGATAACAATATATTCTCAGTTCCAGTTATTACAGACAGATCTCTCTTCATAGACAGAGAAAAAACATTTTTTTTTTTACAAACTGGAATTCTTCTACCTATGGTTCTCTTTACACAAACCCAACCCATTCAAACCCAATGCAGGTTACCCGACCCACAAATCAGGTAACCCGTGAGTACCCAACCCAATGCGGGACTTTAGCAGGACCCACCACAAACCTCAAGACTGGGAATACTGGGCAACTTTGAACCAGTATTGTGAATGTTTGCATGGATCTGTAATTTTAATGATAAACTGAGAATAAATATACAAAACAATAGCAATTAAAGGGGAACTGTGGTCCAAAAATGACTTTAGGTAAATTGAGGTAAATTGATAGGAATTGCTCCCCTGAGAATATTTGCAATTTATTTCCATTGTTTATTTTGCATAGTTTTGAAGATATTTACATTTTTGTGTGTGATATGGCAGCAGCATCACTAGGTCCCCTGCACTTCCTGCTTCCTGCTCTGAAACTGTCAATCAATCTGTCCTGTGTCTCCTCCTCCCCTCTGCAGCCCCCCGGTCCCTCCCACGCATGGACCCCATGGTCCCTCCAGTTGCAGGCCCCCCAAGGTCCATCATCTTACAGCCCAATGTGGCCCCACCCACTTACAGGTGCTGTGGCCCCTCCCACCTGTGGATGCCGTGGTCACACCCACTCGCAGGTGTCTAAGCCCCGCCCCTCGCGGGTGCCGTGGGTTACTCAGACCCCCCCCCCTACAGAAAACTGTGTGGAAACAGCCTTTTCAGGCAAGGTGAGAATAGAGTAAGAACTCTGCCTGAAAAGGCTGTTTTCACACAGTGGAAGAGAAGGGCTGTATTCCCTTACCTTCTCTGTCAGGACTTCACACAGCAGAGAGGAGGAGGGACTTCCTGTTTCCCTCACACACTGAGGCTGTACTCGCTGGCGGCACTGTGCAGGAGAAGCCTCAGGAATGTCACAAGTCAGCCTCCCACATATTAACTTTCTTGTCAGACATTTCTGTATATCTTGGGATAGAGAGAGGTGGTTGATGGCTCGTTTTAAAGGTAGGAAACTGGACTTTCATTTAAACGTTACTTGTTTGGAGACCACAGTTCCCCTTTAAAGAATGCTGGTGTGTTTGGAACTATTTGGGAATGAACTTATATGGGGGAATGTTGAGTTTTGTAAAGAGTCTGAGTATCTGTGTCCAACTCTGCTTTACATTTCATGGTACCCAGTTGAAGAGATCAAGTGATGAATTCTTGGAACCATTAATAGACAAAAGAGCATATTTAATAACCCGTGGTATCACAAGTTTGCGATGCCGTGGGTTATTGTAATAGCATGATTGCGGCTGTAAATATATAGTAAATATACGAATGATCACTAGTATAATACCACGCGGTAGCAAAATACCCCACTGGTATTGTGTAGGTGATAGTAAATCTGCAATCACTATCGTGAATTTACACCCCACGATCTTGAATTTTTGTTTTCAGATTGTTAACGATTGTTAAAGGCGCAATATCTCAAAATAGCGATACCACGCCTTTAGAAATGTTCCCTAAAGAATTCCATGCATTGTGTAATCCTCAGTAGTTTATTTTCTGACAGAATGTTTTGTTCTTCACATTTTCTACCTAAATATGTTCTTGTAGTCAAATATAATTTAAATGATGATACCTGCAGGGCCATCTCACGGGTCATTTCTGAAAGTAAATCACAGAACCATTAGCCCAACATTCTAAGGGGCATATTTACAAATGATCGCTATTTCGCTAACACAGGCTATTGCAATGGCAAATAGCAATTTTTGCTGTATTTATAAAACCAATCTTTTACTCCGCAATTCTTATATTAATTTGGTTAATGGTGATAATGGCAACGATATCCTATTCACCAGAGGCTGTGGGGCTATTTCCACCAGTTTCATTCCGACAGCAGTTCCACGGAACTGACTAAAGTTAGGAAAATTAAATGGAATTTTTAGAATTTCTGATTGTTGTTTTACATTTTTTTTAGGAATTTGCGTTTCAAATGCAACTTTTTGATCAAATTTTTGAAAGCTTTAATTTCTAGTTTTTGTTTTTGATTTTTCAAGGAAAGGAGCTTTCGAAAATCTGTCGGGTTCATTTAGATGCAGTGACTCATCACTGGTGCTGAAGAATAGAGATTAAGGTTGGATTCAAGTAAAACCCCTTTTCTACTCAAAACTCCTGGTTCCAAAGTTCCGTTGGAACCGTTCTGAACTTTAAGAACTTTCGATCTCAGAATTTCCTTACTTTTGATTATTTTCGAAAATACGGATAATTTCGATTGTTACCAAAGCTACTTTAGAGGGTTACCAAAGCTTCTTTTGAGGGATCTCAATATACAAGGCTCCTTTCAAGGGTTACCATGGCTACTTTTGAGGGTTACTGAATATACAAGGCTACTTTTCAGCATTACCGATTTGTACTTGTTTCCCTGACTATTTCTCAGGTGCCTGAGCCATCTACTGCATCTACCATGCATTTTCTACCCTTGTTTTGTTTTGCCCCATTTTTAAAAAAAAAATCCAAAAATTCAAACAGAACACGTTGGTTTCGTACATCTCCAAGAGGAACAACAACACTGTATCTTTATGTAGAGTATATGAGACAAGCAGCTTTCAGTGGACCCTAACGCATAGACATTATGGGATCGCTTGTGCTGGAAACAATAAAAAAAAAGTCAAGGACATTCACATTGTTGGTTGTTTTTATTCGTTGGTATAAAGCTCAAATCATAAAAGACTTGTTTATAGTTTGTACACAAACTGTTTTCAGAAGCTGAGACCAGTGGCTAATTGGGGAAACAGAGCTGTAATGTCAATGGAAAAGATTTTTCAGAATTGTTCTGATTGAGAGGAAAAGGTTAAATATCTGAGTCAGAATTAGCGAGAGGCTTAAAAAGCTGCAGGAGATTAAGTCTCGGGCCGAGGTGGTCAGTTTGAGATAATGAGAAGGTCTTGGTAGCCTCGGGATTTTGAAAGAATGTTGAAAAAAAACAAAAAAAACACAAATGTAGTTGAAGAAGATCATTTTCAACAAATACCAAATAACATCCACAAAATAGTTGTATCCTACACAGACAATTGTCACCTTTACTAAAGTGCTATTTGGTTTTACATCCAATATTCATGTGGATTTCTGAGGAGAATAAGAAAAAAAAGCACACAGGATAAAACAAAATGCCAAATGTTACCGGCAGCAAAGATAATAAAAGCAAGGTACAGAAAGGTTACCGTATACAAATAACTGCTGGAGGGACGAGAGGTCTATTGCATCACTCTCATACTGTCGGCACAAGAATCATTTTAACAAGTTCAAAAATAACGTAATATTGGACATTTCCCACTTACTGCAAAGCATTTCTTGCAGTAAGCAAGAAATCTGTGGGCCGATGTGACCGATTTTGGTCGCCTGTTCGCCTGGATCGGGTGATCTTATATGTCAGTTATTCATGGCCCCTAAGGACTGCACAATTGGTCGCAGTAAACTGTTGGCTGCGGCTACTTTTACCGCAACCGTGGTTCGTCCCTGCAGCTAGTGACAAAAGTTTGACTGGGACGAAGAATTGAATAGTGTGTACCAGTCCTAAGATGTGGAGGAGAATAGATGGATCTCGGTTATTAGGAAGGAGGACCTATAAAGTAAGCACCTTTTTAGACTATCTATGGTACTGTGCTTAAAGTAGTTAAATAAACTGGACTGAAGTTTAGTTGATCTAACTGAATAACACAGATATACCATGACCTGGATGAATGAGAACCAGTCCAGTTGATCTAACTGAATAACACAGATATACCATGACCTGGATGAATGAGAACCAGTTTAGTTGATCTAACTGAATAACACAGATATACCATGACCTGGATGAATGAGAACCAGTCCAGTTGATATAACTGTATAACACAGATATACCATGACCTGGATGAATGAGAACCAGTCCAGTTGATATAACTGAATAACACAGATATACCATGACCTGGATGAATGAGAACCAGTCCAGTTGATATAACTGAATAACACAGATATACCATGACCTGGATGAATGAGAACCAGTCCAGTTTATCTAACTGAATACCATAAACATACCTTGACCTGGATGAATGAGACCCAGTCCAATTGATGTAACTAAATACCACAGATATACCATGGTCTGGATGAATGTGACCCAGTCCAGTTTATCTAACTGAATAACACAGATATACCATGACCTGGATGAATGAGAACCTGTCCAGTTGATCTAACTGAATAATACAGATATACCATGACCTGGATGAATGAGAACCAGTCCAGTTGATCTAACTAAATACCACGGATATACCATGACCTGGATGAATGAGACCCAGTCCAGTTGATCTAACATAATACCACAGATATACCATGACCAGGATGAATGGGAACCAGTCCAGATGTTCTAACTGAATACCACAGATATACCATGACCTGGATGAATGGGAACCAGTCCAGTTGATATAACTGAATATCACAGATATACCATGACCTGGATGAATGAGAACCAGTCGAGTTGATCTAACTGAATACCACAGATATATCATGACCTGGATGAATGGGAACCAGTCATGTTGATCTAGCTGAATACCATAAATATACCAGGACCTGAATGAATAAATGACAACCATCACAAACACAATTTTAGACTACTTTTTGAGCGATTTAATGTGGTGGAGGACAATTATTTTGCTCATATTAAGTGTTCCTGGTATCAACATCTCCCACATGGCAAGCTGTTTTATTTAAGCCTTTTCTAAAGTAAAGTTTTTTTTCATATACTTTGACCTTGAAAGGCCAAAGTATATGAAAACAAGTCTAAACCTTTAAAACAAATAAGAATAGAACTTTTAGTGGCTAGTGATGTGCAGAAAGAACTTTTGTTACAGTGAAATACTCCTTAGGGCAGTTTCTATCTTAGTTCATCTTGTTTCCATGGGGAAGGAGGAGGTCCACAAATTGAATTAAACAGAGACAATTATCCAACGGAACAGATGTACATCAAAATGTGTTGGTTTTAGGGATTACTCCCTAAAAGGAATGTTTTTATAGAATTACATGTGGTTAAAGTGGGTGTAGCCTACAACATAAAAAGAGCCTTGTCTGCAGGCCTCAAGGTACAAATTCAACCTACAGTGGCAAATAAAATATCCTGAAACACTCAAGTAATGTTCAGATCATCAGCTAATGTATTACAATCAGTAATTATATATTCATTATATATTATCTAATAAGATGAGATCAAAAACAATTGTGGTGATTTTCTGGAAAAGAACTGGAAGAATGGCAATGTGTATTAAATGTGTGGGAAAAGGTTGAACTTCATGGATATTGATTGAAACTTTAATAGATATATGATAGATAGATAGATAGATAGATAGATGATAGATAGATAGATGGTAGATAATAGATAGATAGATAGATAGATAGATAGATAGATAATAGATAGATAATAGATAGATAGATAGATAGATAGATAGATAGATAGATAGATAGATAGATAGGATATGTATATATATTTCTAATATACAATGGGTTAAATCACTGACATAGAAATACTCAGCAAGTGTCATAGTTTATAATATTACTTTTAATAGAAGCCTCAACAGCAATAGATTCAAATATGGTCGCACCATTTATCTTATCCAGTCTAGTCTTGCCTGGCTATATATAACATAATGTTCTCTGCAAGATCAGCATTTCCAATGCTCCCACATTGTCATTTGTCAAATACTTAGATATAGCCTTGGATATTTGCCCCAGTTATGAGTAGCGTCTACGCAATTACACTTGATATTTTCTGTTAGATAGAGATTACAATCCAGTGTGTGTCTTGCATTTGTCTTAACAGAACCACATTGAATGCACTGGTACATAATCACTGATAACAGATAAGAGAGCAGTAATGTACCCTCTACTGCCCATTATGGGGAAATTAGAGGTCTCGAAACTTAGAGCTCCTGCGGAACGAGGCTTGCGCCCCCACCCCCTAAGCAAAAGATACGCCTGTGTCGAATAGATGCGTGTATGTGTTTGCTTGGATGTTGTGCATTGATCCACCACGGCTGATTGAAGAACCTCATCTGAGTGAAAGCATACACATTGTACGATTATCAGCCGGACGTCGAACGTGTGTATAATGCTTTAAAGGGTAACTGTGGTCCAAAAATGACTTTAGGTAAATTGAAAGGAATTGCTTTCCTAATTATTTTTGCAATTTACTTTCAATATTTTCTTTTACATAGTTTTGAAGATTTTTCCATTTTTATGTGTTAAATGGTAGCAGCATCACCAGATGCCCTGCACTTCCTGCGACTGTCCCTCTACCCTGTGTCTCCTCCTCCTCATTGCCCCTCCCCTTGTAGTTCCTTTGAAAACCCCTGTGGCCCTTCCCTCTCCTACTTCAGTCACTGTAACTCGATCTCTTCCTAGTTTCTTCTGCATTGAGCATGTGCCAACCGTAGATTTAGAAGGAGGAACTAGTTAATTACAGCAGATCCAGAACCTCCCACCCCCAATCTTTCTGATCAGTGATTTTTTTTATATCTTGGGCTGTGCAGCACGTAGAGAGGTGGTTGATGGCTCATTTTAAAGGTAGGAACCTGGCCTTCTATTTAAAATCAACTTGTTTGGAGACCACAGTTCCACTTAAAAGGGTGTTTATTACCCTAATAGTTAGCAGAAGGGCGTGTTTTTATAACAATATACAATATGTTCATCTTCTTGTTATGTGTTAACTTTTTAAAAACCCTTTTTTGTAGACGTTGTGCTTTACTTTCCATGATACATAGAATCGATATTCTGATTAATTCGGCGATTTTGATCGGAATCAGTTTCCCTTTTTTCCCGATAGACCAATCTGCGATTATCGATTGGTGTATCAAAAAAGAGAAGACGTAACATTTCATCCACTTCAGTTTTTTAACTGAAATCTATGGAAGATCGGCGGCACAAGGTGGGGAATGATTTTCGATGGTTTTGGGTGTGTATGGCTAGCTTTAGATTGTAAGCCATTTGGGGCAAAGACTGAGGTGGCTAAATACAATGATACTTTTAAAACATATTAATATATGCTTTATATCTTTTTAAACTATCACCCTATAAATGCTGTCATACCATTAATCTTTTTCAGAAGGGCAGTAAAGAGACTTTGGGGGTAGTTCAAGAGGGAATGTCCTACAATTGGTTGGGTAAAAAAATCCAATTGAAAATCTGTGATAGTGTTTGGATACTGTGATGTTCAAGAGTCATTTAATTAACCCAAACAACCTAGAAGAGACATCTGCTTGCAATAATGGGCCAAAATCAATCCTGAACAGTAAGCAGAAAGATGTAAAGCTGCTTTTGTGGCAAACTGCAGGAACTAAATGCTTATGCAAAGACTACATTTTCTTATTTCCTACAAAGCTTGTTTCCTTAAAGAGGAAGATCAAGTTTGAGGGTCTCTCCCATTGCCCTCCTCCTTCTCCCCTCTCTCCTTCTCTAACCTATGTGCATACGTACCAGTGTTGGAGATAGGGAAATACATTGCTGAGACGGGCGTGTATTGAAGTGAAGTAACTGGGAGGAGCTGTGAGCTAAAGGGAAGTAGGAGTAACAAGAAAATACTATATTACAAAATTTACATTTTTTTTCTTACAAGTTTTTAAAATGAAACTGAGAAAAGAAGGCCTTGTATTATCCATTTGGCTAGGGTCTGAATACATTGCGATTCAACTCTTCACTAGTGGGATAAATGACAGTTTATGATATTTTTCTTTGTCCTTTTCTTCCTCTTTTTTTTTAATGCCTTGTCCACCTTCAAATTTCCTTTGTGTAAAGGAAACTAAAGCCACAAGATTCAATTTAATATATGAGACGTTGTTTTATTTAATCTCTGTGCTACTTCTCTCACCAGCCATTCAAGTTGACTTACCCTTGTATCAGTGTTCCCTCTAAGGTGTGCGCTCGTAAACACAGGTTTAAGTGGTGCGCGCACAAAAATCTGCTGGAAATTAAGTTCTGCAGTATGTAGCGCACACAATTTCATTTTGTATGCTCACAGAAAGTTTATATCTGCGCACACATCCAATTTCCAATTAGAGGGAACATTGCCTTGTATGCAATAATATCAGTATTTATTCCTTCACAGAGCCTGCATGACTGGAACAAGGACAAGTAATGTTTTCTCTATGGTTCCAAGACACTGAGTTGCTATTTATTTACCCGTTTAATCAAGAAACACAATTTAAAATCGACAGCTTAATAGCTTTACTTGCATCTAAAGGTTTGTACAAGGTTTGTGCGACTGCCAGGCCCAACCTGTGATGCATGATGGTGTATGAAATCCCATTTCGGACGCCTTTTGGTAAAGGTATGGGTGGTCGGTCAGCGGAAGCGGAACTATTCGAGTTCGAACGGATTCAGACTTCTCGAACTATCCCGGACCCGGATTTCTTGGACTTTCGATATTTTCCGGACTTTCGATAATTATCGAATGTTCGAACGCTCGAGGTGTGCGAATCCGCGAGTAAAATGTCTATTATACCTATACGCAAGTAAATATCGAATCCGCGAGTAAAATGTCTATTATACCTATACACGAATAAATATTGAATCCGTAAGTAAAATGTCTATTATACCAATACGCGAGTAAATTTCAAATCCGAAAGTAAAATGTCTATTATACCAATACGTGAGTATCGAATCCGCGAGTAAAATGTCTATTATACCTATACGTGAGTATCGAATCCGCGTGTAAAATGTCTATTATACCTATACGTGAGTATCGAATCCGCATGTAAAATGTCTATTATACCAATACGTGAGTATCGAATCCGCGAGTAAAATGTCTATTATACCTATACGTGAGTATCGAATCCGCGTTAAATGTCTATTATACCATACGTATATCGAATCCGCAGTAAAAATGTCTATTATACCATACGTGAGTATCGAATCCGCGAGTAAAATTGTCTATTATACCTATACGTGAGTATCGAATCCGCGTGTAAAATGTCTATTATACCTATACACGAGTATCGAATCTGCGAGTAAAATGTCTATTATACCTATACGCGAGTAAATATCGAATCCGCAAGTAAAATGTCTATTATACCTATACGTGAGTATCGAATCCGCGAGTAAAATGTCTATTATACCTATACGCGAGTAACTTATAATCAATGATTATTACATTAGAATGTAATAGCCATTGTTTGTTGGTCTATTTCCTTGTCACATCAGGTGTATATGTGTATAATAAAGAAGATTTTAATATAACCTGAAGTTCGCTGGATTTTCCTTACCTTCTGAAAGTGGTGCGGTAATCAGGGCCACATCTACCATTAGGCAGAGTGAGACACTTGTCTCAGGTGGCACCCTTGCACTGAACAAGAAAAATGGCAGACAGGCAACAGTGGTTTGTTTAGCTTTACTTAGTTTGTGAGGCTATGTTAGACTAGTTAGGTTAGTTAGGCCCTGCTGAAAGAGTCTACTTTGACGTGGTGGCAGGCTTACAAATCTTTTGGCCAAAACCTTTTATACTACAGAAAGTATGGCATTTCAAATTTACTGTAACAGTTATATGAAATATACAGTACACAGCCAATCACAGAAATCGAACTGAAATCATTTATAATAATATGATATACATTATATACAGCCAATCACAGGAATCGAATTGAAATCATTTATAATAATGATATAATATATATACAGCCAATCACAGGAATCGAACTGAAATCATTTATAATAATGATATGAAATATACAGTACACAGCCAATCACAGAAATCGAGCTGAAATCATTTATAATAATATGATATACATTATATACAGCCAATCACAGGAATCGAACTGAAATCATTTATAATTATGATATATTATATATACAGCCAATCACAGGAATCGAACTGAAATCATTTATAATAATGATATGAAATATACAGTACACAGCCAATCACAGAAATCGAACTGAAATCATTTATAATAATATGATATACATTATATACAGTCAATCACAGGAATCAACCTGAAATCATTTATAATAATGATATGATATATATACAGCCAATCACAGGAATTGAACTGAAATCATTTATAATAATGATATGATATATATACAGCCAATCACAGGAATCAAACCGAAATCATTTATAACAAGAAGGGGAAAGTTTACGGATAAACTTTGAATTTGGCTTGAATGGTTGCATATTGTAAGGGAATGTGTGTGTCTATGCTGCAGGTTTTAAAACTAAATAATGGCAATTAAGAGGACACTTTTTAAAATTTATTTTAGTTACCCTTTAATTATGGCTGCCAGGAATGAAAGGGTAGGTTAATAGGTGTTTGTCAAAGAATGGACTGGCCCCCCTTCCAGCATGCATTAATGTGTCTTTACACCTTATCAGAGGGACCCTATGTTGTGACCGCTTAGTCACGAAACACGTCAGGGCGTTCATTTACCACTCTCTCTCTCTCGATCTCCCATATTCCTCTCTCTGTGAAGTATCAGAAGGCTTGATCTATTTATGTTTTAGGAGTAATTTAAATGTCCATCCCTTCTATAAAAATGTAATATGATGTGGCTTCTTGGTTATTCAATAAAACGATAAGAAGCCAGAACATAAGGTAAGCTACTTACCCCATCGCTCGCTCCTTCGCCGCGTAGTCTGACAGTTCCTGACGGACTCGGTCTTCTATGCACATCACACTTGCGCATGCGCATAAAATACAGAGCACGTAGGAAACTGTCAGACAATGCGGTGGAGGAGTGAGCGATCGGGTAAGTACCTTACCTTCTCTCCTGACTCCTGCAGGTTTTATTGATGAACGGGAGGTAAGACACAGCTCCTTTACCTCCCATTCTTCAATAAAACTAAATGCCCAAACTTTATTTTTTCAGTGGAGATTCCCTTTAAGACTGGAAGAAAAGAAGTTTATTTTACAAGTTTGGAAAGGGTTTTTCACTGTGAGTTGATACAGGGATATTTCCAATTGCCACTGTTAGGCAGGAAATGTGGGTATTGCTGGGTGGGTTAGACTAGATGGACTTATGTCTAGATTCAACCTCCAATACTATACTGTGTTGTATGGACATATCTTAAGTTGGTTTCTTATTCAGTTAATTTCTTATTCATAGGCTGATGTTGGTTTCAAATTCATATTTGAATAAGAAACTGGCATTTTGCAATAGGTAAACCAGTTTGTCACTGAAAAAACACGGCAGACAGACACGTACATACCACTGGTACATAATTCAGTTGAGTCCAGCCTGACCCAAATTGGTTTCAGTGTCCCAAAGAGGTTTACCTATTGCAATACACCAGTTTCTTATTCAAATGGCAAAAATGGTTATCTTGCAGCCTTTGAAGCCAACTTGCATGCCCAAAACCAATTTGGGCCAACTGAATTATGTGCCAGGTGTATGTACAATATGTGTGTCTGTCTGTTGTGTTTTTTCAGTGGCACAAAGTGGTTTACCTATTGCAATACATCAGTTTCTTATTCAAATCCGAATAATAAACCAACTTCAGCCTGTGAATAAGAAATTAACTGAATAAGAAACCAAGTTTTTAGAATAAGAAACCAACTTCAGCTTTGCGGTGCAGGCAGGGATTGTTACTTTGTTTAATGGGAGGTTCTTACTTTGCTGGTTCCGACCTCTCCTAGTAAAATAGAGGTCACAGAACTTTATCCCCTTCCATTCAACTCCCACCAGCATTAACTGTCTGTTTTTTACCCAGGGATCTCTGCAAAACCTACTCAGGCACTATGAGAGTTATAGTTGTACATAGCTGCCTGTATTCCTATCTACAGTGACATCCTGTATACGATCCCAATGACATTAGAGCTGTTGATGATCTATAACTCTATATGTACCCAGCCAAAATCACACTAGGCAGACTTTAGATAGATTAGACATTTGTTGGTCTAATCTAATATCTATCTGGTGCTTTTCCAGGAGTGCGGTTCTAACCTTCCGATGTTCCTGCGACATCCCATTCATTTTGGTGACATCTTGGGAATGTGATTCCAAAGGAGCTGCAGTTCAAACAACTTTTGCATTAAGGTAACATTGCCTTTTATCTGCCATAGTGTGATAGTGTGAGGGGCTATAGACACTGTACATTGTCTTGGATTAATGATAAAAGTTTTTTCTATTTACAAACTAATTCTAATACCCGAAACCACCGCCAGCCGATTCAAACTCAATGCGGTTTCCGTGACCAGCAAAGCAAGTAACGAGAGGGTACCCGACCCGATGCTGGACCCACTACACAGTGCTTTACCAATCCCATTACAGTAGGAACTAGTGTTAAGTACGTATTTCTTATTTTGGATTTTCATACTTTTTTTATTTTGGTTGTCAGTGGGATAATTCCCTGAAATGAGTTTTTGCAATAATCTGCAATATTTAAGAAAAAATGGCAAATGTCATCCAAATTCCCAATACCACAATATGGGAGAAAGGGCTGATCTACGGGTCTGTAAGATTAAAATCTCCTTAAAGAAACCTCCCAGTCTAACCTTAGTAACCAGGAGGTTAATGGGTATGTCCACCCCCAAACCAAAATTTAATATGTTGTAGGAAATGCCTAAACACCTCGATCTCACAAGGTTTAAATAACTGAAAGCTGCCGTCTTAGCACCTTAGCATCACTTTTAATATCCGGTAAGGCATAGCAAGCACCCCATCAAACAGGGACTTGTCTCTAGGAAATATAGCGAGATCAGGGCTGAAAGGACTTCCAGGGGATTACACCCCAATATATAGAATAAAGCCATCAGTTATTTCCTATTCTGCATCTCTACATTTATTTAGTTTTTATTGTGTAAATGACACCTTGTAGAAGTTCCATATTATTGCAGGGGACACATATGGTTAATGCACCATTGACACATCTCACCCCCTAATTTACAACTACATTTAGCGAAGTGCTACTGATCTGGTCAAACATTTATAGAAACATAGAAAAGATAATCAATGCACATTCCTGGGCCCCATACAATATCATATTATCTGCACACTGGCATACTTTATAAACAAAGGGGTTTTAGTAAACATTACTGTGATCACATGAATGAAAAGCCTTCCAACCACATCAAGGTAACCCAAGGTCAGATTTACACCTCAGGAGCCTGTAGGCCCAAAGAGCCTAGCGCCCTTAGCCCCACCCCGAAACACAGACCACACCCCTAAACCACACCCATGTTCTCTTTTTGGGGGAAGAAAATAAACTATAAAGGGGTTGGATTAGTGGGAGGAGATTGACAGATGCCCCTCCAACCTCAATCGCCCCTAGGCGCATGCCTACTGTGCCTAGTGGTAAATCCGACCCTGAGGTAGCCCCAGTCTGGAAGGCCCTAACTTCTAACCTTTTTTACTTCAATTACCATTAGCAAACTTTTACATTTCTCATAGCTGCGCACTGGATCCATATAACAAGCTTTCTCACTTCCCCCCAGCCCTTTGGCTTTTTAAAATGAGGGAAGAGGTCATCCATCCAGGTTAAAGGCACAGGACCTCCCATAAAAGGGGCGTGTTGGGGGTCCTATTACCATATGGAAGCTTGACCAGGCTTCCTAAAAAATACATACAATACAAAGATTGTGGAAGCACTCCAATTAGGCTAATTTACAACTTCATTTAGCGGAAGTGCTACTGATCTGGTCAATATCCTGCAATATAAATCATCCTATATAGTAAAAGCCCAAGAGTGTGTCCCTGAGTATGTGTGTGTGTGTGTCTCTCGGCTCCTGCGCATGTGCGTATGATAATTGCTGAAGTGCTGAAACAGAAATGGCAGAGTCGGAGTTTGTGTGTTTTACCGAATGTTCGGAACAATGCGCATCTGAAACTTACATTAGAGAGTGTGAAGGGATGAAGTGCAAGTGTAACTGAAGTAGGTAATGATCAGTGTCTGAAAATGTGTAACCAGTGACGCTGTACACCAGCATTATCTTGCCTTTTCTGGGATGATGCTTGTGTGGTGGTAGGGGCTGCCTCAGGTGCTCCTCAATCAGATAGTGGCGAGTTCCTACCTAGAAATGTGCAAGGAGACACTGCATAGGTTATCCTCTTCTCCCCACTTGGCTGGACCTTCTAGGAGGGCCTGGCAGTCCGTCTCATTACTTTATGGAGAGAGCCACTGCCACTTAGGTTCTCCTCCTATCATTGCAGGACCTTTTGGGAGGGCCTGGCAGACCGACTCAACTCTTAAGGGAGAGAGCCGCTGCCTATTAGTAGGTTCTCCTCCTAGCATTGCCCCCACTTGGCTGGACCTTGAGGGAGGGCCTGGCAGACCGACTCAGCTCCTCAACTCTTAAGGAAGAGAGCCGCTGCCCACTAGGTTCTCCTCCCTCCTTTTTTTGTTTTTGTTTTGTTTTTTTCTGTTTTTTTGTTGTTTTTTTGGTCCTTTTGTTTGTGGGGGGTTGGGGAGGGTATTCATTTTTTTTGGGAGGGAGGGGGCTTTTATCATTTTAGGCTGAGCCAGTAGAGGAAGAGGATACACCTCATCTATTGAGAACAACTCGCCACTACCTGATTTCAGATGGAGGAGAGGATGGCCACATAAGATAACAGGGAATCCAGTGGAGGTAATACCTATCACCATGAGTGTGTCACCCCAGAAAGGCTAAGACAAGTCCCTAATTACACACTTACAGATATTACATGTGATCAACTTCAGTTCATATTTTGGCTCCTGGAAAGATTGGGAAATTGAGTTGTTGTGCGCCATGGGTTCCGTGGGTCTTGTGACCGGCCTGGGGCAGTCTGCACCCAGGCCACTAACGGCTGGTGGTGAGTTACTCTTTTGTAAGTCATTGTTTTATATCTCACCCAGTCAGAAATTGGTTAAGTTAAAGGAGAGGTTATTAACACCAGTGGGTGTTGTTTATATATAATAGTTTATTGTTAATGTGACTGATAATGATAATTATATTACTGAGACAACTTGTGCTTAACAAAATAACAAATTTTGAGGAAAATGTTACAAGAAAGGCACCAACAATTGGTGGTAGGCGTATATTGTGTTATGATGTCACTCAACACGTTACCTTTAAATATCTATAATGTGGCGTCCAAACTCAAAAAATGTCATATACCAGTCAATAAAGATGATAGTCTTACTTGTTATAATCTCTCATTCCCCATTTTATATTTTATATTTATTGCAACTACAAGTCGCCTAGCTAAGAATTTCTGGGGCCTCTTGCAAAAGTAAGATGGGGCCCCTACCAGTGGTTTAATGGGTGGAGGCTATATCTGTCATAGGAAAAATAAGATGGGACCTCCTTGACTCCTGAGGCCTGCTGTGATGGCTTTGCCTGCTCCCCTGTTGGTTAAGCCCCTGGCAAACTACCTGACAGTATTGTTAAAAGATTAGAGATAGGTAAAAAATGAGAGACAGTACACCAGCATTTGTTACTTTAAACTCTAAATCTATACCCTAACCCAACCTAACCACAAACCTTAACCCTAAACCCAAATCTAACCACAATGGTCGGATTTAGGATTAGTAGCACCCTGTGCAAGATTTGTTACTGGCACCTAGCACCCCCTCCAAAACACCCCCCATGGCACACACAATACACTGCTGAATACTGCATGCAGTGCGTGCTTGTATATATTGTGTGTACATCATTACTTAACACATAACAAACTATTAGGGACATTCAATAAAAGTTCTTATCGTTTAAAATGGTGCTAATTTTGCCCCAACCAATCAGAACTTATGTAACATTTGAAAGCTAACATCTGATTGGTTGGGTCAAAATTAGCACCATTTTAAACGATAAGAACTTTTATTGAATAACCCCCCCCCATATACACAGACAGAAAATCACACATACATCTGAAAGGAGTAGTAAAGCCCATTCCAGCTAAGAGTTGAAAGAAAGGGTTATCATTAAAAAAAACTAATTAAAAAACCTCTTATATTCCTTTTTCACTTCTGCACTGAGCAATAAATCTTTAAAGTTCACGGAGCACAGTTCAGTTTCCACTTCTTCCTAGTTTGCAGAAATCCTTGCTCTCACAGACCCAGTGACTTAAGCGGGCGCAGCAAGGATAAAAAAAAACAGAATGCGAAGTACTTGTTTCAGATGCGTGCCCCCGTGACCTGACAGGAATTTTGACAGCTGTTAGTCCGCTCAGCTCTGCTCTCTTGTCAGAAACTGCCTGTAAACTTGGAAATGGCTGGTTGTGTGCTGGGGAGGTAAAGTGCCTGTGCTTAGGGGGGGGGGGGTTTGATGAAAACACACATGGGAGTGTAACCCTTGCCCCTTTAGAGCTATATGTAGCATTTTGCAAGCACCAAGGATCCAAGAGCTTGGTAGCTAGTCACAATCACAGCTCTTACTCACTGGTCACAGAGCTACGCACCTACCCTGGACCACGACTTCCTCCGCTTCTGCCTTTCTCTATGTGCTGTGACAGTGCAGCAGCCGGCAGGTTCAGCTAAACACTTTAAAATAAAACTGTAGGTGCAAATTTACTAACATTTCTAAACAACTTCTAGGGACACAAAATTGTGGAAGTGCGTGACTGGGCAGTACATTTAAGGGATAATTTTGTTCCCACCTACCTGTGAATAATAAAACTCATCCCATGCAGGGCGGCTGGGTCTCACACAAGACTTCTAAACAGATAACTGTCCAGCTGTCCTGATCTGCTTCCTATCTTTATCATTGACGCACATGCGCATAAGACGGGAGGCAGGTTGGGTCAGCATGCCATCTGCTATTTAGAAGCCGTCAGTGTCGCGCTGGCAGGTAAGTTTAACCCTGAATAAACTTCCCTACTTCCCTGTGAATTATAGATCCAGCTATAAGGTAAATGACACCTTGTAGAAGTTCCATATTATTGCAGGGGACACATATGGTTAATGCACCATTGACACATCTCACCCCCCCCCCCCCCCCACACACACACACACACACTATGTTATGGCTCCCAAGCTGGTACTACAGTAAGTACAATGTCATTGTTTCTATTTTCTAGACCCTCAATAAAAAATAAAAAAAACTACTGGTGTTACCCAGAGATCACACAGAGTAAGTAAGACGGTTAACATATTTATTGACAGGGATATTTCATACAATAAAATATCCTACAACATAAACCATACAATAATAACTAATACAAAATAATCCTAAAAGATGGACAACAGTGACATTGAGATAGATCCATCTTTGCTGCAAACCCTATGTCTTCCTATACAGACATGTGCATACACAGGTATCTCAACCCTCCTGGATTGTCCGGGAGTCTCACTCATTGTGGGGTGGTTCCCCCGAGACCACCTGGGACTCCCGGACTTGAGTCTCCTCCCCAGTCACGCCCCCTTTTGGTGACCATGCCCAGAAATTACCCTAACCCACCACCTCTGGAATGCTGGCCCCACCTCTGCATGACATCACACCCCACTCCCACGTGACGTCACACCCCCTTTCCCACCCTGCCCGGAAGCTTGAAATGGCAGGGTGGGATGTCTGGCATACACATAATAGGCCCACATCTAGTGCTGGTTGAGATAAAGTAGAAAGAAAGACATGTCATATGTAGGGTTCATTCTGCAATATGGAATTGGATCTATATTTGCAAATTCTGCACTTGGATTCTGTTACACATATATTGCCCATGTAAGGCGATAGTAAAATGGAGTTTCCCTAATTGCTCTAGAGACTCTCAGCCTTACCCAAATTCTATGCACAAGACTCTTATTTATCAGGAGTGGGCCCTCGCATATGTTGGGGGCAGGGTTTCGCTGCCAAATGAAGACGGTTTGGCAATCCAACAAATTCTATAAATAAATAATGAACACCCCCTTCAAATGTATTAAGAGTTGCACAATCATAAATAGGAACGTGTTGTGTTTTATGCATTAAAAGTCACAATGTATATAGGTTTATCTGTAATTAAAATGTTCTAACAAAGCATTAGAGAGTGTGAAGGGATGAAGTGCAAGCCTAACTGAAGTAGGTAATGATCCGTGTCTGAAAATGTGTAACCAGTAACGCTGTACACCAGCATTATCTTGCCTTTTCTGGGATGACGCTTGTGTGGTGGTAGGGGCTGCCTCAGGCGCTCCTCAATCAGATAGTGGCGAGTTCCTACCTAGAAATGTGCAAGGAGACTCTGCATAGGTTCTCCTCTTCTCCCCACTTGGCTGGACCTTCTAGGAGGGCCTGGCAGTCCGTCTCATTACTTTACGGAGAGAGACGCTGCCCATTAGGTTCTTCTCCCTTAGGAGGGCCTGGCAGCCCGACTCAACTCTTAAGTTAGAGAGCCACTGCCTAATAGTAGGTTCTCCTCCTAGCATTGCCCCCACTTGGCTGGACCTTGAGGGAGGGCCTGGCAAACCGACTCAGCTCCTCAACTCTTAAGAAAGAGAGCCGCTGCCCATTAGGTTCTCCTCCCTCCTTTTTTTTTTTGCTTTTTGTTTTTTTTTCTGCCTTTTTTTTTTGTGTGGTTTTTTTGCTTTTTTTTGGTCCTTTTTGTGGGGGCTTTTTTTGGGGGGGGGGGGCTTTTATCATTTTAGGCCGAGCCAGTAGAGGAAGAGGATATACCTCATCTATTGAGAACAACTCGCCACTACCTGATTTCAGATGGAGGAGAGGATGGCCCCATAAGATAACAGGGAATCCAGTGGAGGTAATACCTATCACCATGAGTGTGTCACCCCAGAAAGGCTAAGACAAGGCCCTAATTACACACTTACAGATGTTACATGTGATCTACTTCAGTTGGCCCTAAACTGTGTCAGTCCATAGTTTGGCTCCTGGAAAGATTGGGAAATTGAGTTGTTGTGTGTCAATGGTTCCGTGTGTCTTGTGACGGGCCTGGGGCAGTCTGCACCCAGGCCACTAACGGCTGGTGGCGAGTTACTCTTTTGTAAGGCATTGTTTTATATCTCACCCAGCCAGAAATTGGTTAAGTTATAGGAGGGGTTATTAGCACCAGTGGGTTTTGTGTATATAGTCATTTGTTGTCAGTGTGGCTGATAATGATAATTATATTACTTAGATAACTTGTGCTTAAAGGGTATCTCCACTGAGGAAAAAGCATTTTTTTTTTTTGGTTTATTTTAAAGTACACCATCCCCCAACCCTCCCCCTACCTTTTTTTTTCCAGAATTCCTTTTCGTTTGATTGCAGCAGCATGGGAAAGTTGTGCAGGTTCCTGGGGGTGTGTCTTCCCCTGTGCTGGGAGTGCTGTCACTCAATGTGCATCATCATGGTAGCAGACACACCCACTTGGCTGCAGTAAGAAATCCTTTCCTCCCTGACTCTCTAAGTTCATTTTTCCAGCTGATTATGCAGAGAGAGACAGGGGAGGAAAAGTTAAACCCTCTTCCCACACTAATGTAACAAATACAGGGGAACTTGTGTTGTTTTTAATAAAGATTTGTTTGTGTCTAACTCTAAGATTGATTTCATAGGGGATGCTGGGAATATGAGGCAATCTGGTATGGGAGGGAGTGGGAGAGAGAAAAAGGAAGTACCTGATTATTCCTCCATTTAGCAGTGAGGTCAGCAAGCTGCTGTGATGGCATGGTCATGTGATTATTCCTCCATTAGCAGTGAGGTCAGCAAGCTGCTGTGATGGTCATGGTCATGTGATTATTCCTCCATTTAGCGTGAGGTCAGCAAGCTGCTGTATGGTCATGGTCATGTGATTATTCCTCCATTTAGCAGTGAACTCAGTAGCTTGGAGAGGTGTGTGTGTGTGTGTGTGCGTGTGCGTGTGCGTGTGTGTGTGTGTTCGACCAGACAGCAGTCCCGACGGATTCTCTCACATTCTGCGCATGCACTAAAGGAAAACACGCATCGGACATTTTACATGCAGGCAGTCAATGAAAGTGGGCGGACCTGCACCATCCACAGCGTTCTGGGACAAACTCATTAGATTTCTTCTAAACTACTGCTCAAAGACACAGGATACTGCAGGTACATTTCCACCATCCACATATCTATCCTTACAACCCAGGTGACTTTTAGCAGTAGATACCCTTTAACAAAATAACAAATTTTGGGGAAAATGTTACAAGAAAGGCACCAACAATTGGTGGTAGGTGTATATTGTGTTATGATGTCACTCAACGTGTTACCTTTAAATATCTATACTTGTGGTGTCCAAAGCATTCGTTACTTTATCCAGGTACGGACTAACTTAATCCTAGACCTTAACCTAACCTAACCCTAAATCTATACCCTAACCCAACCTAACCACAAACCTTAACCCTAAACCCAAATCTAACAACAAGGGCCGGACTTAGGATTAGTAGCACCCTGTGCAAGATTTGTTACTGGGGCCTAGCATCCCCTCCAAAACACCCCCATGGCACACACAATACACTGCTGAATGCTGCTTGCAGTGCGCGCTTGTATATATTGTGCATGCATCATTACTTAACACATAACAGACTAAATACACAGAGAAAAAAAAATCACACATTCATCTTAAGTAAAGCTTATGTGTGTTGGGGCTATATCTTTGGGGTGGTGCTGATACCAACATTTGATCTGCAGGACCATAACTGGGGGGCTGTGGCACTGATGCATAAGTGTGGCCTACAGGTCCATGACCTATGACTCCCGTCTGGCGCCCCCCTGGTAATGCAACCTGTGTGGCCGCACAGGTCGCCTATATCATAGACAGGCCCTGCTAACCACTAACCTTAAAGGAGTAGTAAAGCCCATTCCAGCTAAGAGTTGAAAGAAAGGGTTATTATAAAAAAATGAATTAAAAAGCCTCTTATATTCCTTTTTCACTTCTGCACTGAGCAATAAATCTTTAAAGTTCATGGAGCACAGTTCAGTTTCCACTTCTTCCTAGTTTGCAGAAATCCTTGCTCTCCCAGACCCGGCGACTTTAGTGGGCGCGGCAAGGATAAAAAAAACAATGCGAAGTACTTTGTTTCAGATGCGCGCCCCCGTGACCCAAGAAGAATTTTGACAGCTGTTTTGATACTCCGCTCGGCTCTGCTGTCTTGTCAGAAACTGACAGTTTACTTGGAAAAGGCTGGTTTGTGTGCTGGGGAGGTATAGTGCCTGTACTTGGGGGGGGTGATGTCTAGGAGGGGCAGTAAGGGCATGGTGCCTGTGCTTGGGGGGAGATGGCAAGGTAGAGCTGTGAGGGTGTGGTGGTTGTGCTTGGGCAAATCACACCAAAAACCTTTCCTCTATAAGCAAGTGCAGGGGGCGGGCACTTTCTTTTCAACTTGTGCTGGCAGCTGGCAGGAGCCTTGCAATCTATGCAGCAGTGAGAGGTGGGCGGGGCTGTGCTGCTCTCCAGCAGATTCCCCTGCCCTGGCCTGAAGTCAAGACAGAAGTTAGATTTACATGTGTGTTGTACAGACTACATACTGCCTGGTTAGTCAAGTGTCAGCCAGCCTGCCTGCTTGTTAAACTGCCTACTACTACTACTATACTTTCCTGGCTATTCTATGGCAGCCAGGGATATTTTTGGAAACAACATTCTGCTGACAGGGAATGCTGGGAGTTGTAGTTTCCAAAAACTATCCCTGGCTGCCATAGACCTGTAGTGTGTGATTCTATTTACAGTAGCACATCCAGTAGATTACCAGTTGCTTTGAAAACTACAACTGGTTGCTGGGAGTTGTAAATTTGTAGGGGGATCTGGGAGTTGTAGTTTTCAAGCAATCTACTGCGGTTGTGCTACTGTAAATAGAATCACACACTACAAGTCTATGGCAGCCAGGGATAGTTTTAGAAACTACAACTCCCAGCATTCCCTGTCAGCAGTGTTAAATTGTAGGGGGATCTGGGAGTTTTAGTTTAAAAGCAACTGGTGATCTACTGGATTGGGGTCATGTGCTGTAGTTGTAGGGTCAGGCAGCTCAGGCTGGGACTTTACTTTTAGTTTGTACATAGTTAGTTTTAAAGTCAACAGAACCACCGTACAATTGTATGTCAGGGATTGATTTTCTATTGTTTGGAAACTACAACTCCCAGTATTCCCTGTCAGCAGAGTGTTTGTAGGGGAACAGGGCCACATCTACCATTAGGCAGAGTGAGACACTTGTGTCAGGTGGCACCCTTGCACTGAACAAGAAAAGTGGCAGACAGGCAACAGTGGTTTGTTTAGCTTTAATTAGTTTGTGAGGCTATGTTAGACTAGTTAGGTTAGTTAGGCCCTGCTGAAAGAGTCTACCTTGACGTGGTGGCAGGCTTACAAATCTTTTGGCCAAAATCTTTTATACTACAGAAAGTATGGCATTTCAAATTTACTGTAACAGTTGTACCAACATGTATAGCACAGGCTATAAAATAAGTTGATTTGAGCAACAGAAACCTGAAAGGAGCAATACGGTAGTGGCAACACAAGTTGTTTGAGAAAGGGATGTAATATCTGTTTCTAGTCATTTACATTATTGCTAATTGACTGTCTGAGGAGCTGTTTAAATACCTGTGTGATAGGAAGTTTTAAAACTTTAGCCATGTCCATCCACAAAGCCACGGCCACTTTATCGTGGCGGCGGCACGCGAAAGGGCAGAAATAAAAAGTTTGGACCAGGCAGCAAAAACCCTAGAAGTGCCCCTGGCGGTAATATTCCTTGCTGATTTGTCAGTTGTGTTAAAACGTAATAATTCTGCTCCCAGCTTGAGAAATCATACTTACAAGACCATGATCCACCACCACTTCACTCCCTCTCCAATTTAAATTGTGAACCCAGTAAGTGTTGGTTAAAGTGGTGCATGGCAGAACTTTTTGTGGTGAAATTTTGTGAACATAAATTATCATGGTCATTTACACATAACAAATCCACTAGGAGTCATCAATCTCACAGTTGCACTGTGCATGGTGTCCAAATTGCACAATATCTGGTCTATCACCCCCATTCTGGCCTACAGAATTACTTGTCTTTAGAATAGATCATCCACAGAATGGGAAGTACGTTAACTTTTTTTTATGATTTTAGCTTCTATAATTTGAAACCAAGAGTATAACTTTATCCAGCAATAAACCGCAAATATCGTTTTGTTTAAAATGGAACACATCCCTGAGAGATGGAAAAAAAATAAAATAAAAAATAAAGGTTGCGAGATAATTCCCACACTGGGGAATAACTTCTCACAAATCTCCTTGGGTCATACAAATGAATCCCATCAGAGCCAAGAATGGAATCTAGACCATTATCTTGTTTCTCTATATCGGGCATTAAGAAAGGTACAATCCATTAAAACCAAAATTACAATATTGGTTATCCTTTCTTCTTCAGGTTTGAACTCAAGCGAAGTTATGATTCTTTTTCTTGGATTAAAGGATAACTACCGTATATACTCGAGTATAAGTCGAGGTTTTCAGGCTGTAAAAACAGCCTGAAATCTGAACCTCGACTTATACTCGAGTCAGTCACTAACTAACCTGAAATGAGGAATCCAGCGTCCGCATGCACTGATGGTCGCATCCACTGACGTCACCACTCGGCGCGGGGACATTTCAAGATGATGGCTGGTCTCTGACTCCTGGTGCAGACGCTGGAATCCTCATTTCAAGTTGGCAAAGTCTGAATGGGAGAAGGCTGCATGAGAAGGTAAGGCATGGGAGAAGGCTGCATGAGAAGATGGGTGCAGGGAGGGAGAGTAAGGGGGCATTTGGGTCAGGGACAGGATAGTTGGTTCAGTGTGTGCAGTTCCACTGTAGATGTTTGTAAAATTACAACTCCCAGCAACTAAAGCATTTTGGGAGTTGTAGTTTACAAACATCTGGAGTGCCAAGGAATCAGAAGGCAATAGTGGTCATAATTCTACCCTCGACTTATACTCGAGTCAATCAGTTTTTACTCCTTTTTAGGTTAAAATGGGTACCTCGACTTATACTCGGATCGACTTATATTCGAGTATATACGGTATACTCTAAAATGTAACATTTTAAAAATAGAAAGTACCTGGGGCAGGGTGGTTGGATTGATTATTCCTACCTCACAATATAAATACAACATATGATTTTGTTGAGGAGATACAGCACATACAGTTTTAATTTGCCAGGTTAGTCCTGGACTATTCCTTTATTAAAGTGCTGAAGCCAGAAGGAAAACTGGCAGAATCAGTTTTAATTAGGCTGGTGCCCCCAGGCGGCAAAGTAGGCGTGGTTTGTGTGTGGGCGTGGCTTCTTTGATGGGTGTGGCAATATTTTTGATAATTTTGTATTCCAAAACATTTATTTATACAGTTGAGTTTATACATAAAAACATACATTCTCTAGACAGAAAGATGATAGGGAAAACATTTGTAAGCTTACCACCACATCAATATAGACTCTTTCAGAAGGGCCCTAACTAAGCTATCTAGTCTATCCTAACCTAACAAACCAGCTAAAGCTAGCCTATCCATATGATATTCCTTTTAACAATATCCAACATATCTTTAGTCAAAGAGAAATAGTTAAAAAATTTCTGCAGCAAAAAATATGTTTGGTAGAGCAATCTGTTAAATACTGTGTCCCCATCATATCTATTTAGGCAAAGTCAACAAGTTATTTAGTTAATTTTTTTGGTCAAAACCATTCAATACCTTGAAACATGGTATTATCTAGTTTTGTCTTCTCTTTCCTTCAGCAAAAGGGCTGAAGTAGGTAGGTAGGTAGGTCCCAGCCCCCAAGTAGGTAGGTAGGCCCCAGTTCACAAGTAGGTAGGTAGGCCCTAGCACACAGGTAGGTAGGTAGGCCCCGGCACACAAGTAGGTAGCCAGCCCCCAGCCCCAAAATAGGTAGGCAGGCCCCAAGTATAGATAGGTAGCAAATGCATAACATAAATTACACTTACAGTATGTCCCCACACTCCTGGTAGGCAAATATGAAAGGTTTTTCAAACTCCCACCCCCTCCCTTGCTTTTGTTGATCGTGGCAATTTCAAGCAGGAAAGAGTGGCAGTGGGTGGACTCTGCACCAATTACATCAGGAATCAGGATGTCTGCACACTGATTGGTCCCAGTCCACAGCTGTTCAAGGTCAAGGGGCATGCATGGTAGGAGCTGTATCCTCAGGCTACTGTCAGCAGGATGGGCCTCACAGACAAGATGGGCTCCCTCACACAAACACTCTTTCTCTCACACACACACACTCTCTCACACATACACACACACTCTCTCTCACACACACACACACACACACACACACTCTCACACACACTTACACACACTCTCTCACACACACACTCCGTCTCACACACACACACACACACACACACACTCTCTGTCACATACTCTCACACACACACTCTCTCACACACACTCATTCTCACACACACACACACACACACACTCTCACACATACTCTCACACACTTACACTCTCTCACACACTCACACTCTTACTCTCTCTCTCATATACTCTTACACTACACACTCTCTCTCTCACACACACACACACACACACCCACTCTCACACACACTCTCTCTCACACACACACACACATTCTCTCACACACAAACACACGCACAGTGTCAGGGATCCAAAAAAGACCTGCAGGCTGCAGCCTGCAGCTGCACAAGCTCCAACGGCTTCCACTCCCCACAGATCGCACTAATCTCAGCAGTTTTTCCTTGCCACGTTCAGAGTTCTACTGTGCAACTTCCGGTTCCAAACTTCCGGCTCCGGCAGTCCCTGAACTTCTCCCTTCAGGCTTTGCAGCTGCTGCCTGTGATTGGGTTCAGAGAGTCCCGACCATCACGGACTCTTGAACACAGGCACTCACAGGTCTTACTAATGCTGCGCTATTAAAAGGGGGGTGAACCCGGAGAAATGCCGCCTGTTTTTTTTACTTGGAGTGCCGCCATGAGCAAATTTTTAAAGTTGCTTCATGGTAGGAGCGGCGTTTGAACGTTCGAAAATTATCGAAAATACGATTGGAGACCATTTTCGAGTCTCTGATCGTATTTTCGATAATTTTCGAACATTCAAGGCTATTTTCATTTTCGATAATTATTGAAAAAAGTCCTGTACTTTTCATAATTATCGAAAATACCTTTCGTCGCGAAATCCGGAGGATCTGTCCGCATTCTTTAGGATTTCGGACCGAGGGGTTCTGTGTCGGATACGGGTTCTAGTCCCAAGTACCTTTCACTTTTCAGTTGCAGTCAAGTGTCCATACTGTGATTTTTTGAAGGCAACAGCATAAGAAAACAAAAAATCCCCTCACCCTTCATAAGAGGCATAAAGGATATTTCAACCAGAACTTAAAGAGAAGCTTGTCTCTCATTGAATTGCATACAACCAATGAGATGAGAACTGTTTACTGGTTTAATAGTCAGAAAACACAGCACGGTGGCTCAGTGGTTAGCACTGATGGTTTGCAGCGCTGAAGTCCTGAGTTCGATTCCACCCTTGGGACACATCTGCAAGGAGTTTGTATGTTCTGCCCGTGCTTTCATGGGTTTCCTCTGGGCACTCCAGTTTCCCCCAAAATCATAAAGACATACTGATAGGTTGTATTTGTCAAATAAACGTGCTTAGATTGTAAGCTCTTCGGGGCCGGGCCTGATGTGAATGTATACATGTAATTGTAAAGCGCTACGGAAGATGTTGGCGCTATATAAATCCTCAATAATAATAATAGTAATTAATTGCTGCAGATTAAGGACACAGGGATAATTTTCTACCTCTTAATAAATGAGCCCCAATATGGTTCCACATCACAATGAATTATATACACATGACATTACATGCTCTAGGACAGTTCAAACCCCTGTGTATTACAATGTATATTAAAAAATAAAAAATACTGTTGTTACAGCCACAGTGTGCAGAGAGAACCGAATAAGGAGTTAGATTACCCACTATGCTTTCATCTAGTATCTTACCACAGGTACTAGGGATGGACTAGAACAAACTCTGACTTTTTTGGACTCTTCGAACTCCGAAATTTCAGACTTTTGGAAATCATGGAGTTTTTTCTATAATTATCAAACATTTGTGGATTCTCAAATTTTCAAATCGATATACTGAAAACAAATCAAACACCCTACACTCTTTGAATCTACTTTTCTGTTGCTAAATTTTCATTAAAAAAAGGGTCGAGCTGAACGTTTTCGTGGAAGAACAAAATAGAAATGAAATCTTGTCAATAACCAAACAATCAAGGATTAACACATATAATTTGTGGCATCACATCCATTCAGGTACATAGAAAGCAACTTAGGGTAATTTTCCCTGAATCAATTTAGCTGGAAGATGACACACCACAATCAGATAAAATTACTCTTGTATTTCACCATTGACAGCCCTTTCCCGAAGACGGGTTTAAAAAGCCACCATTAATGGTTATTCAGCCTCCTTAAAGCAACATTTGAATACTAAAGTAGTTAATGAGCATGGCTCTGAATGTACAGAAGTGGGAGGGAGTGTTGGTTATTGTCTGAGTGCCAGATCTCAGGAAATTACACGTCTTTGTCTATTATGTGTCCTTTGGTTAGTAATAGAAATATCAACACAACATGTCAACATAACCTATTGCTAAGTACTACAATTATTTTAATCTTTGTTGAGGGAAAATGTATATTTTTATATAGGACAAAGACCCTTCTAACCTTTCCTGCAACATACTTTTAATTGGAATGTGTAGTAAAGAAGTGACACTACACACAAAAACCAAATTAGCTGAGCTTGTTCCTAGTGCATCGTGTTTAGAGATGGACCCAAAGCCAAACCAGGTTCTAAAGCAGATTGGATCAGCTGAAACTCAGACTTAAAGGGACACTAAAGTCCCATAATCCAAAAAATCAACTCTGTGCCATTCGTTTCTATTATTCACAGGGAGGTGAGAACGCTTATTCTCACCTCCCTGTGAATAATAGGATGCTCGGGGGACCTGGAACTTACCTTACCGCCGTTCCACTCGCAGCCGCTCCTTCACTGACAGTCGCTCTGTCCCGACCGCATGCCCTATCTTAGGTGCATGCGCGCCAATACAATAGATAGGGTGCGCGATCGGGAGAGAACAGCTGTTTAGTGAAGAAGCGGCTTGCGAGTAGAGAGCGGTAAGGTAAGTTCTAGGTCCCCCGAGTGTCCTATTATTCACAGGGAGGTGAGAATAAGCGTTCTCGCCTCCCATTGAATAATAGAAAGAATGGCACAGAGTTGATTTTCTGGGTTTAGTGTTCCTTTAAGACTTTTTTTTCGCTAATTAGCAGATGATCGAGAATGTTCAAATTTAGGGATTTTAAATTTTCAATATTTCTAGAAATTTTTAATTTACAAAATTGAAAAGTTTCTAAAAAAAAAAACCTCTAAAATTCTATCCGGAATGCCAAAACAGGAAGCGCCTGAAGTTCCCAGTACTGGAAAGTGTTTTTTTTTTTTTTAAGATTTTGCCCATTCATACGTATTCCCCAGACCATTTGCCAGGTCGCTGAGCCATTTACAGTAAGTTACCATTGTTATTTATATATTAATTTTAGGCGGAACTTTCAGATTTTTCAACTCCTGTTGACTTTCGTTTTTCGCATTCCGATTTTGAAAAACTGCAAATCTGCAGTTAGGCAGGAAATATGTGTATTGCTGAGTATGTTGGATGTATGTCTCTATTCAACCTCAAATACTATACAGTACTATACTATACTATACAAAAAGAATCTATAAAATAAAATAAAAATCTGTAAAATACAGCACAAAGTTTTGGTGAACATGCCTTTGGCAAGCACTTAACAAAGACATGTTCACTGAAACTTGATGTATTTTATTCAAACTAAACATGGGGTCACATTAAAGCTGAGTACACACAGTACCAATCTATAAGATTCTGTCTGTCATCTTTTAATCGCGGCCAACTCCCTATATTTTATTACAGGGGGCCAACCGATACTGGGGGTAATTTTCCATCCGCAACCACCTTTTTCGATGCTAAGCCTGAATGTTCATCAGCATCGGAAAAAGTTGTTACACATGGACACAAGTTACTGAAAAAGGACAGAGCCCATCGGTACCGATAGAATTGGCCCTTTATCGGTAATGTGAGTAGAAGGCTTAAAGGACATATATTAAAACAAAAAACTGGTCAAATGTCAGTTACCTGCCCCCAACCCCAACTCATATATTCTGCATTTTATTAACTGCATTACTAACCAGATGTTTAAAGATAATTATTGCCCTGGCAGAGTATGCTGGCTCCTTCCTTCATGCAGTCAAGGCTGTGACTGCTAGATAGAAAGAAAGAGAGGATCAGGGCACTGAATCTGATAATAACTAAATAAGTTTAGTGCAGGCGCAAGTCTAATAGAAGATACACAATAATCAAATGAAAGAAAGCAAAGTAGACTGCAACACTGTCTAGCAAAAATATGAAAACCGTCCTTTGTTTAAATATTGTTGTGGGGACACAGGTTAAAAACAATTAAAAACAGCATATCTCACCCTCATATAGTGTACATACTAGGTATTGAATATATAAAGGTATGACAGGATAAGTAGTAAGTCAACTGATGAATCAAAAATACATAATAAGCAGAGGTATACTTATACCAGTAGAGAGGGAGAGGTAATGCAAGCAGGGGCGTTTCACCGAACGCGTTTCGCTCCGACGCCGGTACTGGGAGCTTCTTCAGCGTGGTTTAACCGTCTACACCCGTCGCTTTAAAAACCCTATTACGCCCCTCCCCTAATCGCGCGCCTTGATGACGTCACCAATAGACTACAATCACGCTGCTATTAGATTGTACAGCATGCGTGATAGTCTTGCGAGAGTTCGAGTCTCTGTGGGGGCGTGTCAGCATTAATGAACCTATTACTCGCATCCCCGTGCAGCAAGCAGAGTTAACACCTTAGGTGCTGAATATCTTAAGTCAAATAGTGCAACAATACTTATAAGTGCAAAATAGATACAAAATCAAATATCACATTGGTCTAAAAACAGGTAAGTACAATTTAACTAATTCAACAGTATAGTCATAGGTAACCCTTGTATCTAATAATGTAATCTTCTAGAAAATGGTCCTTACAGTGTACTGATCCCCACTAAGGGCTATACACAAGATATATGTTCCATTCAAATGTCCATCATAAGAACAAATACTGTCACCAAAGTCCGTTGTAGTTCGTACACCTAGTAAAGACAGTCCAAGAGGGATCCTTAGCTATTGATATATCCACACAGATAACTGATTATAGAGCTGAAGCATTGGCTCTGGAGGAAAGATTCCGTAAGAGAGGATACCCTCAACATTTACTTAAAAAATCCAACAGGACAGCAGCTAAATTCTCCCAACAAGAATTACTTATCCCTAAGAGACGTACAGAAAACAACAAGGTACGATACATAACTAATTTTAATGACAACTGGTCAGGGATAAGGCAGGCCTTTGAAAAAAACTGGCATATTTTGACAGCAGATCCCTCCCTTTCTTTATTTATCCATGAAAAACCACAACTGACTGCAAGACGCTGCAGAAATATTGGAGATCAACTTATGCATAGCCACTTCGAGAGACAGACCATACGCTTAGGGACAGGACAGAGATTGAAAGGCACCTATATTTGTGGTGAGTGCAACTTTTGTACCTTTATGGACAAAACAGATCACATATGGGACACCAGTAAGATGAGAAAATTTCAGATTAAACAATAAATTAATTGTAAATCCCACAATGTGATCTATTGCCTAAAATGTCCTTGTGATATGTTATATGTGGGAATGACTGGTCAAAAATTAAAACAAAGACTAGCGAGACATTTGTCTCATATTAGATTAGCTAGAAGAGACCAACAAGAGGGAAAAACCTTAACCACAGTAGCCAGCCATTTCCTGCATGCACATAGTGGGTCAACTGATGGTCTGAAATGCATTGGTCTGGAGCAATTAAAGCAAAACATGAGGGGAGGTAATATGCAGAAACGGCTTCTACAAAGAGAAGCACGGTGGATATTCCTTCTCAATACCTGTGCTCCGCTGGGGATTAATGAAGCACTTGATTTAAATGTTTTTCTATAATACTTATGCATCTACAGGCTTCGGGATGTCCAGTACAGTTTCAGTTGATTGGCTCTCTCTCTGATCGACCTAAGGATCTGTGTCTAATAGGATGTAATTGGATTAAGAAACTGACCATGTAATACTCAGCTAGTCCTCTCTTTATGTCACTGACAGGAATATCTACTATGCATCCCTTAATCCGGATTGACTGGAGTAATATATGGATGGGTACAGTCGGTGGAAACGCTTGCCCATAGCATTTCTATATTATGGAAATTACTAATTTACTCTTGGACAAAAGTGGATTCATGTCCCTACACACACGCAGGACCAAACAAGTACTTTTCTTGGATTGTATCCTTCCAGTTCTCTATTCTTGGCTGGATGGATCTTTACAGTGACTACTGATACATGGATATATCAATAGCTAAGGATCCCTCTTGGACTGTCTTTACTAGGTGTACGAACTACAACGGACTTTGACAGCTTTCACAGAACACATTAATGCGGTGGACCAAAACATTAAATTCACAAGGGAAGAGGTACAAAACAACAAACTGGCTTTCTTGGACTGCTTGGTAGAAGTTAAGGAAAATGGTAAACTGGAAGTAGAGGTTTACAGAAAACCAACACACACAGATCAGTATTTGATGTTTGACTCCCACCACCCTTTAGATCACAAGCTGGGTGTCATCAGAACCCTGCAACACAGAGCCGAGAACATCCCCACTAGCACAGAGGCGAAGGCTAAAGAAATGAAACATCTCAGAGGAGCCCTTAAAACTTGTGGATATCCAGACTGGGCCTTTGTCAAAAGAAGTAGAAGGAAAGAAAAGAACACAAATACCAACAGTGAAGGGGAAAAGCAAGACAGGAGGAAGAACATGGTCATCCCATATGTAGCAGGGGTCTCTGAGAAATTAAGAAGAATTTTCAAAAAACATCGTATCCCTGTCTGCTTTAAACCGAACAACACACTGAGGCAGCAATTGGTACATCCAAAAGACCCAATACCAAAACACAAGAAAAGCGACATCATATATGCGGTGCAGTGCAGTGAAGAATGCTCTGATTTGTATGTGGGGGAGACCAAACAGCAACTGCATCAACGTATGGCCCAGCACAGAAGAGCCAATTCCTCGGGTCAGGACTCAGCCGTGTATCTGCATCTTAAGGATAAAGGACATACCTTTGAAGATTGTAATGTTAACATACTGGCGAAGGAACGTGACTGGTTCAAGAGAGGTGTTAAGGAGGCCATTTATGTGAAAATAAAGAAACCAAGCCTAAATAGAGGTGGGGGGGTTCGACACCAACTGTCTGCCATGTACAATGCTGTTTTAACACCTTACTCTGGGCGTTCCTATAACACCTCTTAGCCACTATCTAATCACACCCTTAACACCTGGCTGTGATATGCTAATTGGGATTTTCCAGGGTACATAATTGCCACAGATTCTTGTACAAGTCGTTCTGAATTGAGAAAGCCAGTCGGATGACTAGCGAAACGTCTTCAAGAACTACATTTCAAGTCCAGTTGATCTAATTGAATACAACAGATATGTTGAATTAGTTAAATTGTACTTACCTGTTTTTAGACCAATGTGATATTTGATTTTGTCTCTATTTTGCACTTATAAGTATTGTTGCACTATTTGACTTAAGATATTCGGCACCTAAGGTGTTAACTCTGCTTGCTGCACGGGGATGCGAGTAATAGGTTCATTAATGCTGACACGCCCCCACAGAGACTCGAACTCTCGCGAGACTATCACGCATGCTGTACAATCTAATAGCAGCGTGATTGTAGTCTATTGATGACGTCATCAAGGCGCACGATTAGGGGAGGGGCATAATAGGGTTTTTAAAGCGACAGGTGTAGACGGTTAAACCACGCTGAAGAAGCTCCCAGTACCGGCGTCGGAGCGAAACGCGTTCGGTGAAACGCCCCTGCTTGCATTACCTCTCCCTCTCTACTGGTATAAGTATACCTCTGCTTATTATGTATTTTTGATTCATCAGTTGACTTACTACTTATCCTGTCATACATTTATATATTCAATACCTAGTATGTACACTATATGAGGGTGAGATATGCTGTTTTTAATTGTTTTTAACCTGTGTCCCCACCACAATATTTAAATAAAGGACGGTTTTCATATTTTTGCTAGACAGTGTTGCAGTCTACTTTGCTTTCTTTCATTTGAAGGCTGTGACTGCTGACATCACAACCAATGATTGACTGCTGTTTCACCTACTGCATCTTCTGCACATGCTCATGGGTATAAAAACTCTTTGAGCAGAGGCAGGAGGCAGATCAAACTTATTATTAAATCTCTGCTTACAAATTCATGTAAATAAAACGGTTGGGGTTGAGGGCAGATAACTGAAAAGTAACCAGTATTTTGTTTTAAGGATGGACATGCCCTTTAATGCCCTGTAGATTTTTTTAAATGGAGGTGACCAGTCTACATAAGGACTTCCCTCAATGCTTTTCTATAGAAGCCAAAGAAAGAGCTACTTTTAATCTATGATAAAACTAATGAAAAATGGAATATGACAAAACTAACGTAGTGAGATAATGTAGATCAAATCGCTAAGGAGCAGAGAAGGGGGCTAGTAATGGAAATTAATGTTGAAAGCTCCCTAGCATGCAAAATTATTGATATCATTCCCATAGCTCTTAATGTAATTATCTACTCCATATGCATGGCAGTCCCAACTCATTTTTTATTGTGCTTCAATTAATACATTGAAAACCTGTCTTCTTATCAGAATGCGCCCTTATAATAAAAAAATATATATATATCAGTGTGCCTTATTAACTATCATGAAAATAAGGGTAGACAGATCGAATCGGCAGTAAAGGTTTAGAGGAACAAAGAAGGGTTGAAAGAATGTATCATATCTGTGATCAAATATGTACGAGTTTTATTAATGTACATAAACTGCAAGATAAATATTTAGTTATGTTTCAATGGATATCAGAAAAACAACTGTTTCCTTCTATTCGTCATAGAGGAGGAACCACTTTTCCATGGTCAGTTTCTTGCTCTTCCTGATGTTGCTGATAATGAATAGAGATGGCCGAATTCACTGAAATCTGTTCTGCTTGTAAATTAGAAAAACAATCCAAAAATTCAACAAAGTAGACCCATTAAAATCAATGGGAGTTAAAAAATCTGAAAGTTCTGCCTAAAACTAAGGTATAAATAGCAGTAGTAACTTACTGTAAATATCTCAGGGACCTGGACAATGCCCAGAATCTTTAAATAACTAGTACTTCATGTGCTTCCTGTTTTGGCATTCTGCATAGAAAATTTTTATTTGTTTCTAGAAATTTAGAATTTCCAAAATCAAAAATTGTTGAAATTTCTTAAATTTTCAAAAATAGTTCTGCAGTTCGTAAAAATCCCAAAAAGTCACAAATCCACAAATTCCGAGTTCTGCTTCCGGTTTGGATTCAGGTCCATCTCTAATCATGAAGTTACATTGAACATCAATTTATATGTTTGAATGAGATCAGCCTAATGAATTTAGTTCACCTAGATAAGATGGTAAATATAGGATAGCCAGATATTAAATTGCTTGCACTGGCACATTGCATTTCCTTAGATTTCTCCATTAAAATATCTATCAGGACAAAACTTAGATGGTCATAGTCAATAAAAAATGTTCCAGTCGGGTGCGGACTACAATGCTACACACTACAATAATAAATATTCTTATACAATGTTCCCACTTCTGTATTCATTTTCATTGTTTCCTCATGGCAGTGCACCAAGCAATTATTTGGGGATCCACGCTAGGGTCAAACTTCATATACTTGTTGTCAGTGTTGCAATTGTGTGTTTCTTTCTTGCCCTTTGCAGAACATCGTCAACACTTGGCTAAATTCATTTAGGATCAAACATCTAGACTCAGTGTTATTTTAAAAACAACTAAAAAAGTTTCTTGGGTTTTAGGCTAAGATGTTCAGGTGGCAATTGTCAATCAGCAAATCCTACAGATTTGATAAGATATATCTTCTTTTTCTCACCCTTATTTCTGCATATCTGGATCCACTTTATTGTGGCCTATGGAAAGTTAGGAACTGAGGAGAAATTATCTTTTACAGATGCGTGAAGGACATTTAAAACATCATCATAAGCTATAAGCATCTTTATAGACGTTCCATGCATATAACTGCATTTGGGCAACGAACTGAAAATGACTGATTGGTCCACAGGTTAAATTGTGGCATTTGGGGTCAATTATCATGAATGCGCCATTATTATCAAGTCAGTCTTCCTGCACTCCCCCAACAGCTCTAACTTTGTTCTTTGTTAATTTTCTACAGCCAAGTTTATGAGAAGCACAATTAACTGTTAGCTGTGACCATTGTGTTTATAACTGTACCAAGTAAGGTGGGACTCTCTGCACATTTAAGAACTATTAATAGACACGGAACCCCTCGGGTCCGAAATCCGAATGTTCCGTCCAACAGATCGTTCGGATTTCAGGACTTCGGATGCCATTTTCAATGACTATCAAACGTTCAAGCTATTTTCGGTAATCCTCGAAAATACCCTTGAACGTTCGATAATCCTCAAATACGATCAGAAACTCGAAAATAGTTTCCGATCATATTTTTGAGCATTATCACACATTCACTGGTATTTTCGAGGATTATCGAAAATAGCTTGAACGTTCAATAATCATCAAAATGGGATCCGAAATCCCGAAAGCATGTTCCATTTTCGGGTTTTTCGGATCTTCAGCATTTTCCCGAGATCCGTAAATCTGAAAATGGAATGAACCTTAACAGTTTCGTCCATCTCTATCTATCAATACTTAATTCCTCTGGGAAACATGAAATGTTGTGGGGGTAAATTTTGGTATCAGGGAAACTTCATTTTTCCCCCCACCAAAATGGATTGCAGTTGGTTGGCCTGTTTCCTGTTAATGACACAGTTAGTACATTTGTCATGGTAGATATTTCAATAAATTATTTGGCAGTAAAACTACTTTTCACGTCTAATGGTACAGCTGTGCATCTTCAGTTCAAAGAAAGATGAAGAGGGGACACACCTGGGCATTTTTATACATAAAGTTCAAATAATTAAAATTATTTTATGAGAGATGTAGGAACAATAAGGATGCACCAATCAGAGTGGATCAGAAAGCTCCACTTGACAAACACTACAGAACAGAATTTTCCCGGAATACAGTCTGTTTTCATTTGGGGCATTTGTTTGCTACATGGCGCTCTTATAAAATACACTCTGAAGTTGATTTCTTTTCCCCTTTGGTTATAAATCATCAAAGGAAGGCTGAGAAATAAAGTGTCAATTAATAATGAATCAGAGATTAACATCCAGCTGTACTAACAATGGTCCAGTTATTAGTATAAAGTGTATTACGTCATCCACATAATCTTTATTTACCCGGATTTGCAGATGTAAGATTGTGAAATATAAAACCTGGGTAATCACACATTATTACAGATTGGTTTCTAGAATTAATATGATGCATTTTATTTCTTATGTTGTTGAGGGAATTAGTACAGCAAAATATGACAATGCAAAATCTACAACTCAGTAAAACTATTGGAAACTACATTGGTAGAATCTGACCATATGCTGGAATTAAAAAAATTCTATTAGATAAATATTACCTAACAGAAGTAAGAGAGGATGTTAAAAAGGGCAGCTATACTGGTTAGCACTGATGCCTTGCAGCACTCCTGTGCTGCCATACCACTTACCTTACCTCCAGCTGTTCCAGATTTCCTGCTGCCATACCACTTACATTGCCTCCAGCTGTTCCAGGTTTCCTGCTGCCATACCACTTACCTTACCTCCAGCTGTTCCAGGTCTCCTGCTGCCGTACCACTTAAATAGTAACATAGTAATTAAGGTTGAAATAAAGACATACGTCCATCAAGTCCAACCTATTCACTTTTTTTTTTTTCAACCCTACCTAACAGTTGATCCAGAGGAAGGCAAAAAACCCCAGCTAAAAAGGGGGAAAAAATTCCTTCCTGACTCCAAACGGCAATCGGAAAGTATCCCTGGATCAACCAGATCTATATGCATTAATACCAGTAATTCTCAATATTTTTTAGTTTTAGAAAGTTATCCAGGCCTTTTTTAAAGTTATTCAATGAACTTGCCATTACCACCTCTGCTGGAAGACAGTTCCACAGTTTCACCGTTCTCACTGTAAAGAAACCTCTCCTAACCTGAAGATGAAACTTCTTTTCTTCCAGCCTTGAAGAATGTCCACGTGTCCTCTGATATGACCTATTAGTGAACAATGCACCAGAGAGTTCATTGTATGGGCCATTAATATATTTATATAAGGTTATCATGTCCCCACGCAAACGTTGCTTCTCCAATGTAAACAGCCCTAACTTGTCTAATCTGCCTGCATATTCAAGCCCCTCCATTCCCCTTATTAATTTAGTTGCCCTTCTCTGAACTGCCTCAATTTCCAAGATGTCCCTTTTGTATATGGGATTCCAAAACTGCACCACATATTCCAAATGAGGCCTTACCAGTGCCTTGTAAAGAGGGAGAATAATATTACATTACTTACATTACCTACAGCTGTTTCAGGTCCCCTGCTGCCATACCACTTACATTACATCCAGCCATTCCAGGTCTCCTACTGCCATAGCACTTACCTTACCTCCAGCTGTTCCAGGTTTCCTGCTGCCATACCACTTACCTTACCTCCAGCTGTTCCAGGTCTCCCACTGCCATACCACTTACCTTACCTCCAGCTGTTCCAGGTTTCCTGCTGCCATACCACTTACATTACATCCATCCATTCCAGGTCTCCCACTGCCATATCACTTACCTTACCTCCAGCTGTTTCAGGTCTCCTGCTGCCATAACACTTACATTACCTCCAGCTGTTCCAGGTTTCCTACTGCCATACCACTTACCTTACCTTCAGCTGTTCTAGGTTTCCTGCTGCCGTACCACTTACATTACCTCCAGCTGTTCCAGGTCTACTGCCATGCCATTTACCTCACTTCTGTGTCCTGTTTCACCATCATACTTCATTCAGGACTGTCTTTGAGTGCCGTTCACCAACCCAGTCGACACTCTTACCCCACTGAGTCATGGGCCGTCTGTTCCCTTTATCAGTGTGTACCCAGGCTTAGAAGTGGTAGGTGTTGCCACTTTCACCATCAAGGCTCCACCCAAAGAACCTGACACAAACGTTAAAGGCACGGTACTGTATCTCTACTTGGTGATACCGCACTTTATAAACAGGGACCTTAGTTTGTAGTCTTTGTGATTCCATCAAACTGAGCTTCAAGCCATACAGAAGTAACCCTGGTTGTGTACTGAGCGTCTAATTAAAGTAAAGAGAAATCCCGCTCAAAGTAGAATTTTGTTTAATGTAATAAAGCAGGTCATCTTAATACAAAGGTTCTAACAGTAGCTTTCACAGCTAAAATAATCCCCGCTCAGGTTAAAAGGCAACCTCTTGTGCTTTGCTGATAAAATGAATGTTTATTAAATCTAAATCAGCCACGCGTTTCAGATTTTTTTTTAGCATAATTTCTTTGAAAGCAACTTGGCTAATTTTTTCGTTCCTGGCTCATTTGTAGTTTGCAGCTTATTTCTTCTCATAAATAACGACTTGGCGCTAATAGGTTTATAATGAAAAATAAATAATTTCTCCATTATTGTAGATGTTCGCGTTTGTTTTTGTCTTAGTCAAATTTTTTAATTTAATTGCTAATGTACATTCAATAACAGTGTTAAGGATTACATTATATGGTGTATGATCAGTTTAATTTTAGGGCAGTGTCGGTAATTGAGAGATAATTACATTGTAGGTATTGTTTTTATTAGTAATTAGTACAGAATCTCATTCTCTTCATGTTGTAAATTAAGATACAATATTCATTTAGAGGCAGCTGTGGGTATTGATTGAGCTATATTGTGCCGTCAGTGTTAAAAGTTTGGTAAAAACTGTTCTGAAGAGGATCAAATTATGGGGGTGTTGGGGTCTGTGTTCATTAAATATTTGAATTCTCAAAAGATATATAGGGTGAAAGAGACATGAATTTTGTAACCACTTGGATTGTGCTGGAAATGTAGTTGGTTATCCTAAATTTTAATTGGCCATGAGGTAGGTATAGATTCAAGGACATTGCTCTGATTTCCTAAAGGTGGGTTTTAGCCTGCACAGCCTAAACTATCCAATTTTCCACAATGACACTTACAGTAGCTGTGCACCCGTACTGGCAAGTAGAGATGTTCAAATACTGCCGGGTTTCATTTTCAGATTTTCGGAATTTTGGAAAAAATCCAAAAACCCATAGAACTCAGGGTAGAAAAAGCATGGCAATTTACAGTAGACGGCTCAGAGACCTGGGAATTGGTATGGGGAGTAAAAATGAACTTCCTTAATAGGTATTTTTGAGTTTCTGCAGGCTACTTTAAAGGGTTACTGAATATAAAAGGCAACTTTCGAGGGTTACCAAAAGAAGCCTTGCATATTTGCTAACCCTCAAAAGTAGCCTAAGTAACCATTGAAAGTAGCTCCATATCGAAAATACTGAAAGTTCTGAGATCCGAAGTTCCGAATTGGACACAGATTCCATCCCTACTGGCAAGTATTAGTTTATTTTGCAGTGTTTAAGAGGATGCTGATATTTTTACAGAATAAACAGTGTCTGTTACAGTTTCAGGGTTTGAGGGGTTCTTTACGTGGTCATGAAATATAATTGTGCCTTTTAAGTTGCAATTAGAGATCTTCGAAAACAGCGAAGTTCCGTTCTGTTTTCGAACTTTGGGAATTTAAAAAAAATTAAAAAAACCCCAAACAAGAGTTCCAATTGAATTAAAGGTAGAAATACCTATAGTATGTTAGTGTAAATTACGCCGGGACCTGGAATATGGTTAGTGGAACACGTACAAATCACCAAAACATAATAAAAACAAATTTCCTTTACATGCGAGATATTTTTGAGTTTTCACATACATAAAGTACAAGGCTACACTAGAAAATAAGCTTGTGTTCGGTAACCCTAACAAAATAGTTAGTTGTGTATAAAGGAAGTTTTTTATTCCTCTCAAAATAACCCTCGAAAATAGCTTCGGTAACCCTCAAAAGAAGATTCGGTAACCCTCAAAAGAAGATTCGGTAACCCTCGAAAGAAGATTTGGTAACCTTCAAAAAAAGATTCGATAACCCTCGAAAGTAGATTCGGTAACCCTCGAAAGTAGATTCGGCAACCCTCGAAAGTAAATTCGGTAACTTTCAAAAGTAGATTCGGTAACCCCCGAAATTAGATTCGCCAACCCTCAAAAGTAGATTCGCCAACCCTCAAAATTTGGTAACCCTCGAAAGTAGATTCAGTAAACCTCGAAAGTAGATTCGGTATCAGTCAAAAGTAAATTCGGTAACCCTCAAAAGTAGATTCGGTATCCCTCGAAAGTAGATTTGGTAACCCTCAAAAGTAGATTCGGTAACCCTCGAAAGTAAATTTGGTATCCCTCGAAAGTAGATTAGGTAACCCTGGAAAGTAGATTCAGTAACCCTCATAAGTAGATTCGGTAACCCTCGAAAGTAGTAACTTTTAAAAGTAAATTCGGTAACCCTCAAAGGAAGGTTTGGTAACCCACGAAAATAGATTCAGTAACCCCCGAAAGTAGATTCGGTAACCCTCGTAAGTAGATTCGGTAACTCTCAAAAGTAGCTCAAGAATCATCGAAAATAGGGCAGTTTCGAGCTCCTAAAGTTCTGATCGGTTCAGACAGTACATTGGACATTCGGAATTGAGAGCTCCAAGTCAAAATAGTGTCTGAATCAAATCTGAATCAGATCCCCAGTTGTAATGTAGTCCGCTAAAAAACTAGCATGAGAAGTAAAACATAATTGTAATTGAATTAAATCAGCAATTTTTATACATTGTGTGTGGGGGGTAATGGGGTGTAGTTTACCTTTAAGACAGCCAACGTAATGTGGATTAAATTTTAGCAAGTAAACTATTTTTCACAGTTCTTAGTTTACTAACATACTATATACAGAATGCAACATATTGTTTTGTAAGCCATTAGTCAATAGTATATATTTGTGATAACCTACAAGAACAGCTGTTATGCGAGGCTTTGGGATTTATGTGCCCTGTTGCAATATTTGCCGGGTTTAATAGAAAAGAAATAGGAACCTTGACTGGGAATTATTGTGGGAATATTTCATCTTTGTTACACTCATAAAGGTTTAACTGGACTCCTGGGAATTGGCGCTTTGTAAATGATTGGCTGTGAAATTTAAACATTCCATTGGCGAGTTAATGTTATAGTGTCTCGTACGTTAAAAGGCTAACATCATATATATCTATAAATAGATATCAAATTGTATATTGGTAAATCAGCCTCGAACACCAAATTGCATTGGTTAGAAAGTTTGAGAGGTGTAAGTCTAATCTGAACTGCCTGATATTCTGTTACCTCTTTCTGCTTCCTGTTCAGTTAGCAGCTGTCAGTCAGAAAACAAATGACATCACAGCCATTGTTATTTCCCTGAGCATGTAAAAAAGCTTGCAGAGATTAAAAGGAAGGTGGAAACTTGGACAGTGGAAAGGGGGAGAACATTATTTTGCAGCATAACAGATTAGTCCCACATCTGTCAGCTTTCTTACTACCGTAGCTTTGGGTTTTGGGTGTGATTTAACTCTACCACAAAACATTAACAGACCCCTAAATTAAGTTCGTTCAAATATCTATGGGACAAATAAAAGGGGACTTCTCCAGTGCAGACCGGATAAAGTATTTCTCCCACGGCTGTAGTAGGTCTTGAGACAGTTTGTATATGATAAAGTATAGTGCCATTAGCACAGTGTGTCAATCCTGTGGCTGCCCCACTTGTCTCTGTATATATAGATGTATGGGCACCTAAAAGGCTTTTGCCTTCATAATCTACCCCACAACCCATATCCTATATACTAACCGAGATGTATAAAAATGGATCATGGACGCAGAAGCTCGAGAGCTGCGTCATCAATACTCCTCCCACTGTCCGTGTGCCACTGCCTTGGAGAAGCTGAGCCCTACTTGCGCATGCATGAGAGAGACATTAATGCTGTTTCCAGGAGGGGTAAGAGAGACAGAGTGAGAGAGGAGGGAGAAAGAGAGAGAAAGAGAGGAGGGGGGAGAGAGAAGGGAAAGAGAGGGAGGGAGGAGAGAGAGAGAGAGAGAGAAGGGAAAGAGAGAGAAAGAGGGGGGAAAGATCTTAAAATGCAGGGATGAACGATTCTTTAAATTGTTGATGAAGGGAACATTACTTGCCAAGATATTCTCCAGCCCCTTTAATGTTGCTCTAGCCCTTGTGGTGGCCTCACTGACTAGTTTCTCAAAAATGTTAGATGGGTGTCACAACTGACCAATATTTTTTCCACTTGTGGATGTCTATCTTCATAGTGATCCATAGATGATTTCATACTTTAAAGGGCATGTCCACCCCATACCTTTTTGTATCCCTGTTCTGATATATATACTGGTCCTCTGTAAACCACATCTGTACTTAGTTAGTAAGATGGTTTGTAGACTCAGTCGGTAAGTTGTAATACTTACCTTCCACACTCCTCTTTTGTTCCGGGTTCTCATGATGCGATAATCTCTTGATTTATTGCATCTTAGGAACCCAGAAGGTAAGGTGCATGGAAGGTCGCGTTAACTGTCGGACGCGGCTGCTTTTGCCGCGACCGACAGTCCTTCCTCCTGGCCGACCGGTCCAATGTATTGAACGGTCGGTCAGGAGGAAAAATCGCTAGGGGTGTAAATAGCTTTAGAGTAGGTGAGGAGTGAACAATTCAATGGAGGAGACATGGAAAGCAGGTACATACTGTATATCATGTCAATGCTGGCAGCTGGAAGGGTTAAAGGTAATACCCTGCTGGCACTGAAAGTGTTAATGACAATACTCTGGGAAAGTGCTGGCACTGAAAGTGTTAATGGCAATACTTTGGGAAAATGCTGGCACTGAAGGGTTAATGGCAATACCATGGAAAGTGCTGGCACTGAAATTATTAAAGCCAATACTCTTGGAAAATCTGCTGGTGCTAAAAGAGTTAAACATCTCAGATCTCACTTAATTTCCCTGTTCTGCCCTACCCGGCTGGAAACAATTTCTGGGGAGAACACTGGTGCCACATACCGCGCATCCACTGAAACCGATCCTGTCCTTCCAATTAGTATGTATACACTCCCGCCTCACCTGGTACAGCGAGTGCCACTTACCAACTAGTAAAGAGTTCCCACTATAAAGAACAGCAGCAGTGGACAGTGTCAGAAGGTGGAAACCCAGCTGTAGATTGATAGGTGCCTAGGGCACCAAATTGTCTAGAAACGGCCCTGTTGGTACCATTCAATGTGCTTCCTGACACATTTATAAAAACTTTGGGCAGTTGTTCCAGGGGACCTATGTCTATATCAGGTACAAATGGGTTGAGCCTCTTTTTTGGGGGATGGAAGAGTAGGGTCAGTTCTTTCCAGCTAGACAGATTTGCTGTCTTGGGTGATGAAGTGAAGGAGGTCAGCTCAGAAATAGCAGGTATGGGGTGGGTTGATCCCAGGGGACCAGAATCTGTAATGTAAGGAGGGAGATTTTAAACTAGGTTTTGGGATGGAGGGTTCTTTTAATCTCATTTGGATAGATAGTACAGGGGGTAAGCAGGGTGTAGATAGGCCAGTGGTGGGAGAAAAAGGAGATAGCATAGAGGATATGGAGGCATGTGTATTAAAGAGCATTAATAAATTAAAGGATCATAATTTAAAATGTGTGTTTACAAACCTGAGAAGCTGGAATAGAAAAACTATAGATAATGGTTTTGAGCAAAAATGATTATGTAATGGGTATAGCAGAAACATGGTTAAATAATTCTCATAACTTGGCTATATTTAGAAGGATACTCCTTGTTTAGGCATGATAGAAAATAAGAAAAGGGAGGGGTGTGTTAAACAAGAGTTGAAACCATATTTCAAAGAAGAGATAACTGTGGATATTGATGTTAAAGTAGAGGCAATATAGGTGGATCTGGGCAGCAGGAAGGGTGGTAAAGTTATTGTTGGTGTCAGCTACAATACACCAAATGCTAGCAATTAGGAAGTGAGTCAGCTTCATATGCATATGAAGCAGGGCTACAAGTTTGGGGATCTGATTATGGGGGACTTTAATTACCCTGACAATAACTGAGTAGTGGAACTGCCAACACAACAAAGGCTGATGTGTTTCTAAATTTGCTACATGAGCAGGTGGTTGATGTTCCTACTAGAAAAGGCACTCTGTTGGATTTGGTAATATCCAATGCCAAAGGAGCATATTTTAGGTATGACTAGAAGCTAACAGAATTGTGAAATAAAATATTGTTATTTACAGTATTTACAGTATGTAATAAAAGTTCTTGGGGGAAATGCAATACGTACCTCTGCACTTCTCTTCCTGTCAAGGCAGTTAACGGCGCCATTGAAATCACGTTCGCTTTACGCTACAAAGTAGCGCAAAGCAAACTTTTTTTTTTGCATCGGGAGCCTGTGCCATTAAGAGTAAACGGCGCAGGCCCGGGGGAAAAATGGAGTTAACCCCACGCACACCCGACATAACATCGGGAAGCATGAGGTTAACTCGAATTAATCTCCAAAAACACAATATTACATCTCCCCCTTATCGTTAAAAATGGTACTAATTTGCCCCAACTAGGGGTAATGCAGAACAGCACAGAATAAAGCCTGCATTACCCCTATTCATGGATAGGCACACATGCAAAGGAGGCAGCAGGGGAATCAGCAGTCAATAATTAGTTGTGATGTCAGCAGTCACAGCTTTAAAGGACAATTAAACTCACCTTTTCCCCGATCCACTGCAGCATAGTACCCAGGATGAGGACCTAAAATCGCTAAGTCCTAACCCTGGGTACTTTCCCTAACTCCTGCACTACTTACCGCAAATCTGCTCCGCCGATCCACACTGTTCCACCTCAGTGTCAGTGACAGTCGCGAGGCAGCCAATTGGAAGACACGCCTCCTTGCAGAGCGTATCTTCCTATTGGCTGCCTCGCGATCTGTCACTGAAGCAGGAAGAGCGGAGGAATGGAGCGATCGGCGAAGCAGATTTGCGGTAAGTAGTGCAGGATTTAGGGAAAGTACCCAGGGTGAGGACTTAGCGATTTTAGGTCCTCACCCTGGGTACTATGCAGCTATGGAGGAAGAGGAGCGAGGGTGAGGTGAGTATAGTTGTCCTTTTTACTCCATGGAGAGAGGGACCAACTTACTCTGCTAGAATAAAGGCAATAATTACACTTAAATACCTAGTTAATAATACTTCTAATAATGTGCTGAATTAATTACTTGAGTTTGGGGGTAGGTAACAGTTATGTGACCAGTTTTTTGTTTTAAGGGTGGACATGTCTTTTAAGCAATCTCTTTATTGTCTCAGTTCATAATATGAACTTCTTGTTTCCAATTATGTGAATCAACCCAGAAAGCCTGGCCATTCTTTGATGACCATGGCCTATAATATGAGTTCCTTTAAGGTGTTTCACATGCTTAATTCTTGACTCCTTCAGTTACAGTACACCACTTGAGGTATTAAATTAAAGGATGTATTTGACCTGCAAAATATATTATTACAAAGGCATCTTCCATGTAGCATGTTTCAGATATGTAATGTTACACACTTACATAGAATTCTATGTCAGTGGGATAAGATAATTCCACATGAATGATGTATCTAGCTGTGCGTTGCTTTCATCGTCTTCTTTACGCCATTGTCACATTTATATAAAATGAATAGTAATGGTTGACTACTGATAACACATGCAATGCATATTAGATTTGTAGTAATAAGCGAAGATCTGTAAAAAACGTTTGATTAAATATGCAATGCGTCTTTTAACTTGAATGAATACTTAATAGTACAATGATATCACCAGCCTATCTTTGCGTTAGAGACACGGCAACCCAATCGGGGGCAAAGTTTGAAAGTAGCAAAGAGATTTATTTAATAGTAAATTTTTATTCATACACCAAGCCAAAGACAATAGGAAGACAATAAGATATTTTCAGGGATATGTACCGAGAGTCGATATTCTGCTATTTCTGACGGTTTCGATGTTGCACAAAAACAGATTCGCGCAACTGCTGCAACCAATGTAGTAAGCGGATATTATTATTTGACGCAATATTTAATATATATACATATTTATATTTAATGGCTCAAGTTGGAGCTTGTCAACGCAGGTCACCACCTACTAGAAGTCACTAGAAGTAATTATGTTACAGTCCAGTGCAGAGAAATATGCCCACGCACAAGCAAAAGATGTGGCCACTGGCCAAAAGATGGTGCACAAGCATTTATGTCTGTTTGAAGGCCTCAAGGTGTACTAGAAAGCAAGAAATATGGTGTCATTGATGGTTACCCAATCCAAGTAAATAATGCTTTTTTCTTCAGTAAAATGTTATCTATTATAGTTGTAGTTTACACATGTAGTTTACGACCGGCGATGCATGATGTGTATGAACGAACGTTTCAGCCGATAATCGGCCCGTGTGTGGGCACTTTATCGCCTGAAACGGTCTTTCCTTGGGAGATCTGTCAGGTCGGCTGGGCAACGATCCCCAAACGAACGTCCGCTTCGTTCGTACACATCATGCGTCGCGGGTCGGGACCCGCGATCGCACATGTGTACGAACCTTAAGGCTTTGCAGCTCCCCTTCAAGCATATGCAAATAAGGAACAGAGACTTCTGGGTAATTTCATGATGGGGCCATTAGTGGGGGGGAACATGTCACTATCATTAAAACCTGTTTAAACACTTCTTACTTGATGATCGGGCAATTGTCAGGTTTGCGCAAGCTACATTCGAGGGTTACGGTTAATTTCGAGGGTTACTGAACGATACTTTCGAGGGTTACTGATAATAGAACCATAAATTCGAGTGTTACCGAAATCAAACAATAAATTTGAGGGTTACCGAAAGTTGAAGGCTACATTCGAGGGTTAGCGAACGATACATTCTAGGTTTAGCAAAAATGAAAGACACTTTAGAGGGTTACCGAACGATACATTCTAGGGTAAGTGAAGGGCTCATGAATTCGATAATTATCAAAAATACAGCCGCAAGTTCGAAAAAGTTTGGGTCAATTACTAGTGAGGAAATTTTTTGGAATAAAATAAAGTTGGGTACACACAGTACCGATAAAGTCCCGATACCATCAGATCCAGATCTTGCAGATCCTGTCTGTCATCTTTCAGAAATCCTCCAAGTGTGTACCCAGCTTTAGTTTTGCAAGAGATCTGCCTCCACCCTTGGTTCACAGAGCTTTTATAAGCTTGAGCATAGGAAAAAGCAGGGGAAACAGCAGTCAATCATTGGCTGTGGTGTCACTTGGCACAGCCTTGATTTACTTCATGGAAGGAGATGCCAGCTTACTGGAGGCAATAATTATACTTAAAGGGTATGTCCACCCTTGAAATTTTTTTTTGCTATAACATTCCCCCTGTCCCCCCAGCCCCAACTGCTCTATTTTTAATTTTTATTTTCCTCCGCCGCACTGCCAGGCCCTCTGCTTGCGAGAAAATGCAAGCAGAGGGGTGGGACCGGCAGTCGCGTCTGTGATTGGCTGAGCGGCAGCCAATCACGGACGTGGCTACCGGGAGTTCAGTGCGGCGGAGGAAAGAGGGAAGGTAAGTAAAGTTTGGGGCACTTTCTAAAATTAAAAATAGAGCGGTTGGGGCTGGGGGGACAGGGGGAATGTTATATCTAAAGGGTTTTATGCTAGGGGGAGGGAATCCTAATCGGGAGGGAGAGGGAGGGGGAGGGGGATGGAGGGGGAGAAGGGCTGCAGTACGCATGCCAAACTTCTCCCGGAGGCCAGGTAGGAGGCAGAGTCCTATATGGGCTCTGCTATCCTCCTGTGGGCAGTTTTTGGGACTTTGGTGGGGGACTACAGGAGAACCTTATGGAGCTGGGATGTGAGGTAAGGATTAAACTACACTACATGATGGGGCCAGTAGTGGGGGGGATTATAGTTTTGGGGGTGGACATGCACTTTAAATATCTGGTTAATAATACATCTAATAATGTGCTGAATATATCAGTTGAGGTTTGGGGCAGGTAACAGACGTGTCCACGTGTCCATTTTTGGTTTTGGATGGGAGTTTTTTGTATTAAAGGGAACTAAACCCAAAATACAAAGGCAGCTCTACAGACTTTATAACTGTCAAATGTAAAACCATTTGTCTCTCACCTCTGAATTCAGCCTCTTAGTGTAGAAATCATTTATAGAACATTTTTGAGGACTGGCAATCTATGATGTCACGGCTGACTTCTAGTGTTGCCTCTTCCTGGTGGTCCAGGTACCAAAACAAAAACAGTGTTTGTTTCCCACTCCCCTTATGCTAAGCTGCATGTAAGTGTTGAACTCAGAGTCTCCACCAGCCAGTGTCTCCCAGCCAATCATCAGAGATAGCAGTGAATATTATTAGAAGATTTTCTTGCTCAAACAGAGTGGGGGAAGGTGTTAACCCTGTTCATATGTATTTAGGAAGCAACTTGTTAACCCTTTATATTTGGGAGCATTTTTGCAAGAGACCGTCAGGTTCATATACCCAGACTCACTGGGCAGATAAATGGAGTTAAAGTCGTGCTGTCATCTTTCAGAAATCTGTACTGTGTGTACCTAGATTAAGACCCAAACACGTAGTAAATCTAAATGTTGCAGTGCTAAGTACCATTGCATTAAATACAAACTGTATCAGCCAGCATCATGCTTCTAAAGAAAATACTAACAACCTTTATCATGCCTATGTAATAAAAGTTCTTAAAATCTGATTAGTTGGGGCAAAATTTGCACCATTTTTAATGATAAGAACTTTTAATACATAGGCCTGTATATGTATTCGGGTAGGCAAAGGTGGGAACCCTAGTTGGAAGAGGGTTTTTGTTTATGCAAAACTTCCCACAGGCAGCCCACCTGCTGCATTAATTTTATAGAACATGTTTGCATTCCCTCTAACAGTGCCCCTTTAATTGGCATTCCCTCCAATAATTCCTATTAATATGTACATTTATATAAACAACATGGTTGGTATGCAAGTGGCATACCCTCCAACATTCCCCTTTAATACGTACACTTATTGAACATGGTGCAGTGCTGCAGGTGGAGGATAATATAATGACCTTGATCTTAGCACAGCTCTAAGCTTTCTTAGCTTAGCTCTGTACTACAGGCTGTTGTTTTTATACAGACAGCAGAATTAAAAACACACTCTTCCTACCCTCCAACATTCCCTTTAATAAGGTACACTGAGGAGAAATGCATTGCACAGAGCTGTCTAAGATTAGGTTCATTTCACTATCCTCCCCTACAGTTCTGCACCATGTAGTTTCTATAAAAACACACTCTCCTACCTCCAACATTCCCTTTAATAAGGTACACTGATGAGAAAAGCATTGCACAGAGCTGTGCTAAGATTGAGTTTCACTTCATATCCTACCCCTACAGTTCTGCACCATGTGGTTTCTATAAAAACACACTCTTCCTCCCCTCCACATTCCCTTTATAAGGTACACTGATGAGAAAAGCATTGCACAGAGCTGTGCTAAGATTAGGTTCACTTCACTATCCTACCCCTACAGTTCTGCACCATGTGGTTTCTATAAAAACACACTCTTCCTACCCTCCAACATTCCCTTTAATAAGGTACACTGATGAGAAAAGCATTGCACAGAGCTGTGCTAAGATCAGGTTCACTTCAATATCCTCCCCCTAGAGTTCTGCACCGTATGGTTTCTATAAAAACACACACTTCCTACCCTCCAACATTCCCCTTTAAGAAGCTACACTTTCCACTAATATTGCTGCAGCTGACAGGGAGAGCTAGAGACCTTCACACTTAGGGCCATATTTATAAAGTGTGGTATCGCCTTCTTTAGGGATCATTATGGCGATCGTTAATTTATGATCGCTATCGGAAATCTTGTAAATGTATGATAGCGAATGTAAATCTATGACTGCCCGTATAATATCATTACGGTAGTTTACAGCACGGTATACTACTGCCACGGTCCTACAGTAACGAAAACCTGTGGTATTGCAAGTTTTTAAATATGGCCCTCCAACACTTAAACAATACATTGCAGGTGAAACATACAAAGACACGTGTCTGTAACTGTGAATAGTGCATGTTTATTACAAACCATGTGTGCTACATGTTTCTGACCCACTTGTCCTTCTTCAACATGTAGAACGCTTGTTTTGCAATAAACCTGCACTATTCACAGCTACAGACCTGTGTCTTTGTGTGTTTCACCTGCAATAATCGAATTTACAGAATGTTCGCTAACCCTACAATGTATTGATCGCTAACCCTCGAATGTCCCGAAGTCCCAAAATCCAGACGATCTGTCATTCGGATTTCAGAACCAAGGGGTTCTGTAGACGATTGAAGTCGGACCCGGATCCCATCTCTAATATACATAAGGAAAACATACATGTTACATACAAGGGTAGTGCAAGTGATACAAAGTGCAAATAATTTAAGTGCTGATCCAGCAGCATTTAGTGTGGTAAGTTACAGCATTACTGTGGTATAATAGGATGGAGGGTTATATCAGTTAGCGTGACTTAAACTTCTTCATTGCGGCAACAATTTAACCACACAGTCACTGCAATCAATGTTATATGCCTATAGTGGCACTCTTTAACACCACCTATGGCTGGCATTAATAGTGGCAAAATTGCAATGCACCGAGAGCGGATATTGGCATATAATATTGCCCGGGGCGATTGCCCTGGGGAGCTGGATTCCACAAGTAGGTAAAGGTGCATTTGTTAAATGCCTTGTGGGCAGAAGTCTTGACTAGAAAGTAAAAAAGCTGAAACAATACAATAAGTAGGAAGATTAGTTACAAGATAGACTCACTTTGTGGCATCAACATTGTCAATTCTTCAACACTTAATTTGTCTATTGTTCATAAACAAGACATCAGTACAATCTAATCTTGTAAAAATCCCATTAGGGATGTCCAAGGGACATTGCAATGTCATCAAAATGCATCGACAAGTGTTTGTTCCCTTAAACAAACCAACAAACACGAACATAGAAAAAAGCATCAGTATTTTCTTATTCATATCATCCATAAATTATTGCCTCATGTGAAATAACAAGCCCCATGAATATAAGAGTCTGTATTTTGCAATCTGCATCTGTCAAAAGCATTCAGGTACAAAAGCCATGAGTTCCTCACATGAATCAAACCCTCCCAAACACACAGATGGTGTTTCTGCCTACTTTGTGATTTACATCTGAGTGCTACCTCTGGGAGCAAGTTTCTGACTGATTTTTACACCAAACAGTATAGTTTAAGGCCAAACTATGAAATAGTAAATGTAAAAAATCAGGGAAAAAACTTCATGCAATGGGCTTTGCTTGCTTCTTCTCTTTATAGAATGAATATGATCGTAGCCCTTCACGATGAGAGTTATAAGTGTGTACTTTATTGAAATGAAGGTCTGGACTCTTTTTGAGATAACAGTATATCTTGTCCATATCCCCTTCATGAGCGTAAATGATTATTTCTGGAGGATTAGAAAAATGATTCCCATATGCTTTAATATATTAAATACTTAATGTAATATTTAAATGTTGACCTCTTTAAAGAATGATTCTATCCATCCATATGTGTGCAAGGAAAGTTAAATCTTACTGGTATTCTAGATTTTATAAACCCTTGTTAACAATAAGAAATTGGGCTTCTCGTATAAGGATAAGTGATAAACTTTTCTGCTACAATTCGGATTTGTTTCCTATTTTCCCGCCTAATATCTAAAGTCAGCTAAGCACAATAATCTCTTTTTAAAAAGTATATCTCCTTATCTCCTTTGCATCACATAGTCTACAGTTTTCATGGCTGAGCCTTTTTCATTTTTCCTCTCCCTGAAACTGCCATTTTTTCCACTACTGCCGGAAATCAAAAAGTTTTGATAAGCGTTGACAGATTTGAAAAGAACACACCAGGGTCAACTTGACATTGTGCATTTTACAGTACAAGTAAATCATAGGGATATTAGAAGTCAACGCAACAGGCTACGTTTTTTTTAATGGTCTCGGAACACCAAAGTAACTTTTTCACTAGCGTAGTCGCAATTACGACTCGGCCCGTGTAACTGGAGGTAATCTATCACATGTACAAATTTTGCATCAGGGCTCACAGGTCTGTAGCTATGCCACTGTTAATATCCTAATAATTAAAGTAAAGATGACGGGTAGTTGACTGACTTGTTCAGCCTTTCTCTTCCATCTCCTTCCAGGCACAAATCAACCAAGACACTGCCACTACAAATGCCAATGTGTCTTTCTTTCCTCCTCTATGATGATACTTCTAACTGTGAGTGTGATGAATAGTCTGCAGATTTATACTCTTTGTGTGGTCTCAGTGTGCAGAAGGATACAGAAATGTTTACTGATGCACAGAACCTCCTGCCATCTGACATGGCACAAGAAAGTGGTTAGGCCACAGGGGTTAAAGAGGGGTAAAAGAGTTTGCCTTACAACAAATGCAGGGGCTACAGTTCCAGTTGCTTCTGCTTATTGGAATATTGTCTAGTGATGAGGAGGTGGAAGTGGAAAATATCACAGACCGTCCACCCTCCATAATAATAAAGATAAAATAGCAATTGTAACAAACTGTACATGGCTCTTGGACCTGGGAAATGGTCTGGGGAACATGTACAAATATCCAGAACTAATGTAACTTCCTTCATATGCGCACTACATTCAAGATTCTGCATTCGATATTCAATACTTATCCTATATTCAGAACCGAGGGTTCACGAATTCAGTAAACCTCCCATATAAGGAATAAGTTAAACAAATTCACTCTATATATTCAATATTCCTTGAAAGTATATTCGGGATCAAGGCTTTATGAATTCTGCATTTTTCCCATACACAGAATCGAGTGTTCGCAAATCCAGATCCAAGGGTTTATACATTTGATAACTCTCAAAAATGACCCAATATATTCGATATGTCTCGTATATTCCTAAATCCCAAATTTGAAAATACTAAATCGTTTCCACAAATTTGCTAAACTCCAAAAATCGAACCCCGATTTTAATAATCCTCGACCACTCAATAATTATTGAAAAAAGTTGCGTGAGTCCGAGAAATCCCAAACCCCATAAATCTGAAAAGGTTTGAGTCCGTTCAGATCCATAAAATCTAATTCGGAACCGGATTTGAGTTTGAGTCCATCCCCAATAAAGAATAATAAGTCTTTGTCACTAAAGAAAAAGCCTCTTGGGTTAATAATCCTGGAAACTTAACAGCTTAAAGGATAACTCCACCCCAAAATTAACTTTTTCTATAGTTTAGGGGACGCCCTCCCAACCCTAAATGCCATGTTGAAATCTTTAAAAAAGTGCAGAGAAACGAAACTTACTCACCAACCTACATTCCCTCTAATGCTACTTCTGGGAACAGTAGCATTAGAGACTGGACTAGCAGCCACTTTTGTGATTGGCTGAGATTCAGCCAATCACAGACATGGCTTCTGGTTATGGAGAGAGAATAATACAGAGAGAGAGGGAGTTTTCGTGTAACAACAATGTCCACCCATTACAGGTATGGTTAACAGGGGAGGCTGTTATTAAAAACTGAAGGCTGGAAGATTGCAGTTGGCACAACATTGATTTAGGTTAATGCACATTTAGCATGCTGTACTATTTTATATTGAAGATCCTAATGCAGACCCCCCACCCTTAGTATTGTAGAAGACCAAGGTCTTTGAGCTGCTAGGAATCTCCTTGCAGATCACAAACTTCTTGTCCATCTGTGTTTTTTGCCACACATCTGTAAAATGCACCAATTATAAGAGCGTTTTCCTGTGGTGTATTAAAATGGAATGTGGCACTGGGGAGCAGAGGAGAATAATTTATAGATTAATGCTTCTTTTTTGATTTTTCATGCTGCTAGAGATGAATTATTTAGAAAGAAAAGCTGAGATTTAAAAATGAAAGACAAAAAGGTTCTTGAAAATGTTTGCTGAAAACTATACAGTATACTGTAGAGTGAGAAATGCAAAAAATATATGTATACACGCCACGTAACTATTCCAGCTCGGCATGGAAGGATCCCTTTAATGCTCTGAATAGTATTAGCAGGTAAAGTAGCCTTATTTAAAGAAAGTAGACCACTCAAGCCGTAAGAGGTTTGAATGTGCATTAGTGATACAATAGAAGAGTTTATTGCCAGTTTCTTATAGGATATTGGCTCATTTTATGTAATGGCATTGCCAACTGTTATATTATATTCCATGAGGTACAGTCTGATGTATTTCTAATAGAAAGGTTCCTTGACTGTGAGTATCCTTCTGCTACTGTATGTTTACACTTTGTCCCTGCTGCCTTCTCTGATGTAAGCAGCATCTATGGTGTCCAATAAAAATAGATACATGTTATAATATATTACATTACTCATCCCTATAAGGGAATGTCTATAAGTCAAAACATTAAAGTGCATGTCCACTCTTAAAGTAAAAAACTGGTGACTTGTCAGTTATTTTCCCACAACCGCAACTGCTATTTTTACCAGTTATTGCATGCATTTGGAATCTCTTACATTCTGGAAAAGGTATTGGCCTCCTTCCTCTGCTCAATGAGCTTGAGCATGTGCAGAGGAGGCAGAAAGAGAATCAGCAGTCATTGGTTGTGATGTCAGCATGTTCTTTAATTTTTAATTATGTCACATGTTGGTGTCTGCCCTGCCAGGTCGGGGGCAGAGTTCGTGGGGACTTATAAACCATTATAGACAGAACTCACATCAATAGTAAAGTAGATATAGTGGTGAGGAAAATAAACCACTGAAACTCATTCTTGATATTAACATTTGTTTCATTGGTGGTTAGACAATGTTTGGAGTCTGTGTGGCTCTAACCAAACAAAGTGCAAACTATTTAAACTTCATGGCAGGAAATGACATCATAATTTACCCTCCTATCCTGATTGGATCATCCAACTGTCCATTAAGTCCTCTATTTTAGTGAATGTGTCTTTATCAGCATCATAAACCATCAACAAGGATAAAGATTCTTCATCGTATACTCCATGGAGACTGTGAAAAGTGCCATGCACATAATCAAAAAAGACATAAAAACACACAATCTCAACTCTCAACAGTAGGTTGACTTTCTTTTAAAAGTCCATTGCTTTTTGTATTTTATCGCAGTTTCCCTTTAAAGGAGAAGTTCAGTGGAAATACATATGCTTTTAAGCAAAAAGAGCAGTATTTTTCCATCCTAATTACTTTAACCTGCCCATTCAGCATTTTGTCTGTGTATAAATAAATGCAACCGAAATACTGACTTCCTGTTGTTTGCAGGACCCCTAGTAGAGACTGTTATGGTCTTGCCCTTGACCCAGCGCCTGGGTTGATTCAGTTGCTCAGTAGAGATCTGAGCATGTGTGACCCATCCAACAGCCAATCAGTAGAAATTACTGTTAGGAACATTCCAAGGAAGTGGTGCATCCTGGGAAGAAGAAGGAATTACAGCAATGTTTGCTGTCAATAGCAAAGGGTATGAAATCAACAAAATAGCCAGGTATGCACAATACAAACTAAAAATGTTTAATTTTCCACTGAACTTTCCCTTTAAACTTGACTGTCACATGTATTCTTTTTCTTGCTAAAGCTTTCCGCACTGTATGGAGAAGTATTTAACGTTGCACATGACTCCCTGTCCATTTAAATGCTGGATGCAAATCTGCTTCATGTGCATGTTCTCAGCACAACTTCATTACTATCCAAGGGACAAGCCAAGTGAATTATGTTGCTGTTAAGACTGTTCCCATTTTCCTCTTCATTACACAGTTTCTGTTTGGTTGCAAAACACAGGATAACCCGTTCTGCTCAGCACTTTGCTGATACTCGGATGCTGCAATGCTTTAACAATCCTCCAATAACACAGAGGCTGTAACCCACATACCGCCTGATATATCATATAATACAGACCCTTAATATTCAGTGGCCTTGCTCTTCTGAGAAATTCTAGACTATTCTAAGAACAATTTTAGTTTTAATGAGATATTTGGCACGCCATTCATCTTTACTTAATGGAAGCCTTGGTAGGACATGTAGGGAAAACATGTAGAATTCTTCAATAGAATCTAATAAATTGTATTTACAATTAACCATCTCTTGACTGTATAATGTTATTTTTCATCTCCCTTTTATATCTTGAGCCAGTTTTAATGTCAACGAGAAGCCTTTGTATATTGTTGCTGCTTTGGTTAGCCCCTGGGGCAAGAAGGTGCTAAGGTAACCTGCTTAGTGCTATGAAAACCTGCTTGGTGCTATGGTAACCTGCTTGGTGCTTTAATAACCTGCTTGGTGCTATGGTAACCTGCTTGGTGCTTTAATAACCTGCTTGGTGCTATGGTAACCTGCTTGTTGCAGTGATAACCTGCTTGGTGCTATGGTAACCTGCTTGGTGTTTAAATAACCTGTTTGGTGCTTTGATAACCTGCTTGGTGCTATGGTAACCTGATTGGTGCTATGGTAACATGCTAAGTGCTATGTTAACCTGCTTGGTGCTATGACAACCTGCTTAGCGCTATGGCTACCTGTTTGGTGCTATGGTAACCTGCTTGATGCTATGGTAACCTGCTTGGTGCTATGGTAACTTGCTTGGTGCTGTGATAAACTGCTTGGTGCTATGGTAACCTGCTTGGTGCGATGTAACCTGCTTGTTGCTATGGTAACCTGCTTGGTGCATGGTAACATGCTAGGTGCTATGTTAACTTGCTTGGTGCTGTGATACCCTGCTTGGTGCTATGGTAACCTGCTTGGTGATATGGTAATCTGCTTGGTGCTATGGTAACTTGCTTGGTGCTATGACAACCTGCTTAGCGCTATGGCTACCTGTTTGGTGCTATGGTAACCTGCTTGGTGCTATGGTAACTTGCTTGGTGCTGTGATAAACTGCTTGGTGCTATGGTAACCTGCTTGGTACTATGGTAACATGCTTGGTGCTATGGTAACATGCTAGGTGCTATGTTAACCTGTTTGGTGCTAAGACAACCTGCTTAGTGCTATGGTTACCTGCTTGGTGCTATGGTAACCTGCTTGGTGCTATAGTAATCTGCTTGGTGCTATGGTAACCTGCTTGGTGCTATGGTAACCTGCTTGGTGCTATGGTAATCTGCTTGGTGCTATGGTAACTTGCTTGGTGCTGTGATAACCTGCTTGGTGCTATGGTAACCTGCTTTGGTGCTATGGTAACCTGCTTGGTGCTATGGTAAATCTAGGTGCTATGTTAACTTGCTTGGTGCTGTGATAACCTGCTTGGTGCTATGGTAACCTGCTTGGTGCTATGGTAACCTGCTTGGTGCTATGGTAACATGCTAGGTGCTATGTTAACCTGCTTGGTGCTATGACAACCTGCTTAGTGCTATGGTTACCTGCTTGGTGCTATGGTAACCTGCTTGGTGCTTTAATAACCTGTTTGGTGCTATGGTAACCTGTTTGGTGCTATGATAACCTGCTTGGTGCTGTGTAACCTGCTTGGTGCTATATAACCTGCTTGGTGCTAGGGTAACATGCTTGGTGCTATGGTATGCTATGCTTGGCTACCTGCTTGGTGCTATGGTAACCTGCTTAGTGCTATGGTTACCTGCTTGTGCTATGGTAACCTGCTTGGTGCTTTAATAACCTGTTTGGTGCTATGGTAACCTGCTTTGTGCTGTGATAACCTGCATGGTGCTATGGTAACCTGCTTGGTGCTATGGTAACCTGCTTGGTGCTATGGTACCTGCTTGGTGCTGAGTACCCTGCTTGGTGCTGTGATAACCTGCTTGGCGCTGTGATAACCTGCTTGGTGCTATGGTAACTTGCTTGGTGCTGTGATAACCTGCTTGGTGCTGTGATAAACTGCTTGGTGCTATGGTAACCTGCTTGGTACTATGGTAACATGCTTGGTGCTATGGTAACATGCTAGGTGCTATGTTAACCTGTTTGGTGCTAAGACAACCTGCTTAGTGCTATGGTTACCTGCTTGGTGCTATGGTAACCTGCTTGGTGCTATAGTAATCTGCTTGGTGCTATGGTAACCTGCTTGGTGCTATGGTAACCTGCTTGGTGCTATGGTAATCTGCTTGGTGCTATGGTAACTTGCTTGGTGCTGTGATAACCTGCTTGGTGCTATGGTAACCTGCTTGGTGCTATGGTAACCTGCTTGGTGCTATGGTAACATGCTAGGTGCTATGTTAACTTGCTTGGTGCTGTGATAACCTGCTTGGTGCTATGGTAACCTGCTTGGTGCTATGGTAACCTGCTTGGTGCTATGGTAACATGCTAGGTGCTATGTTAACCTGCTTGGTGCTATGACAACCTGCTTAGTGCTATGGTTACCTGCTTGGTGCTATGGTAACCTGCTTGGTGCTTTAATAACCTGTTTGGTGCTATGGTAACCTGTTTGGTGCTATGATAACCTGCTTGGTGCTGTGATAACCTGCTTGGTGCTATGATAACCTGCTTGGTGCTATGGTAACATGCTTGGTGCTATGGTCATGCTATGCTTGGCTACCTGCTTGGTGCTATGGTAACCTGCTTGTGCTAGGTTACCTGCTTGTGCTATGGTAACCTGCTTGGTGCTTTAATAACCTGTTTGGTGCTATGGTAACCTGCTTTGTGCTGTGATAACCTGCATGGTGCTATGGTAACCTGCTTGGTGCTATGGTAACCTGCTTGGTGCTATGGTAACCTGCTTGGTGCTGTGATAACCTGCTTGGCGCTGTGATAACCTGCTTGGTGCTATGGTAACTTGCTTGGTGCTGTGATACCTGCTTGTGCTGTGATACTGCTTGGTGCTATGGTAACCTGCTTGGTCTCATGGTAACATGCTTGGTGCTATGGTAACAATGCTAGGTTGCTATGTTACCTGCTGGTGCTAAGACAACCTCTTAGTGCTATTTGTAACCTGCTTGGTGCATAGTCATCTGCTTGGTGCTATGGTAACCTGCTTGGTGCTTTAATAACCTGTTTGGTGCTATGGTAACCTGCTTGGTGCTATGGTAACCTGCTTGGTGCTATGGTAACATGCTTGGTGCTATGGTAACATGCTAAGTGCTATGTTAACCTGCTTGGTGTTATGACTACCTGCTTAGTGCTATGGTTACCTGCCTGGTGCTATGGTAACCTGCTTGGTGATATGGTAATCTGCTTGGTGCTATGGTAACTTGCTTGGTGCTGTGATAACCTGCTTGGTGCTATGGTAACCTGCTTGGTGCTGTGGTAACCTGCTTGGTGCCATGGTAACATGCTAGGTGCTATGTTAACCTGCTTGGTGCTATGATAACTTGCTTAGTGATATGGTTACCGCTTGGTGCTATGGTAACCTGCTTGGTGCTATGGTAACCTGCTTGGTGCTTTAATAACCTGTTTGGTGCTATGGTAACCTGTTTGGTGCTATGATAACCTGCATGGTGCTGTGATAACCTGCTTGGTGCTATGGTAACGTGCTTGGTGCTATGGTAACATGCTTGGTGCTATGGTAACATGCTAAGTGCTATGGTTACCTGCTTGGTGCTATGGTAACCTGCTTGGTGCTATGACAACCTGCTTAGTGCTATGGTTACCTGCTTGGTGCTATGGTAACCTGCTTGGTGCTTTAATAACCTGTTTGGTGCTATGGTAACCTGCTTGGTGCTGTGATAACCTGCATGGTGCTATGGTAACCTGCTTGGTGCTATGGCAACCTGCTTGGTGCTATGGTAACCTGCTTGGTGCTGTGATAATCTGCTTGGTGCTGTGATAACCTGCTTGGTGCTATGGTAACCTGCTTGGTGCTGTGATAACCTGCTTGGTGCTATGGTAACATGCTAGGTGCTATGGTAACCTGCTTGGTCCTATGGTAACCTGCTTGGTGCTATGGTAACCAGAGCAGGATTATCCACAAGGCAAACCTAGGCGACTGCCTAGGGCCCAGGAAACTTCTGGGGGCCCAGCTTCAGAAGCAGTAAAAAAATTACAGTCTATACAACATATGTAGCAAAAAAAGGGGCCCTAAATGATGGCCCTGCCTAGGGCCCCATATGATCTCAATCCATCTCTGATGGTAACCTGCTTGGTGCTGTGATAACCTGCTTGGTGCTATGATAACCTGCTTGGTGCTATGGTAACCTGCTTGGTGCTTGGCCTTACCTGAGATTTAATTGGCTTCTTAAAAACATTTGAAAATAAATAAATATTTACTAATATCTTATTGGTGTCTACCAGTGTTACCAGTCTACCAGTGCTAACTAGAATTAGAACAAGGTATTAGAACTACCCTGGTATATTCTTTCAGGCAAATATCAGAAACAGCGTCCAGAATCAAAAGAAAGTTAAATACCACTCCCAAGACACTGAGAATGATTTCACTTAAAAAGAGAAAATACAGATTTTTATCATTTTCAATTATTCTAAATTAAAGGATAACTTTGGCCAAAATGTCCATTTTTCTTTGAATAGATCAGTGATCTCAGACATGCTCAATGCGTTTCGCCTAGTGAGACAGAGAGGAAATTTCCAATTAGATACTTTGTATCTCCCTATGCTAGAGTGATGGGGATTAAAACTTAGTGAAAGTAAATGGGTTCTTTTCAGGTATGTGTAAATTTTATTGATTTCACCTATCTTTAGTTAGTAATTACATAGAAAGAAATACATCATTTTAATTAGCAGTTTCTGGGCTGTAAGTCAGTGAAAATATGGATCTCTTCTTAAAATAAAAATGCATACATTAAACTAAAAAGGGATGTTTAAAATAAACTTTCAATTTGGCTTGAAATGTTGCATTTTTTTTAAAACTCAATAATCTTGCTATGGCAATGAAAGAGGAAATTTAAATTGCATAATCCATTCTGATTACATATTTCTATTTTTATAATTGAGTGTCTGGTTGCCATATCAGTAGGTGTGTGTACCTGTGTCTGTGTTGTGTGAAGGGGTATGTTTTTATGTTTATGACTTTAAAAGAAGACTTTTTAAGAAGGGTTGGTTGTTTGTGAGGATGTATCCATAGGTATGTGTACCTGAGTCTGTGTGGTGTTAGAGGGTATGTTTTTGCATTTCTAACCATTAAAATTTATTGATGATTTTGGTGTGGTTGCCATGGAAATGGAAGGTAGGTTGAGTTATGAGGGTGTATCAGTAGACGTGTGTGCCTGTGTCTGTTAAGAGGTATGTTTTTGTGTTTCAGGTCATATAACTCATATAACTCAGGTCATATGATTTGATGTGTTTTCCATGGAAACTGTAGGTAGGATGTGTTGTGAGGGTGTGCCTGTGTCTGTGTGGTGTTAGAAAGTATGTTTTTGCATTTCAGACTAAAACTAACTTTTTTAGTCCTGCAGATATTTGAAAACTATAACTCTCAGCATTCCCCAACAACAAATGGCTGCTGGGAGTTGTAGTTAGCAAGCATATGGAGGACCACAGGATGGGCATCCCCTGCTATAAATTTAAATCTAATACTTCATTCTTACTACATAAAACATACATTGTACTTTCCATATATTTATTATTGTGCTTTTATTGTATACATTTTAAAACCTTAATTTTGAAATTGTTTGTGTAGTTGTGGGTTTTTGCCAGAAAGACAGTGTGTAGTTAGTGTAGTCTTGGACCTAGGTGCATTTCATACAGAAAGGGACAGTTGGGATTTAATTGCCCGAAACCTCAAAATGTTGGAGGACTGGACCCATTATATATGGGGAAAAATATACAGAGAATAAAGGCGGTAACGCTTCCACAGATTCCTTAGCTAGGTAACAGCTAGAGATGGGATCCAAATCCGTCTCAGACCTGCATCCGACACAGAACGCCCCAATTTCCAAAATTCTAATTTTCCGTTCGAAACGTATTGTTCGGATTTCAAGACTTCGGAGCCCATTTCTGATCATTACTGAACGTTCAAGGCTATTTTCGATAATCCTCAAAATTAGCCTCAAACGTTCGATAATCCTCGAAAATACGTTTGGAAAATCGAAAGTAGTTTCCAATCGTATTTTGGAGGATTATTGAAGGTTTTACGCTGTTTTTTCAAGGAATATTGAAAATAGCCTTGAACGTTTGATAATTATCGAAAATGGTCTCCGAAGTCCCGAAAGTATGTTCCCTTTTCGGATTTTCGGGATTTTCCGGAGATCCATAAATCCAATAACTGAACGAAACTTAACAGTTTTGGCCATCTCTAGTAACAGCAGACTTGTGCTTTGTGTCCTGCACGTCTGTACTGCATTTTGTGTCTCTAGCGTGAAAGCTGTGGAAGGAAATACAGTCCAAAAAGCAGAAGAATAAAAGTGAAGAGGAAGAAATAGAAAGAACAGGAATTCAGCTCTTTCGAGCCATACTATGATCCATACTACACATATTTGTGTCTTAAAGGGCATGTCCACCCCCAAAACTATTATCCCCCCCACTACTGGCCCCACTGTGTAGTGTAGTTAAATCCTTACCTCACATCCCAGCTCCATATGGTTCTCCTGTAGTCCCCCCCCAAAGTACCAAAAACTGCCCACCAGGAGGATAGCAGAGTCCATATAGGACTCTGCCTCATACCTGGCCTCTGGGAGAAGTTTGGCATGCGTACTGCAGCCCTTCTCCCCCTCCTTCCCCCTCCCTCTCCCTCCCGATTAGGATTCCCTCCCCCTACCATAAAACCCTTTTTACCAAACATTCCCCCTGTCCCCCCAGCCCCAACCGCTCTATTAGTATTATTGGAAAATGCCCAAAACATTACTTACCTTCCCTCTTGCCTCCACCGCACTGAACTCCCAGCAGCCACCCCTCTGCTTGCATTTTCTCGCAAGCAGAGGGCCTGGCAGCGCGGCGGAGGCAAGAGGGAAGGTAAGTAAAGTTTTTCAGAAATACTAATAGAGCGGTTGGGGCTGGGGGGACAGGGGGAATGTTTGGTAAAAAATTTTTTTGAAGGGTGGACATACCCTTTAAAGTTGCATCAACTAATGTACCAAGGGTTAACGCGGCTTTAAGACACAAGTAATGGTGGTTGTGGCGGTGGCAATAACTTGTTCAAAGCTGAAAGCGGCTCTTTAAGACAAAATCTTAAATGCCAGCGTACAGTTGGTTTAACACTATTCACTATGCACTGAGAGCCGCTATTGTCTAAAGGGTGCAATAGTGAGCAATATCGGCTCTCGGTACATAGCCCTATAAGTCTATGTGATTATTTAATTCAACTCCAAGGCAGTGGTCGAAGAGATAAAAAAAAGTCACATTATAAGGAAGAAAATGTCACGTGATTAGATTTAGGTTGTGGCTCCTTGCTGACTGCAATATGCTAAGCTAGGTAGATCATATTTCCTCTCTCCTGAGATGTAATGTTATGAATAGTCACCTGAATGCCCCGCTGTGCACGGTTAATGAGACGGATCATTCTTTCTTGCTTTATTCAACTGCATCTGTTTGGTAATGTGGCAAGGTCTGAATTAAAACCTATTTCTCAATGATCCCAAGTTATCGTGTCTCAATTTTAAACCTGTAACGATGTGTCTTGGCTCAGAAGCTTATGTGCCCCATTTAATTAAAAAAAATGTACTACTGAATGGCACAATAATGTATTATGGTTCCACTGCTATTATATATGTAAGTAAATAAATCCCTTAGTGTATTGTAGTCAGATTAAGTCAGTAGTCAGATTAATGCACAACAGAGACCACTCGCTACGGGGCCTATTTATAAAGCAGGGGTATTCTTAAACAATAAGGATAATTAAATAACAATACTACTTGGTAAATAACACTGCTTGTTCCTAAATAATAATACTTAAATACTGAACTTTAAACAAGGATATCCCTTTCTAAACAAGAACACCCCTCCCTAAATAAGGATTTCAGTCCTTAAATAAGAACACCCCTCCCTTAGTAATGTTTCCGGTCCTAAAATAAGAACATCCCTCCCTAAATAATGATTCTGGTCCTAAAATAAGAACACCCCTCCCTAAATAATGATCCCAGTCCTAAAATAGGAACACCCCTCCCTAAATAAGGATTTCAGTCCTTAAATAAGAACACCCCTCCCTAAATAAGGATTTCAGTCCTTAAATAAGAACACCCCCCCTAAATAAGGATTTTAGTCCTTAAATAAGAACACCCCTCCCTTAGTAATGTTTCCGGGCCTAAAAAAAACATCCCTCCCTAAATAATGGATGGGTGGGTGGATAGTTAGGTGGGTGGGTGGATGGTTGGGTGGGTGGGTGGGTGGATGGGTGGGTGGATGGATGGGTGGATGGTTGTGGGTGGGTGGATGGTTGTGGATGGTTGGGTGGGTGGATTGTTGGGTGGGTGGGTGGATGGTTGGTTAGGTGGGTGGGTGAGTGGATGGGTGGATGGATAGATAGATAGATAGATGATTGATAGATAGATAGATAGATAACCACCATTTCTGTAAAAGAAAGATTTCCTGCATTAGGTTTCCGTCCTCCACCAAGCGCTGCCGTCTGGTGCTAAAGCAATCCTCTCAGCGCCGTACAAAGAAGAATCTTGTTGAACGTGAGCTTATAACAAGGTTTGTTGACACCTTTGTCACATGCCACTTCCTTTTAAAGCTCTTTACATCAGACATAATTCAAGTTATCCTGTCTAATCTTGACATCCCAGTTTCTCTCTTGAAAGCTTCTCTCTCATGATCATATTTTCTTGATAGGGAAATTCCAAAAGGTTAGAAAAACCCACAAATCTATTTTCTGACATTAACATTACAGTGATTGTTTTATGGCAGATTTAAGGAGGTTGGCGCTAGAGATGGCACCAGAGATGTCAAAACTCACTGAAATACATTCCGCTTGCAGAATCTCAAATTTTCAAGAAAAATCAGAAAGTTCAAAAATCCGCAAGCGGGCCCATTCAAATCAATGAGAGTTAAAAAAAAATCCAAAAGATACATCTAAAATTAAGGAATAAATAGCAACGGTAACTTGTAAATGGCTCAGGGACCTGGGAAATGGTATTGGGAACACATCAAAAAACCCCATCCAATACCAGAAATTTCATGCTCTTCCTATTTTGCCATTCCGAGTAATTTTGAAAAATGTTAACATTTCTAGAAATTTCTAATTTACAAAACAGAAAAATTTCGACATTTCTAAAAAAAACTTTTAGGAAAAATTTGAAAAAAAATCAGAAATCCGGAAGTCAGAGTTCCAGTGTATCTGTGAAAGCCACTTCGGAAGCGGATTTGGGTCATCTTTAGTCGGCCACTTTGCTCATTCAAGTCATACAATCCATACAAGTATCTGTTCCATCAATCTAAGTGTGACCCCCTCCACAATAGACAAGCTCCACTGTGTAATGCAAACTCATATTTACAAGTGTATAACAACCCAATAGATACAATATAAACAAGGTAATCAGCTTAGAATATAATAGCTATACATCAGCAATACAAGCACTAGAAAGTCATTACTGAAAATTAAAGCAAATAAATGATGAGAAAGGATTCCCCTAGCTTGCATTGTTTACGCTCTAATTTTTTAATAGGAAAATTACAGAAAGAAAAAAATATAATGAAATATAATGAAATCAAAATAAATCCTCCCCAAAAAAGGAAAGAACATCTGAATGACATTAAAATTTGATTGATTTCACTGCATGAGAATTCAAATCTGCATATCTCCTCCCACATTCCAACATTTCCATGATGCCACTGATTTGCAGGTTCCATAATTTCTGGAGGTATGTGGATAATGGCTGTTGGCTCTTATTACATTAGTTCCCTGTTTTAAAGTTGAACTATTAATAACCAGCACTAAAGGATGTAATTATAAAGCCACCTGTTGGGATCTCCTACTCGACAATGAATCCATTAAAATAATTTTCTCGAATCAACATATAAATCTTCTGTATATTAATTTATGGTTCAGGGAATGAACAAAAGTTCACGCTGGGTTACCGGCAGTCGGCTTTTTAAAAGGAAAACGCAAGATTCTTTTTTCTTTTTTAAATGAGGAAAAGTCAAATAGCGATGAAATATGAGAAGCACTAACAGATCATGTGCTCCTTGTAAGTATTTTGAATATCAAACTGGCTCCGAAATCTAAAACAACCCAATAAAATGGCAAGATACTGTATAGAATGTAATTCTGAAAAACACTGGAATACGTTATTATTGATTATTGACTAGCACTAGAAATGTCTCAGACCCGATTCTGTCACGGAACCGCTTGGTTCCAAAATCCGAATGTTCCATCCAAAACCGGACAGATCGTTCTGACTTCAGGACTTTGGAGCAAGTTTTTGATTTTTATCAAACGTTCAAGCTATTTTCTAAAATTCTTGAAAATATCCTTGAATGTTCGAAAATAGCCTCAAATGTTCGATTATACTCGAAAATATGGGCGGAAACTAGAAAATAGTTTCCGAACATTCGAGGCTATTTTTGAAAATTTTAGAAAATAGCTCAAATGTTGGATTAAAATCGAAAACTGGCTCCGAAGTCCCGATTTTAAGTTCCGTTTTTACGGATTTTCGGATCTTCGGGATTTTCCCAAGATCTGAAAACCCGATAACGTAACGAAACAGTTTCAACCATCTCTAACTAGCACACACTTACAAAGACAGTTACACAAGAAATGAAAAAAAGTATTATACCATGAACAGCTACATTTTACATTTCAATCAACTTTTAATATCTTATTTCCTTCCATTTCAAGTAAATACTGGGTCTACAAAAAACCAAAAAATTATACATTCATGTAGCATAGGCCTGTTTGACCATAATGGTTGACCAATGTTATGCATTGTCTTTTAAAACATCAGATTAACAGTCCTAGGACAATATTTTTAGAGATATATTTTCCCTCAGGCAATGCCAAGATCAACCAAAACAATATTTTATTACAAGGTTTATCTATTTTTAGTTTACTTAATTCTCTTCAGTACTGATGGGCTTAGCACCCTGGAGAAAAGAAATATTTAAAGCTTGATTTCAATTATTATTACCCATTTTTAGGCAACAGCTCCCCTTTATTTTTCTTAAAGGCTAGTCTAAATAGCTGAGCAAGCCAATTCACCAAAACTATTGGTAAATGGCCAAAAAAAAACCAACTTCATAATTTACGAATGTATCTGTTACTTATCCTCCATTTTTTTAACAACCTTAAAATGCAGATCCTTGATACCATTTTCCAAAGAAAAAAACCTTGTTTCCATCAAGGTTATTGCAATTTAATCCCCTAATAAATTTATTTAACAAAGAAGAAATGACAAATTTGGAATGTTAATTATGGCCTCATTAATTATTTTCTTTTTTATTTTGATAGTGGAAGTTTGATTGTGTGTGTGTAGGGGGGTGTAAGACTAATTTTTCCATCAATAACATTGAACAATCAGCATGTAGTGATAGAATATATCCTATTCCTAATTAGGGAAAATTGAAACCTTGTAGAAGAATTCAAATTAGTTATGCAACCCCGCAGAATATGATGTAAACTGGATTACATTTATGTAATAGCTAATTTGTTGCCTAACAATATGAAGCTGCAAGAACATTTTCTTCTCAACTGCCTTCTACTTTCTAGTTCTCTCCAGGAAACCATCGCACTCATTGATCTACTCTCTCAGAAGCAGCTGGAAACCCTCCCAAGAATTTGTTTAGTTCTTTTCTTTGTTTTATGCTGGAAAAAACAGAAAGAAAGTAAGAAAAAGGATAACTATCCATACTCCATTACTCAAAATGATCAGCACTAATTATGGCTTTTTTTTTTTGGCTTACATTTTCTTTTTTAGCTGTATACCTGGAGCGTGAAGTGAAATTAACAGGGCTTTTAGCCTAAATGACTTCCCATGAGTTAGTTGTTTTCTACCACGTTATTTAATACAGAACAATCTTTATAGTTTATTGAGGTTGTGGGACAATGGGCCATATTTATGGTATGGCGATAGCGCTCGTTATCGTTAATGTACAACAGTGGCCGTAACTGTACTGTTGCGGTTGTACATTTACGCTGGATGGTCATTCATAGAATGCCATGCTGTAGTAAACTACCACAATGGTATACTATGCAGATCATAAATCTACGATTTCGTTATCGTAGATTTATGATCGTTATCGTTAATTTACAAACTGATCGGAAATTAACGGTCGGTTAACGATTGTTAAACAGATCGTTAAAGGCGTGGTATCGCTAAAAAGCGATACTACGTCTTTATAAATATGGCCCAAAGTCACAGAATTGTTTTCAGATTCAATAGAAATTGATTCATTCTTACATGCCTGACTCATCCCCTATCTTCTTTAAAGGGCAACATGGGCATGGCAAATTTATTCTAAGCTCCTGAGGACAGCAGCAAATGAGGCATTTTTATGGTAAAGCTTTTATGCAGAACCATAATAGTCAAAATGTACTGTACTATCCTACCATTTAACTAAATATCAATTGAAAGTTAGAACTTTTCTTAATCTCAAGAGTGGTTCTCTCTCTTCTAGAATATTTTTTCATCTGCAAGTTCTACCTAATAGATAACATAGAATGCAATGGTTATGGTGCAGACGTATTGCCATGTTATAAGTATGCTCCATTTTTATAATCCAGGGGAAATTTGAGTTGCCCCTTCTCCTATGAGCTTGTGGGAGGTGCACAGGAAGTAATCTACTATTATGGAAAAATTGTGCTTACTTGATCAACAAAACTACTTGATCTCATTTTAGGAAATGCTTAGAATGGCATGCAATGAATTGTATAAACGGATTATCAGTTTTTGCACTATAATTGTTTGAAATAGGTTTCAGAATACAGTTTTTCTTTAATACTACTTAATACAGAAACAGCTAAAATTGGAGTTAGAGTTGGATCAGATGTAGTGTTCTTATAGTAACTGGAGTTGGATCAGATATAGTGTTCTTATAGTAACTGGAGTTGGATCAGATGTAGTGTTCTTATAGTAACTGGAGTTGGATCAGATGTAGTGTTTCTATAGTAACTGGAGTTGGATCAGATGTAATGTTCTATAGTAACTGGAGTTGGATCAGAGTAGTGTTCTTATAGTAACTGGAGTTGGATCAGATGTAGTGTTTTATAGTAACTGGAGTTGGATCAGATGTAGTGTTCTTATAGTAACGGAGTTGGATCAGATGTAGTGTTATAGTAACTGGAGTTGGATCAGATGTTAGTGTTCTTATAGTAACGGAGTTGGATCAGATGTAGTGTTCTTATAGTAACTGGAGTTGGATCAGATGTTAGTGTCTTATGTAACTGGAGTTGGATCAGATGTAGTGTTCTTATAGTAACTGGAGTTGGATCAGATGTAGTGTTCTTATAGTAACTGGAGTTGGATCAGATGTAGTGTTCTTATAGTAACTGGAGTTGGATCAGATGTAGTGTTCTTATAGTAACTGGAGTTGGATTTCAGATGTAGTGTTCTTATAGTAACTGGAGTTGGATCAGATGTAGTGTTCTTATAGTAACTGGAGTGGATCAGATATAGTGTTCTATAGTAACTGGAGTTGGATCAGATGTAGTGTCTTATAGTAACTGGAGTTGGATCAGATGTAGTGTTCTTATAGTAACGGAGTTGGATCAGATGTAGTGTTCTTATAGTAACTGGAGTTGGATCAGATGTAGTGTTCTTATAGTAACTGGAGTTGGATCAGATGTAGTGTTCTTATAGTAACTGGAGTTGGATCAGATGTAGTCTTCTTATAGTAACTTATCAACTAACTAGATTTAACACATATGGTTGACATGCATTTACTATTTTTGTGTTCTTTTTAGGTTTAACTCTTTGGAGTCTATTAGATGGTTTTAGATATGTTTGGTAATGCTTTGGTAATTTAATTGAGATCAATATTTTTCTCCCATTTGTAAAAAGGTGACTTTTTACTGTTGTTATTTTCTTTAAAAAAAAAACATGGGTCAATTTCACACTTTTTGTTTATATTTAATGTTCTATTTTGTGTTTCTCCTAATTAAACCGGTTATAGGCCTCTACAGAATGGTAAAAGTTCCTTGCACTTTATATTTCAACAAAGAAATCAAAATCAAAAATCAACAATCACAAAGCATAATTGTGATATCTTCAAGAATGTTTTCAAAATGTTATCAAACCCCTCCAATGCTTTCTGCTGTTCCCAGTGTGAAAGAACAATGTCCTCATGTCTCACACAACATATATTAACCAGAAAAAACATACCCCCTAAATTCTGCTCTGGTCCTTTACATTCTGGCACTAGACCATTGCTTGATGGACAGGCAAATCTTAAACAATATCCACTCTGCAAGAAGCACATCTTCCCTTAGGTGGCACAAAGCCTAGCTCACCAACCCTAGAAGACTGTAGGACAAGAGTGAGACTTTGGAGGTTTAAATGATATCATCTGTACTCCCAGGGATGAGAACCCAGCATTTATTATTCTCACCCTGGGTACTCTTGATAGGTTTAGGTAGGTTTTAATCATTTAGTTCCATTCAATACTACAATAAAACAAAATAAATTATATGTAACACTCAGTGGCCAGGTACAGTCTTTTTTTCTCCTATTGAGCTCTGTTTAGTTAATACATCCCTAACTTCAGGAAAATGCAAAATAAAAATGAAATGATAGGATAAGAAACCATTAAAGAAATAACTGACTCTCTGACTCCAATATTGTTTCTAAATGTCAGCGTTGCATTGTATGAATATATCTGACTCACTCTTTCCCTGTATATATTTTGCTAATTGGTCTCCCAAGTCCATCATATTTTGCAGATGCAACAACATTTTGTTGAGCGATTGATTTGCCGAGCTTGGGAGTTGTTATAACAGGCTATAAGACTCCAATTTTCCTTCTCCTCCTTCTTCAGATAAAAGTGATTTGAAGCTTTTCGAAACTTTCTTGTGGGGGAGCAATAAAAATTGGTGGATTTATGGGATCCTTCATGGCTATTTTTATTTGAAAGAGGAGTTCATAGTCTTTTCTTTGACAGTCTCTTCCTACAAAAGTCATTTGTCGCCTTCATTTGACAATAAAAAGTAACGCAGTGGTAGTCAGATTGCTTCTAAGAATTTGAGAATTCAGATATTTTTTTTTGGCTTTGACCTTAATTTGATTTCTGATGGTCATGCACGCTGGAAAACAAAGCCGATAATATTGTAGATGTAAAGCCGTTGACTACTGTTGAACTATACTACTCATTCAATGCTAAAATTCAATTGCATCAGATATGATTTTGTTTTTTACATTCCTTTGCTCTATAAAACCAATAAAATCAGGAAAATGTTGAGGCTGACAAAAATTGCACTAGTCTAGGGATTTAAAAAAAACAATATAGGACCCACCCAGGGGATAGGTGCCATTTTATCCTTAAACCATTTTGACTAACCAAAATTTTGAATTGCATGACACCCCACACCAGTGCAGACCCTTCCTATAATAGAGCGAGACACCAGTGGGGTTGCTTGTTTGGCCTTCATTAAAGGGTATGTACACTGGCAATTTTTTCTTTTTTTTTAAATTGCCGATTAGTGGAAACTATAATTCATCCCAACTATCATTGTATAATTTTTTTGTTGATCTGCCCCTTTTTTAATTAGATATCCAGTCTGAAACATCTTACATTTCAGCATTTCTGTAAGCAGTTTTTCCGTAGCTGGAATGGTTTGACAGTTGGTGTGCTGTATACTGTATGCAGTAGTGACAGTTGGTATGTGGGAAAATAGTCAGGTCAGTGGTCAGAGCCTGAGCAAAGAAAAGTACTTTATTGAAGGCATGTAGCAACACACACACACCTTAGTGCTACTTAGTAGCTAAGTGCTACTTAAAGAGTAACTGTGGTCTCAAATTCTTACAAACTAGTAAGAATTCTATGAAAAGACTTTCATCACACCTTCAAAATAAATCCTAAATCATTAGCTAAAATTAGTGAGAAGTTATTGCTGGAAAAGTTTAGCAATATTACTTCCTACTTAAATACTTCCTGTTTACAGCCATGTGACAAGCTTGTAGTCATGTGACCAGTCTCTGTCTGCATTAATAGGTTCCTCTTCTCAACTGTCAATTTTTTCCCCAGGTACTTCTTGATTTCCCCAGCATTAAGTCTTAACTGGGCATGCTTCTCCCCTGTGGCGGAGGGGCGGGGCAGAGGTCAGGTGATTTCATTCAACCTACTGGAAGCAGGAAGTTTGAACATTCACCCCAATGTAATTTCTTACAGGCTCCAGCCAGAGATGTGATTGTCAACAAATGACCCCCGACCGAATGCATACACATGGACGATTCTCGGTCGAAACGGCCATTCGTGGCGTGTAGCACTCAGCTGTCGGGGGTTGTTCCTCGCTCGAAAATTGAGCGTGTGTACGAGCCTTTACACATATTTATTTATAGATTAAGATAATGCAAAGTAATTTTTTCAGTATACATGCACCTTAAAGTAGATTCTTTCTAAGCTTATTGGCATAATTGTCCAAGATTGGGGTGAGATATTAAAGGACACTTATACTCATAAAATGGGAAACAAGTTAAATGTATATGTATGTTGTGCTAAGTCCCCCAACCTTCCCTCTGCCTTTTTTAAAATATAATACAAGAATGTGGAGAATATCTACTTTGAAGTCCAGCTCGTTACATCCATGGAACTCTGGAAGCACTGGGCAGAAAGTAAATCACACTATTAGCATGTAGAGATGGCAGAAACTCAGTAGATTCGTTCCATTTTCGGATTCCCAGATCTCGGGAAAATCCTGAAGAACCGAAAATCCGAAACCAGAACAAATCGAACGTTTGAAATTCTCAAAAATACGATATGAGACTATTTTCGAGTTTTCGATCATATTTTCAAGGATTTTCGAACGTTTGATGCAATTCTAAAATTTCGAAAATTAGCGAAAAGAGCTCAGTACATTAGAAAATTATGGAAAACTTTGTTCCAAAGTCCCGAAATCTGGATGATCGATCTGGATTCAGAGGGAGCATTTGGATTTCGGAACCGAGGAGTTTTGTGTTGGGTCTGGGTTTGTGTCATACCTATCTCTATTAGCATGTTGTAGATAATGGAGCAAAGCCTTCTTATAACAGAAGGCATCTTGCAGTCTCATGCTATATGAATAGCATTGCCCACAAAATCTAAGAAACAAGAAGTAATTTCTTACTCCCAGGTTCCCCATGTTGTAGATAAGAAAGGGTGACAGAGGTCAGCAAATCTGCATGCTTCCTGACCAATCAAATGGCACATTCTAATTTTTAGCACTGACAGAGAGGGAAAAGTAGAATTTATGGTCAGGGGTACTGGAGTTTGGACATTAAAATCTTCTTTCCGACATAACGCAGGAACACAAGAGTGGGTGAGTTTTATTGTATTTAAAGGCCAGTTTCATACCTTCAAAATGAGCCATCAACCACTTCTCTACATGCTCCACAACCCAAGATATAAAGAAAAGACTGACCAGAAAGTTAATGGGTGGGAGGCTAACATGTGACATTACTAAGGCTTCTCCTGCACAGTGCCACCGGCGAGCACAGCCTCAGACTCCCTCAGTGTGTGAGGGAGACAGAAAGTCCCTCCTCCTCTCTGCTGTGTGAAGTCCTGACAGAGTAGGTAAGGGAATCTACAGCCCTTCTTTCCCACTATGTGAAAACAGAGTTGTCTTTCTGTTCTTACTCTGCCTGAAAAGGCTGTTTCCACAGAGTTTTTTGTAGGGGGGGGGTCTGAGTGTCCCACGGCATCCCACCCACGAGTGGGTGGGGCTTGTGCACCCATGAGTGGGCATGGCTTGTGCATCCACAAGTGGGCAGGGCTTGTGCACCCGTGAGTGGGTGGGGCTTATGCATCCACAAGTGGGCAGAGCTTATGCATCTGTGAGTGGGTGGGGCTTATGCACCTGCGAGTGGGTGGGGCCATGGCAAAGGGGAGGAGGAGACACAGGGCAGATTGACTGACATAGTTTCAGAGCAGAAAGCAGGGGACCTGGTGATGCTGCTGCCATATTACACACAAAAATGTAAATATCTTTAAAACTATGCAAAATAAACAATGAAAATAATTAGCAAAAATTCTCAGGAGAGCAATTCCTATCAATTTACCTAAAGTCAATTTTGGACCACAAAGCACTACAGTAATTCTGGCATCTGAGAAAGTGGTCATGACCACCAAATCTTGTTCCATGTGTTCTATGTATCTTCAATAAATATAGAGTCCCCATGAGTAGCCCCCATTCTGGAACAGGAAACTTTTCTGGTGTATCTGAAATTTTAATCTTGTCACCCTGAAGGCAAAAAAGTTGCCAGTGATTTCAACCAGTTGATATAGAAGTGAAGTGGCAGAAATGGGTGAGATTCTCCAATTTCAATGCCATCAGTCCAACTCCCTGGCTTGTCGAAAAATCCATAATCTCTCTCGGATTTAGAAGCCAGGACTCTATTGGGCTCTTGCTAATTTTTCCTTAAAAACCAAGGTGTATACCGTACACGTCTATAATGGAATGGCAAGTTTCTGATGAGAAAGAAGATATTGTCATTTTTCAGTTGGCCTGACATCGGTTTCTTGTATTTTAAATGCACCGCCATTCTTGGACTGTACAGGAGTTGCCATACAAGACATCCTATGATAAATTGAAAACAGCTTGTGTCCCATCCAAGGATATTAATCAATCTCCGAAGAAGATGAAACTGAGGGGAGGATGTTAGAGCAATGCTTCATAATTACCAAATCATCTGTTTCTACCTCGGATAAAACACGACGAATTGTGTTTAATTTTGATATCATCATTTTGAAGAAGAACCAGGAAGAAAGAGAACTTTTGTGTAGAACCACTCAATACATGCATACATTGATGTAATAATACATGTTTCCAGCAGAACAAGCCTCTACCCTTATATCAGATGAAAGAGGAGCATGTCGCTATACATTTGTACAAAGGAAAGGAAGGTTTACTATAGTGAAAGGTTCTACTGAATTCAAATAGATCTTTCTGTAAAAACCAACAATATCAGCAGTTTCTGAGTTGTAAGTCAGAAAAAAATGTGTTCTAGACTAAAGATTCCATGCACTGTCTTTGGTGAACAACTTTATTTACTATCAAGGGATATATTTTGTTTCCCTTTTGTGTAAAGCTGGGTACCCACTAAACAATAATTTGCCCCGACTGAACGACATTTCAGTGTATCGGACATTTGGGCTGAAATATTGGAGGGTTCCTTCGTTCGACTGATGATCAACTACTCGTTCATCCGAATTGGGCAAACTGACGTGTCCAAAAACCTCTATGGACCGCGCTCCTAGTCGAGGCAAACTGTTGGCCGCAGCTACTTTTACTGCGACTTACAGTCCTAAACGGTAATTCGGGAATTCAAAAAGGCTTGATTCTATTACCACTTTAGTTCTTTATTAAACGTTTCATAAAACCACCATTTAAAAAAAAATTGTTCCACGTCTGTTTTTCCGCACTATTTCCATCGATAGAAAAAAAATGTTGACTGTGACGAACAGGTATTCAATGTAAAACGCCATAGACAATATCTGAAATTGCAACCCCAATTTTCAATTATTTCACCCTAATGGCATGATCAAGCAGCATGGTAGCTTCCACATTGTTTCACTGTTCTGGTACTCGCAGAGTTAATTCATGTTTTCCCCAAAGCCAGGGCCATTTGGTGTTAAATTAGCTGACTTAGCAGGAGGTCTGACTTCAATGGGGGAAGGTGCGAATTCCCCATAATAAACAAACAATGTCCCAGACAAATAGACACCAGAACTAGCAGGGAATCTCCTAGTAGAGAATTGAACAGAAACCAACTGGCAGATCAAAGGTCATTCATATTCCTTAATAATTCCGGATGTAGAATTATTTCAGGTTTTCATAAATAACCCCAGTTTATCCAGTAATTAATTCTACATTTATAGAGACCTGACACAATATCATAGCCCAAGCCAAACTTGGGATATTATCCTTCTTAGGCCTAGGATACCCCAGATATGTCGTATTTGGTCTTGTTCTGTTGGGAAAAATTAGTTATGGACCATCAGGATATTATGTTGAATGTGACATGTATGGTTCATGGATTAGGGCCGGGGGGTGGAATTCGATATTTACAATTCCCTCCAAAACTTGGAACCAACCTTCAGGGGCAGAACCAAGTCCACCCTCTAGGGAACAGACCACTCCCATTTTCTGAAGAAAGGATAAAAATGGAACTGGGTCTCATCCCAAGGAGTCTGTCATAACATCTACAAGAACATCTGGAATAACATCTAGCCAACTGGACAGACCGTTTTGGCTTACAGCAGGACTTAGCATTTGGACCATTATTTTCCCATAAATTGGATTATCAAGTTCTGGACTCTTCCCATGGACTATTCAGATGCCAATTATCTCTAAGTATTTCTTCTGTTACCCAATTCTACCCTCACTTGTGTTACCGCTTTATGTTCAGTGATTTATTTTATTTTTCTTTATATTTTTATGCACTATTTTTAACAACTTTTAATAAATGATATAAAATCATTTATAGGCTATTATCCTATTCTGAGTATATCCCAAAACAAACCTGTGTCTTCGAAGTACGCTACTATAGAGAAGTATTGTGTAGGTATATAGAGATACTGTATAACTGTGTATAGAATATTAGGTGTGAATAACCAATTTCCTTACAGGTTGTTAGAAGTAGGGGAGCGGATATCCCCATATAGGTAACAGGTCATTCCGCTGTTTAATCGGGATGTGGTGGCAGTGAGTATATTGATATTTAGTAATATTAATTGTGTAATATATAGTTTGTTCACCAAACCCACCGGGTCTGATCTGTTCCGTCCGCCTGTCGGTTGCTTGGAGTGTGTTTCCGGTAACGGATAGGTGGTTGGGGCGTTTTGGGACTGGGGGGTTTGTGACATTGACCACCCCTTATAAAAAAATGTAATATATTAGGCAGGACCCCCCAAAACCTAGGTTTCATTTTGATAAAATGTAATAATTCTGCTCCCAGCCAGAGGAATCATACTTACAAGATCGCAATCCACCACCGCTTCTGGTCTCTTCACTGCCTCTCCACTGCTGCTGCTCTGTCCTTTTTGTGTTCCCGAGCAGCTGCAGTGGAGGCTTGTCCGGGAATGTCAGTCAGTGATTGGCCATGAAGTCACTGTCAAGGCCGAGACTGACTGCCTTACCCGGAAGTGCCACAGAGCCGCGGCGGTGGATCACGGAGCTTGTAAGTATGATTTCTCTTACTGGGTGCCAAATTATTACTTTTTAACAAAACTGAACTTAAGTTATGAGGGGTTCCGCATAATATATTGTTTTTTTTTATAATGGGTGGGCATACCCTTTAAAATTCCTTCATCTCTAACTCTAAGGGTTAACAATAGGCATCAGGTTGAAAATCTGGAAAAACAATGTACTATTGCTGATGTCTACCATGGAAAATATGTTTCACGGCAAACTAAAAATGATTTCCAGTTTTCTGTGTATGTAAAAAGAATAGAAGCACCACATTCTGATAGGTAAACCCGCCACTTCTTGGTGGGTAAATAATTGCCAAAGGCAAGTGGCACTTATTGTAAATAGTAGTAGTAATCAACGTATGTTCATTAACCCTTTTCCACCCTGGTATAAATTTTAATGTGACACATCATGTAAAGGCCGATACAATCTGTAATCTACTTTTAACGAGTTATTCTGGAAAGCTCAGAGCTCTAGCACAAAAAAAGACAATGAAAACATTTAAAGACCCAGTCCGCCCCTCCAAGAATTTATGTTCTGAGTACTAATGAGGTCATATAAACGAACCCATTAACTGCATCTATCTGCTAAATTACGTTAGTGAAGAAAATGCTCCTTACAAACATTACCATCTTGTATCGTTTAGCACAACGCTGCTTAATGAGATATGAGACTGTATTTTTTATGCGTTACTCAATTTCCTATTATTTAAGGTTATGGTTTATTAATAGTCCTTTGTAGAATTCAAGTGGGAATAAATTCTGATCTGGAAATTACACAGTTTTGGAATGTAGGCTGAATGTAAATTAAAGGACACTTATATCCCCTCACTTTGTTTCTACTTCCTATTCGTAGTACCCAGGAGAAGGACCTAAACTAAGTCCTCAACCCTGGGTACTTTACCTAACAGCTGAACTAACTTATGCTTCCTCTTCCGCAGACAGCGATGTAGCCAATGGGAAGACACGCTCTGCAATGAATAGGTGAGTGTAATTTAAAGGGGAAGATCATTGGACAAAATCACAATGTATAAAATAAATTTATTATATTTCCCTTCATTTAAAAAAAAAATGTTTTCAATAGATTTCATATATTTTTCTCTGCCCTGCTGTGGTCAGTAGTGAGTTGCCATTTTATGTTTTGTAATGGTCCTTTTCTTCTTCCCATAATGCACCATTTCCTTGGAATGTTTCTGCTGCTGCTGCTGGATGGTCAAAAATGGTCAGTTCTCTACTAAGCAACTGAACCATAACAGACACTATTAGGGGTTCATTAGTACTTTAACATATATAGATAGGGAGGCACACTCCAAATAATCTTCCACACCTGAGGTAGGGGGCAGTTGACCTCCCGAAACGTTGTGTGGTTGTCTTCAGCACTTGAATAAATAATTGTTGGAAGATTATTTGGAGTGTGCCTCCCTATCTAAATATGTTCTGATACTTACCTGTTGTGGCACAACACGCAGGGGGTGGACCCCACATCTTACCTGTCTAGGACTCTTTATCATTTGGAATTTGTCCATTAGTACTTTACTTGTGCATTAAGAAATCACTATATCTTCCTATACAAACTATACCCTAAAGAAATAATAGCTTATTGTTGTCAAACACCATTTTTTATTTACACATACTGTATAATACCTCTCACAAGGAAAGCAGCATGGCTGCTCCCGCTAAGAAGTGTCAAATACAGAATCATGTAAAGATCTTTGTACACAGAATAAACCTGCACCTCCGTGTTTCACTGTTGCTTTTAGAGAAAATAAATGTTAGAAGTAATGCATTATAAATAGGGCGCTGTATATTCTCCCGAAGAAATAGGCACCAGGGACTAAAATATGCATGAGGAAGAGGTGCCTGCTAAGATATTTTGTCACCGACTATAATACTTCGACTCCCAGGAATATGTAATGCTACAGGATTAACAAAGAATATTAAGTTGCTATTCACAGCGCATAAAGACCCAAATTTCTGTCTGTCAGATAAAATGGTCTCAGCGATTTTCCTGAATAGAACATGGTATTAGGGAAGATTCACTGCCATCTAAGGTATTAAGCGCATTGTGTCTTAAGTAGCAACAGGACAAAGACAGGGATATAGGATATATCTTTAGAAGGAGATTAGAATTTATAAAGGGGAGATGTGTTATAATAGGGTGATAGTATTTAATTATTAGAGAAATATAGACGGAGAGTGACAGTTCTGTTTCTGCTGCTCTTAATTTATAAAAATCCCCCCCGAGTATCCTCCATAGAACAGTTCCCACCACAGACTGTGACGATTGTGAGCAGTTGCGCAGTTATTTATATTTTTGCCATATCATTCATCTTAACAGTTTGCGTAATTTCAGAACAACAATATGACATTCTTTTATGTTCACTGGTAGATCTGAACACAGGATGTCAAGATTTGTCTTGGGCATCTACGTAAATGAACAGATCCTTTATCCAGTTTATGCATTGCCTTCTGAAAGCCCAGCTAGCACTGATGTTTAATATGCAACAGCTTGTGCGGTAATAATACTTGTGCCTGTAACCACCATCAAAAGAACCCCCCTGCCCATACAGAGTCCATCCTGGACTGCCATTACCACTCCCAACCCTGCGCACCCCTCTGCTTCCTGTATAACTTTCAGTTTGGATCTGGACAGGGAAGGGGATGCAGAAAGATCTGAACTGGGGAATATATTGTGGGGCATTTTAGCCTTATGAAAGCCTCCTATAACTGGGTACACAACACAGGAGGGGCCCAACACCTGCACTTGGTAAAACTTGACTGTAATTCTATGTGAAATCTCTGATCTCCAATTGATCTAGGGTAAAAAAAATAAGGGTTTATAAGAGACATGAAGTGTGCATGTTATGGAGAAGTCAACACAATCTAATCATGGAAATGTCGGGAGTTGATAAACCTGTATCACAATGGAACATTTCAACACTGATGACTCCATTCCCGTGTAAGTATTTATCCATCCTTCAATGACCTATATAAGGAACATCATAATGGTATGACCCGGAAGAAGGGAGTAGGATCCCGAAACGTATGTCGGCCGTTGTGGTAGCTCCGAGGCTGTGGAGTGTAGCCGCATGTATCCCTACCTAATCCCATGTGTATCTTTGCTCTCTATGGCATAGTGACTTGACGATTGGGATATCATCAGCCTGGACTGTGTATGGATCCACCGAGGCACTACGTGAATGGAGCAACAGGACTGCGGATGTGATAACAGTGTTTGGTCGGACGCTTAACCATGCATCTATCTTTGGACTGAGAACCTTAACAGAGCAGGAGAGCTGCATTATATGGGTGAGATCGTTTCTATACATACGTGTATGTACAGTGTTACATTTCTGGTAGATGGGTGGACGCACCCTGATATATATATATATATATTTTTACGATCCCCATAATATGCTTTTATAACCAGTATAGCGCACCTGCACTTGTCCATTTGGCTCTGGACTGTGCCCTTCTGGACATTTGGAACTCTATCATCACGCATTAGGCTACTTGAACGCTTTTTACTCCTAGCCCTAAACACCTTTTATAGTGGTTTTATATGCTATTTTGAATTTGTTATGGGCATTATATTTTGACTAGTGTGTGTGTCTTTTGTACTTTTTTGATAATAAAGGTAGTTCATACCATTGGATTTTTAGTGTGAATATTACACTCTCTGTGGGGTATATTGGAATATGTTTCCCTTCCCCATATGAGTTATGACTTTAGTGGGTTATTGGTGGTTGAGTGCCATGGAACTATGTGTTCCATGTAATAGTGGAGTCTATTTTCTTCTTTTCTTATGTATTAATTGCTGTTTCCTGCGCTAAGCACCCACCGTAATCGGTGTATACCACCCGCAATATTTAAGCAGGTGGCTTATTATATATGATCCGTATAATAACATCATAATGGTAATCTTTAGTTACAATATAATAAATATAATAACTATTATAGAAAAAAGGTCATGCTAGAATTTTACCCATTATACAATAGTAGCACAGAATAATATATTACCAGATATCTTCTTATTTTTAGTAGCCATGCAAATTAAGACACAGGTTGCATTAGTAGAAAATATGGACGTGCAAAGCTGGCTCTATCTACATTATGATAAATTTCTTTACACTTAAAGGAGTTGACCAAATTCCGAAGACAATGCAGTACTTTATCTAGTAGACATGAAGACACAGCACAGCTGAAACATGTTAGCACCTGTAACAAATGTAAACACGTCAACATCCTTTATCTCCCGGGAAGAGAAGGTCATTCAGACAATCATCATTGTATCTCAAATGGACTTTCTCAGCAGGATAAGGTTCTTTAGGTGATGCTCGAACATATTTATAAAGTCCCTGGCAAAACCTTTCCTACCCCCCTCTGTATTTGAAGACTTATTTGAATTCATGTCCTTAGTGACCAAAGAAAGGGAGAGACATATAAAGAAACAAAATAAAACAGACTTTAGGTTAATATCAATGGGCCATCAACGTACAGTGACATTATTGTAAAATAATACCCAGTGGAAACCAAGGCATATTGGTTGAAGTGTCATTCTATCTTTAAAGAAACATGGATACGCAGTGGCAGCAAGGTCATCTTCTATCTAGTGGAAATGAAGATACAATGGATTAAGGGTCACTCTGTCTTCAGTAGAGCATAGATAAAAACATCTGCAAGGTCGTGTTCTATCTAGTGGAAATGAAGATACATTGCAAGAGGAACAATGCTATTTGCAGTACAGGTGAAGGTTCTCCTAATTCAGGATCATATTATCTTTATGGTATAGGAGAAGGAAGATGTGCTGGAAGCTCAATGATATTATTATAAGAGTAGAATTCATTGCATTTACTATATATTATTGACCTTAAATTCTTGGTTTCCTCCACAATCATATAGAAATAACTGATAAGTTGTATGTTAAATAAGGTGTTTAGATTGTAAGCTCTTCAAGCTGGACCAGATTGAAAGTATCAATGTAATTGTAAAAATCTACATATTATAATGTGTCCTCAGTGAACTCTTATCCTTCAACGTCTTGGGATTCTTGGAATACACTGTAAGCCCCATTTTGCGACCTTTATTTGCTTCAGAACTAGGATCAAAGAGGCAGAAAAAAGGACTTATATCACTAGAATTTCTAAAGGTCCATGGATAAGATTTTTTGTAATGTACTGAAAAGTACACTGTAAAAGCAAGTTAAGTTAAATTGTAAGCAACAGCTTTAACCCCCTCCCCCCTTTTTTTTTCTCTAGGTCCCTTCTGAGCCTACTTTTACTGATGTAAAGTTGCTGACATGACGTCACACGCACACACCTCCATGCACACAGTGATGTCACATTGTGTGCGCAGTGATGTCACGCACACGCACGCCCCAAACGATCACTGCTTTTGGAGGCTTAAAAAGGAGATCCAGCTAGTCTCAGGGGGGAGCAGCTAAACAGTCTACACTGCACATCCAAGATGTCAGCAACTTTACATCAGCAAAGGTAGGCTCAGGAGGGACCAAGGGGGAAAAAAAGGGGGGAAAGATTGTTTAAAGCTGCTGCTTCCAATTTAACTTAACTTGCTTTTACAGTGTACTTATCCTTTAAGTTATTCTTTAAAAGAAGTACAAATACCATACACCTGCAAAAAAGAAATTGTAAGGTAAAACAAAAAACAACAACCCACAAGTCATCACTAGAGATGGGAGAACTCACTGAAATCTGTTCTGCTTGCAGATTCGCAGATTTTTAAAAAAAATCAGGAAAATTCATTAAAGACCCATTAAAGTCAATGGTAGCTAAAAAATCCGAAACTTCTGCCCATAATTAGGGTATATTTCGAAAATTTGCAATTTTTAAATTAGAAATTTCTAAAAATATCAAAAATTTTCCATTTAAATTCACAAAATCCGAGTTCCGGAGGATCTGAGCAATCCACTTCAGGAAGGCAGTTGGGGGTCCATCTCTAGTCATCACTTACTAAACCTGGGGAAGATATTCAGATAAATCGACCTTCTTTTCTCAAACAAACTAGAGGCTTCTGTGTTTAGTGAAACCTCTGCAACATTTTCTTTTAGCCCTTAAACTGTCTAACGAACCTTTAGGGTTATTGAATAAAAGTTCTTATCGTTAAAAATGGTGTTAATTTTTCCCCAACCAATCAGATGTTAGCTTTCAAATGTTACATAAGATTTGATTGGTTGGGGCAAAATCAGCACCATTTTTAACGATAAGCAAGGTTATTCAAAAAAAGTTCTTATCGTTTAAAATAGTGCTAAATTTGCCCCAACCAATCAGATCTTATTTAACATTTGTAAGCTAACATCTGATTGGTTGGGGCAAAATTAGCACCATTTTAAACGATAAGAACTTTTATTGAATAACCCTGAAGAACTTTTATTGAATCTTCCTGAATGTCACTCTAAATCACATAACAGTTGGTTTTGCGAGTAAAGCGGACGCAGTACAAAAAAATACCCTTCGTATAAATACATTACCAACTTCTATTATCATGCAAATTCCGTTAAGAAGAGAATTTATTGGAATTACAATCGGATAAAATAATTTATCCCAACAGTAAATGGCTATTGTGACTTTTTATATGAAAAGGATGGAAACAAGATTTCCAAAGCCTATAATTCATCATATCAATATATCCAGCAGACGTTTGCAATGTCCTAGAGTATAAGCACCCAGTGGTGGAGGATTTCAGTTCTCTATTTTACAGAGATAACGTGAACCAATGGGTCTGTTTAGATACACGTGGGTTCATGAAATAGACAAAACATTAGGACACAGAGCCAGGTAATAATACAAAAAAAAATTCTCTCTCTCCCATCTGCAAATGTCATGTCATTATCGACAGACCCGAGATGCAAATTTTGCAGCCAAAAATATAAATTCGATTAGGAAAAACACAGCTTTAAGGCCAGATGATTTATTGTCCTCTCTTGTAGTTCCATAATAAAAATCAGCACTCATACATTTTAAAATCCTCATATTTGCATTTCTTTTAAAATATCTACAATAGAAAAATCCATGAATTTCTAATTTAATGTTTCTAAAACTTCCCATATAAAGATGAAGTAATAAATATGCAGGACTTTAGAATACTGACCCAACAAGCACAGAATTGGGGAATTAAACATTTATTATGAGTAGCATATAACCCACGGGCTGCCCATAGAACCCAGTGGGCGGGCATGGTTATGTATGCGGCCTGGCCATGGGCTTATACCAGGCAAGCTGGGGCAGAGCCAAGTAAGACTGTAACTTTATCAATATCAAATACCAAGCAGTATTTATATTCAAGGGCATGTCCACCAATAAAATGAAACTTTACATATCACTGTTGCCCCCCCTCAAGCCCCAATTACGTTTTACTTACCTTATTTTTTATCGAAAGCTCGGGGTACGTGCTTTCTGTGATCGTCACCACAGTGCAACAAGCGTGCAAGTGGATCGGGATCCGTTCTGACTCCCTCTTATGCCCATAGCTGTTAAGCCGTAGGGCTAGAGGGAGACAACTGAGGTCCTTTCAGCCGATAGGTGTCAGGAACCACCATACTTGCCCTCCCTTTCTGCTCCCAGCTGCCACCAGGAAGCTTCCAGGGGGGGTTCACATGGGAAAAACCTGAAGGTCCTAAAAAGAACCCAGGCAATCCCGCCACATACGTGATACAAACCAAACAAAAAAACACAAAATAAGTGCTACGTGTTTCTAAGTGCTAGTGTTAATAAATAGGGGAGGGGGTGAATTTAATAAAAAGTGACCTAATTAAAGGCCCAGGCCTTTCGGCCTGAGGTATAAAAAAATTTCCGCCATAGCCGAAGCTATGGCAGGAAAGTGATGGGAGTGCTATACACACGTGCTCCCAGTGCACAGTAGTGCTGGAGGGAAGCCCGAGCTTTCGCACTCCCCTGCCTCAAGGCTTCGACCATGTTCTGCATCATCTCAGCACCAGGCGGGAGCTTGGGGGGTGCACTGCTCACCCCCCTCTCAACCATGCACTGGCCAGGATTGGATGCTTCACACAGTCTTATTCCAAAAGACAGGGAAGTGGTGCTTCTGCTTTTGTCGGATCATAGTGTAGTGTGCAAACCTGCTATTACATTACTAGGGAGCTGACCGCCAGTGACCAGAGGCAGCCCCTTTTCCTATAAGAACAGATACTACACTTGATCTTAGCCAAAAGGCCTTCATCAAAGATGCACCTGAACATACTTACAAGACCCTCTTTTCTTCCTGGTCTGTAAAAGGCCTGCAGGTGATGTCACGACCAATATCTGACAGCCGTGACCAGGAAGCATCTCACTTCTGCTGTGCTTGCTCAAAATGTGCTCACAATAGGGGGCGGTACCCAGGCGGCGAGGGGCCAGGTCTTGTAAGTATGTTCAGATGCTTCTTTGGGGAAGGTAAGTAAAATTGTAAGTGGGATTTGGGGGAGGTGCTGCAGCTATATGTATAGTTTTATTTTATGTAACTTTATCAATATCAAATACCAAGCAGTATTTATATTAAAGGGCCTGTCTACCAATAAAATGAAACTTTACATATCACTGTTGCACCCCCCCCAAGCCCCACTTACGTTTTACTTACCTTCATCAAAGATGCACCTGAACATACTTACAAGACCCTCTTTTCTTCCTGGTCTGTAAAAGGCCTGCAGGTGATGTCACGACCAATATCTGACAGCCGCGACCAGGAAGCATCCCACTTCTGCTGTGCTTGCTCAAAATTGCTCACAAAGGGGGCGGTACCCAGGCGGTGAGGGGCCAGTCTTGTAAGTATGTTCAGATGCTTCTTTGGGGAAGGTAAGTAAAATGTAAGTGGGATTTGGGGGAGGTGCTGCAGCTATATGTATAGTTTTATTTTATGGGTTGACATGCCCTTTAAGATGTAGATGCATTTAAAGTACTAAAAATTAAATTAAATCACGATCTTGAATATATGGAACGCAGGCCCTTTAAATTTCCCCATGTATTTTAGAAGGATGGGCATCTTGAAAAAGGTGTTCATATAGTAAGAATGTCATAGTACCCATCGGTATCATGTGTAAGATAACAGACTGTGGTTTTTTGTCTGAATTTCATACTAGAATTAATCCAAAGATATGCATTAAAGCTTTTAGTATTTATGTACTATACTTTGCTGAGAGTTATAATTTTTACAATAATTACATTTGGATATTTATTACCAATGTTCCCTCTAACTGAAATCAACAACTATGCGCAGAAATATATTTTATGTGCCATACAAAAGGAATCCTGTGCATCCATATAGCAGCACTTAAGCTAGGTACACACTATACAATCCTTCCTCCTGGCCGACCGTTCGAGGCTTTTGACCGGTCGGCCAGGAGGAAGGACTGTAGGTCACGGCAAAAGCAGCCGCATCCGACCATTAGACGCAACTTGTGTGGTCCATAGAGGGCCTTGATGGGTTGTGATTGGTCGATCTGGGATGCAAAAAGCCGCCATACAATAATTTGGCCCGTCGACCGAAACACGAAGTCAGTTTCAACCAATTTATTGAAATTAGAGAATGGAAATAGATTCACTGTGATAATACAGAAAAAAAGTTTTAATGATGTTTATATTTTCCTTCAGGAGAAATCAATACTACCGTATATACTCGAGTATAAGTCGAGGTTTTCAGGCTGAAAACAGCCTGAAAACTGAACCTCGACTTATACTCGAGTCAGTCACTTACTGGTGAAGGAATCCGGCTGCCGTGTCCACTGATGGTCGCATCCACTGACGTCACGACTCGGCGCCGGGAATTAGACCGGGGAGTCGTGACGTCAGTGGATGCGACCATCAGTGGACGCGGCAGCCGGATTCCTCCATCTCGCGGCAGCCGATTCCTCCATCAATGTCGGGGGCCCGACTCTCCTGCAAAGGTAAGGCATTAGTAGTAGTGTAGTGTAGTGGCAGGGTGAGAAGATGGGTGCAGGGAGTATGTAGTGTATGTAGTAGTGTAGTGTAGTGTAGTGTAGTGGCAGGGTGAGAAAGGGGTGCAGGGAGTAGTGTAGTTCTGTAGTATGTAGTTAGTGGCAGGGTGAGAATGGTGCAGGGTAGTGGAGTGTACTGTAGTGTGTAGTGTAGTTAGTGCAGGTGAGAGTGGGTGCAGGGAGTAGTGTAGTGTACTGTAGTAGTCTGTAGTGTATGTAGTAGCAGGGTGAGAGATGGGTGCGGATAGTGTAGTGTACTTAGTAGTAGTAGTGTGTGTAGTGGCAGGGTGAGAAGATGGGTGCAGGGAGTAGTGTAGTGTACTGTAGTAGTGTAGTGTAGTGTAGTGGCAGGGTGAGAAGATGGGTGCAGGGAGTAGTGAGTGTACGTGTAGTGTAGTGTAGTGTAGTGGCAGGGTGAGAAGATGGGTGCAGGGAGTAGTGTAGTTACTGTTAGTGTAGTGTAGTGTAGTGGCAGGGTGAGAAGATGGGCGCGGGAAATAGGTTTTATTCCTGTGGCTGGACCTGGGGCTGAGGGGAGACTCTACCCTCGACTTTACTCGAGTCAATTGGTTTTACTCATTTTTGAGGTAAAAATGGGTACCTCGACTTATACTCGAGTCGACTTATACCTCGAGTATATACGTAATTGTATTTGTCCTTCTTTGTCCTTATTTTTTTACTTTGTGTCTGTGTGTAATTATTTGCTATTTATTTTCAATTTCTTTCATAACTCCTTAATCATTGCCTTGCCACAACAGGGGGCAATTTAAAAGAATAAATAAACAATAAAATTAACTTTTAAGGAGACTAAAGTCTCCAGACAACATTGTCCCAATAGACAGAGCACATTCACAAACAACAACAAGCCGTGTCTCACTGCTCCCTTTGCTGTAGTTGCTGGGAGATTTATAGAATGAACCTGTGGAGATTAAGGATCAGCTAATAATCCACCTTAGCTGAGGAAACTTAGCTAAATGTACGCATGACATGCATAATTCTCTATAGTGCTCAACAGATCAAAACAGTTGCAGCCTTGCTTCCTAGGAGCTAACAGACAAGCACATAACAGCAATGATATAATACTTTCATACATAAAAGAAAACTTATCTTTGCAGCGTATTAGCTACCATGGATGTAAAAACAGAATAATAACAATTCAATTAGCTGGGTACACACAGTAGAGATTTCTGCAAGATCCTGCCTGCCATCTTTCAAAGATCTGCATACACACAGTCCTGAGTCTTCTCCCTATGCACATCATAGGGAAACGCTCGGGACTGTGTGTTTCCATCGGCCCGCCTAGACCTCTCTATAGTGAGTCTACGTGTCCGATGGAAGTTTTCAGTCTTCCCCAAACAGCGTTCAGCAGACCTTATCGTTCGGCATCCGCTTGCTCTTTGGGAAACGAAGGTACACACATCGATAAAGCCCCGATAGTCTATTGTCATATAGCTCTTATCCTTACCCTAACAGAGATTCTTTGAGATCCCTTGTACATGTAGGAACTTTTAGAGAGATTCAAAGTATGTATTTTATTTCTTTGTAGCACTACATATTCCACAGCGCTTATGTATTTACTCAATTCACATCAGCCCTGCCCCGAAGAGCTTACAATCGAATCACTTTATGTACACATAACACCTATCAGTATGTCTTTATGATTGTGGGTGAAACCGGAGTGCCTGGAGGAAACCCACGCAAGCACAGGGAAACATACAAACTCCTTGCAGAGTTGGAATTGAGCTCAGACCTAGCACTGCAAGTTATCAGTGCTAACACTGACCCACCATGCTGCCCTAGCCCCCGTGCTAATCGTTAAAAATGGTGCTTACGTTGGGGGGGATTTGGGGGAGGTGCTGCAGCTATATGTATAGTTTTATTTTATGGGTTGACATGCCCTTTAAGATGTAGATGCATTTAAAGTACTAAAGCAATTAAATTAAATCACGATCTTGAATATATGGAACGCAGGCCCTTTAAATTTCCCCATGTATTTTAGAAGGATGGGCATCTTGAAAAAGGTGTTCATATAGTAAGAATGTCATAGGTACCCATCGGTATCATGTGTAAGATAACAGACTGTGGTTTTTGTTCTGAATTTCATACCTAGAATTAATGCCAAAGATATGCATTAAAGCTTTTAGTATTTATGTACTATACTTTGCTGAGAGTATAATTTTTACAATAGATTACATTTTGGATAATTTATTACCAATGTTCCCTCTAACTGAAAATCAACTATGCGCAGAAATATATTTTATGTGCGCATACAAAATGAATCCTGTGCAATCCATATAGCAGCACTTAAGCTAGGTACACACTATACAATCCTTCCTCCTGGCCGACCGTTCGAGGCTTTTGACCGGTCGGCCAGGAGGAAGGACTGTAGGTCACGGCAAAAGCAGCCGCATCCGACCATTAGACGCAAATGATTGTGTGGTCCATAGAGGGCCGCATGATGGGTTGTGATTGGTCGATCTGGGATGCAAAAAGCCGCCATACAATAATGTGGACCCCTCTGACCGAAACACTGAAGTGTCAGTTTCAACCAATTTATTGAAATTAGAGAATAGGAAATAGATTCACTGTGATAAGTACAGAAAAAAAAGTTTTAATGAGTGTTTATATTTTCCTTCAGGAGAAATCATACTACCGTATATACTCGAGTATAAGTCGAGGTTTTCAGGCTGAATGAAAACTGAACCTCGACTTATACTCGAGTCAGTCACTACTGGTGAAGGAATCCGGCTGCCGGTCCACTGATGGTCGCATCCACTGACGTCACGACTCGGGCAAGCCGGGGTCGGTGACGTCAGTGATGCGACCATCAGTGGACGCGGCAGCCGGATTCCTCCATCTCGCGGCAGCAGGTCCTCCATCTAGATGTGGGGGCCGGACTCTCCTGCAAAGGTAAGGCATTAGTAGTAGTGTAGTGTAGTGGCAGGGTGAGAAGATAGGTGCAGGGAGTAGTTGGTAGTGTACTGTAGTAGTGTTAGTGTAGTGTAGTGGCAGGGTGAGAAGATGGGTGCAGGGAGTGTGTAGTGTACTGTAGTAGGTGTAGTGTAGTGTAGTGGCAGGGTGAGAAGATGGGTGCAGGGAGTAGTGTAGTGTACTGTAGTAGTGTAGTGTAGTGTAGTGGCAGGTGAGAAGATGGGTGCAGGGAGTAGTGTAGTGTACTGTAGTAGTGTAGTGTAGTGTAGTGGCAGGGGTGAGAAGATGGGTGCAGGGAGTAGTGTGTAGGTATGTACTGTAGTAGTGTAGTGTAGTGGCAGGGTGAGAAGATGGGTGCAGGGAAATAGGTTTTATCCTGTGGGCTGGACCTGGGCTGGAGGGAGGACTCTACCCTCGACTTATACTCGAGTCAATTGGTTTTACTCATTTTTGAGGTAAAAATGGGTACCTCGACTTATACTCGAGTCGACTTATACTCGAGTATATACGGTAATTGTAATTTGTCCTTCTTTGTCCTTATTTTTTTACTTTGTGTCTGTGTGTAATTATTTGCTATTTATTTTCAATTTCTTTCATAACTCCTTAATCATTGGCCTTGCCACAACAGGGGGCAATTTAAAAGAATAAATAAACAATAAAATTAACTTTTAAGGAGAACTAAAGTCTCCAGACAACATTGTCCCAATAGACAGAGCACATTCACAAACATACAACAAGCCGTGTCTCACTGCTCCCTTTGCTGTAGTTGCTGGGAGATTTATGAAATGAACCTGTGAGATTTAAGGATCAGCTAATAATCCACCTTAGCTGAGGAAACTTAGCTAAATGTACGCAGTACATGCATAATTCTCTATAGTGCTCAACAGATCAAAACAGTTGCAGCCTTGCTTCCTAGGAGCTAACAGACAAGCACATAACAGCAATGATTTAATACTTTCATACATAAAAGAAAACTTATCTTTGCAGCGTATTAGCTACCATGGATGTAAGAAACAGAATAATAACAATTCAATTAAGCTGGGTACACACAGTAGAGATTTCTGCAAGATCCTGCCTGCCATCTTTCAAAGATCTGCATACACACAGTCCTGAGCTTTCTCCCTATGCACATCATAGGGAGAACGCTCGGGACTGTGTGTTTCCATCGGCCGCCCTAGACTCCTCTATAGTGAGTCTAGCGTGTCCGATGGAAGTTTTCAGTCTTCCCCAAACGAACGTTCAGCCGACCTTATCGTTCGGCATCCACGTGCTCTTTTGGGAAACGAAGGTACACACATAACGATAAAGCCCCGATAGTCTATTGTCATATAGCTCTTATCCTTACCCTAACAGAGATTCTTTGAGGATCCCTTGTACATGTAGGAACTTTTAGAGAGATTCAAAGTATGTATTTTATTTCTTATGTAGCACTACATATTCCACAGCGCTTATGTATTTACTCAATTCACATCAGGCCCTGCCCCGAAGAGCTTACAATCGAATCACTTTATGTACACATACAACCTATCAGTATGTCTTTATGATTGTGGGTGAAACCGGAGTGCCTGGAGGAAACCCACGCAAGCACAGGGAGAACATACAAACTCCTTGCAGAGTTGGAATTGAGCTCAGGACCTCAGCACTGCAAGGTATCAGTGCTAAACACTGACCCACCATGCTGCCCTAGCCACCGTGCTAATCGTTAAAAATGGTGCTAATTTGGCCCCAACCAATCAGATCTTATTTATCATTTGAAAGCTAACATCTGATTGGTTGGGGCAAAATTAGCACCATTTTTAACGATAAGAACTTTTATTGAATCTCCCTGTTTATCTTTTGCGGGACATAATGAAACAAAAAAAAAAGCCAGCAAATCTGGGGAATTGAACCTACGTATGACCTTTTGGACTGTTGTTTCTAAAACACTGCAGATTTGTGAAATCTAGGTTCATTTAGAACATTTCTCTTTTGCTGGGAACAGAATAATAAAAGAAATGTCAGTAAAATGAGATTACTATTTTGTATTTCTCCTGGAAAGCTGTATGTAACTCGCACTGGCTGATAAAAAATACCTGTGGGGTAACAAGTAGTTTTCAGAGAATTCCATATTGATGTGGAGACATCTGTACAGAAAATACTGTGTGCATAGTGACAGTGAATACAATGACAGTGAATACTGGGGTTAGGGGTTGTGACTCTTTGATGACTACATGGGCTGTGAGTTGTACTGGCAACAACATGGAAGCCTATTTCTTACATGTCTATCTTTCTCTCATTCGCCTTGTTCCTCAGGACAGGGTGGAGGGGTAGGTCTTCTGTTTTCCCATATCTACAGCTTTAAACGTGTTTCAGTTCCACCCTCTGTTGCTTTTTCCTCATTTGAAGTCCATGCAGTCCAACTTTTCCACCCCTTATGTCTTCGAATAGCAGTCGTATACAGACACTCTTCCGCCTCAGCCCCAGCCACTTTCCTTACAGAGTTTGAAACCTGGCTCTCTATCTTTCTTTCCTCTGACTGTCCGGCTATAATTCTAGGTTACTTCATTGTCACATTGACAACGCTAAGCAATCCTGTCCCTCTCACTTTCTCCACCTAACTTAACTCATTCTCCTTGACCTATCGGCTGCCTTTGATACTGTGGACCACTCTCTTCTTATGCAGATTCTATGTTCTCTGGGCATCCGAAATAAAGCTGTGGCGTGGTTGTCTTCTTATTTCTCTAACAGATCTTTCTCTGTCTCTTTTGCTAATAAGACTTCCTCTCCTGTGTGGAGGTCCCTCGTTGCTCGGTTTTAGGACCCTTGCTGTTCTCCCTCTACACTATCCCTCTGGGAGAAATAATCCGATCTTTCGGCTTTAAATAGCACTTATATGCGGATGATACCCAAATTTACTTGTTCACCCCCGCGCTAACCCCTAAAGTTCAATCCCAAATCTCTAAATGTCTGCTCTCTATCTCTTCCTGGATGGCGCACCGCTGCCTTAAACTCAATCTTTCTAAAACGGAATTAATCATTTCCCCCCCTAAACTGGGACCTAGTCCACCCTTCTCCATCTCTTTTGACAATATTGTCATTAACCCAGTTGAATCTGCACGCTACCTTAGAGTTATCTTTGACTCCTCTCTTTCCTTCCATCGTCACATTAACAATGTCACAAGGACCTGTTGTTTTCTCCTCTTGCTCCACTACTAAAATGCTCATGCATGCCATTATAATCTCCCGTCTTGACTACTGTAACATTCTACTGCTTGGTCTCTTGGCCTGTCATCTCTCTCCTTTCCAGTCTATCTTAAACTCGGCAGCTCAGATCATCTCACTCACCTCCAAACGAAAACCTGGAACCCTGATACTGCAGTCTATAGGGTGGCTGCCCATCATGCTAAGAATCGTATTCAATACCCTGCTTTTAACCTTTAAATTCCTTCACTCTATTGCACCTCCCTACGTATCTTCTCTCTTGGTCCCTTATGCTCCTGGCCGTGCCCTCCATTCCACGCAAGTAAATCTTCTCCACCAACCCCCAACAAACACCACTTCCTCCTGCCTTAAACAATTCTCTCTTGCTGCTCCCTACCTTTGGAACTCTCTCCCTCTCTCACTTCGCTTGGTGACATCCATTAATACTTTCAAATCTAGACTGTTATCCTACCTTTCTGAGCATCAGCACAACAAATGATTGTTAGCCATCTCAAGCACTTTGTACCCACCCCCACTTGTATCTGTATGTTGTCTCACCCACTTAAAATTGTAAGCTCTTCGGGGCAGGGATCTCATTCCTAATGTGTCATGGCATGCTGTCAGTTTATACATAATTTATACATATATGTATTCTTAAAGGGTATGTCCACCCTAAATTTTTTTAATATAAGATTCCCCCTGCCAGCCCAGCCCCAACCGCTATATTTATGTTTAGAAATCTCCCCAAACTCTACTTACCTCCCCTCTTTCCTCTGCCGCGCTCCCGGCCCTCTGCTTGCGAGAAAATGCAAGCAGAGGGGCGGGACCGGTAGTCGCGTCTGTGATTGCCAGAGCGTCAGCCAATCACGGACGCAGCTGCCGGCAGCTCATTTCGGCGGAGGAAAGAGGAGAGGTAAGTAAAGTTTGGGGAGCTTTCTAAACATATAAATATGGCGGTTGGGGCTGGGCTGGCAGGGGCAATACTATATATTAAGGGATTTATGCTAGGGGGAGGGAATCCTGAGAGGGAGGGAGGGGGAGGGAGGGGGAGAAGGGCTGCAGTACGCATGCCAAACTTCTCCCGGGGGCCAGGTAGGAGGCAGAGTCCTATATGGACTCTGCTATCCTCCTGGTGGGCAGTTTTGGGGATTTGGGGGGGACTACAGGAGAACCATATGGAGCTGGGATGTGAGGTAAGGATTAAACTACACTATATGATGGGGCCAGTAGTTGGGGGGATTATAGTTTTGGGGGTGGACATGCCCTTTAACCGATATATGAAATTGGATTTAATTTTTATCTATCTGTATAATGGTTTGCACTTATCCCCTTGTTTGTATAATCTGTATTCTATAATGTACAGCGCTGCGTACCCAAGTGGTACTATGTATACATATATACATACATACTAAACACAACTTACTAAAGAAGAATCTTACATTGTATAGGTGTTCTGATGAGAAACACTTTCACAAGAGGATTTAAAAAAAAATAAATAAGTTTAGTTCTCCTTTAAGCTTTAAGTCAAATCAGATCTACCATGAGAATATGTAGATGCCAGGCCTCATTTACTGGGACCCCAGTTACTACTATGTAAGTCTGTCTCGTATCTGCGACATCATATACTTTACTCACCACTCTTAATCCTAGAACCAGACTGCATATATGACTATATTTTGGTTTTGCCAACCATGTCACAATAGATAAAAGTCTTCATTACAGATGATGCTTTGCTAACAATTATAGACATTACCTAACGAAAAAATTAATGCTGTTCTTGTAGAAACCAATTCATTTTATTTGTTATACCATGTTCTACAAGGAAGCAAATTGTTTGCCTGTTTCTGAGGGTGAGATAAAGTCAGGTGAAAAGATTTCTCAGGAGTGAAGAAGTGATAACAGGGCAAAATCTAAGGGCACTTTCTAAACCCCAGTTGACCTAACCCAAGTCTGCTGATGCAGGCGTTTGTTTAACTGGATTCCACAGATGTCCAATGTTTTAACAAATCAAATGCTAAACCTTAGTGTTACATTTAGCAATATCATTATATAGCAAATATTGTATGCATTAAAGTTGTAAGAGATCAATTGATAAAAAAAGAAAGAAAAAAAGAAAATTAAAGGGCAAGTTCAGTGCAAATACATGTACTTTTCAGAAAAAAGAGCAGTATTTTTCCATCCCATGACCTTAATCTGCCCATTCAGCATTTTGTCTGTGTATAAATAAATGCAACCGAAATACTGACTTCCTGTGTGCAGGACCCCTAATAGAGACCGTTATGGTCTTGCCCTTGACCCAGTGGCCTGGGTTGATTCAGTTGCTCAGTAGAGATCTGAGCATGTTTGACCATCCAACAGTCAATCAGTAGAAATTACTGTTAGGAACATTCCAAGGAAGTGGTGCATTCTGGGAAGAAGAACGACCGTTAGAACCTGAAATGTCAGCTCACTAATGTCAACAGCAGGGAATAGCAAAGGGTATGAAATCAACTGATTTTTCAAAATGGGAGAGAATATGTAGAATAACTAAGAAGGCATTACACAAACTAACAATTTAACAATTATTGATAATTTCCACTGAACTAAACCTTTAACAGAAAGGTTTCTACCATCTATAATGGTTATTTTTGTAACATTGCTCCAGCCATTTATAGATAGGAGGTACTGTCTTAAAAAGCATAATACCTTTACTGCCCTTTAGGGGAAGATATTTGATCACTTCATAAAGAAATGCAATGCTCTGTCCTGTCCAAATAAACTGCACATGTTTTAGAAATTTTGTAACTTCAAAGGATTTTATATCAAAATTCAGTGTTTACACAATGTACAAATGGATCCCCCCAAAATTACAACCTACAAAAAGTATTTCTGCACAGAGGTGCGATCATCTAAAGCTGTGAAAAGTGAGAAATTCTAAGCCATAATACAGTTAATAGACAAGTCCCCATTCCTACATTCATCCTGCATATATCACCTAAACAAGATGGGGTTACTAGCTTTTTGGGCAGTGACATAGATAGCGCCAGTACCCCACAATGCCATTGGTGTCATGCCCAGTGCCACAGGTCTCATCAAAGCTTACAAAAATGAAGTTGCGGCAGGATACACAAAAACATCAGCACATGGAAAAGATAATTATATAATCAGGAAACTGTCAAAAAAAGTAGTACAGGTGGATGCCCAACAAACACACAATTTTAGGACTAGTAATGACACCTTCCATAAATTAAATAAAGGTCAGAAGTCCCCTAAAATGTGTTCATTTAATGATGTGAGGAAACAAAGAGCAAAAGGAGTGGGGTAGGTAGGTGCTATGAAGCTACATTTGCACTGTATTATTGTTCGAGAGGGGTAAGTTAAAATTGCTTGCTTTTCATTTTGTTATTTTATTTTAATCCTCTTAGTAGCCTACCTGTTGTTCCTTGACTTCTCATTAATGTTATACTAAACACCAGCTTTTAGCTTCCTTTTCCTTTTTCATGCATTTATCGTTTAACACTTGAAACTTCCTCAATCCTTAACCGTTTTCAAAACTTTTCCAAGTTGATATCAACTCTTTTAAGGTAGTTTTGTTGCTCTGCCCCCTTTTTGGCCCAGGGCCTAACCAGTTGAAAGACACGCTCTGCATTGAAAAGATCCCAGAAAAATACCATTGTCCTTTTAGTCTATTGGGTGTATTGACCTACTTCTTTTTCCTTTAAATTTCTTTTTTTATGGCCATCTAATATTATAAAGTTGTGCACCTTCCTAGTTGTAAAAAGAACAGATTGTGTGGGGCTGGACATCTTTGGTGTAACGTAGAATCCAGCTTTAAATCATTTTCTAGTTAACTCAGTACTGGGACATAATCATCAGGTATTCTTTGTCTTCAGAAGTCCAGAGAACAGGTCGTTTTTGATGATTTGTTTGTTCTATTCTGTTGCTTTAGGGGGAGTCAAAAATCTCTGGTGGACCAAAGAACTGTGATAGAAATGATTTATATCTGTCCTGCTGCCCAGGAGAAAGTGACCTTGCTACTTTTGTTACGGCAATCACAATGAAATCCCTTGCACATATTTCATAAACAAAATTACTCATTCCATTCCATGAGTAAAAAACAAATATCGTTTGGAATCAATCTAAAGCATAAAAAAAAATGTATCTCGTACTTCTTTAATGTTCCAAGATGTCAAAATATAGTTTAGAAGAACAAAAAAAAACTGATTTTCTCTGTGTCATTAAAGTTAGTAAGTGATTTGCGTTGATACGTGGGCTTGAAAATTAAATAGCTCTGGAGTCCTACTTGCAATTATATGATTCACTAACTTTCTTGGACAAGTTTTGAGTCTTTTGAAAAAACTACTTTCCAGTTAAAGATAATAATATATTATTCTCATGTGTTTTCACGTTATGATCGAGAAAATTAGGTTTCCGGGGTTTGTTTGCTTTCCTTCGTGTGGTGCAGTGCAACAAAGTGTGACTAAGATATTCTGTTCCTTCACTTCAAACATCCAAATAATTCCTGCATAAAAGTTGGATTCTGGCTGAAAGTAATAGAAAGACTCGCCAGTAGAGTTAGATCCTAAAGCATGCTTATTGGGTAGTATGGTTTTATACCATGCCTGTCTGCAGGCATATCTCCAACACCAACAGAAAATACTAAGGACTCGTTCACACTACATCGTCTGTATGCGTTTTTTCAAACACTGATGCATTTTAAAAAACGGACAAAGGGTAAAATCCCATTGGATTTCATAATATCGTTCCCCCTGTGTTGTATTCAGTTTTTAAAAATGCACTGCTGTCAGTCTAAAATGCATTAAAACGCGGTACAACGAATAACAATGTGCGCGTTTGCGTTTCTGTCTGTTTTTCGAAAAGGAGTTTCTGTGATGTCATTTCCAGTCCGCAGGAAACACGAGGAGAGAAAAGGAGCCATTTTGTCTTTCAGCTAAAAGGGTAGTTAAAGGACATCTCTGGATGTTGCCTAAGGTTGCCTACAGCACCCCAAACTGCCCTTTCTCCTGGCACTCCTCCAGCAGGAATCCCTCCAGCTGTTACGCCGGTGGCGCATCATCGCTCCTATCAGTATGAGAACAAGACAACACTCTGCATACATTGCTGAAAGAATAGCCACAAAGATTGCAACTACAAAATAACCAGAAAATCCCAAGATCCACAACACCATCTGCTACCTCTCTCTCTACAAGCTCCTGAAACTCCCACACTCCCAGAAGGTGACATCAGGATTTTAGTGTTCTTTGGTCTTGCCCCATTAAATTCAAAAAACATGTTAAAAGGCAATGGACAGAAAAGCGGAAAAAAACGGACACAAACGAATAACATAAATGGTCAGCAACGGATACAGAAACGTCACTAAACGCACTGTGTTTTTGAGTTGCGTTTTTGTCTGTTCCTAGTGTGAACGAACCCCCTAGTGTGCAATTACATGCAATGACTGAGGGCTAACAACTCATTTTAATTACAGTATCGTTTTTGTTTTAGTAGTATTTGGTTTCTTACCGTTTGTTTCAGAACCCCAGTAAAAGTGCACACAAATGCCTTTCAGGTAAACCATTGATAATTTGGGTTTTAATTTTTAGTTGAGAAAATGTGTTTGTTTTGACAACGTTTTTTCCTAACTACTGACATATTGATTAGAGATGGACCTAGATGGACCTAGATGGACCTAAGCCCAGTTCCCAAGCAGATTTCTTGAAATTTAAATTTTTTTTACATTTCTAGAAACTTTGAAAATATGTGGAATGCAAAAACAGGTAGCACATTAAATTTCCAGTACTGGGTATTGAAACGCGTTCCCCAGACCATGTCCCTGAGCCATTTACAGCCATTTATAGAAAGTTCCCATTGCTAGTTATACCTTTATTTTAGGCAAAAGTTTTTGAATTTTTGGATTTTTTCCGAAAATCCCCACATTTTCACAGATTTCAGTAAGTTCGGCCATTTCTAATATTTATGTTTACCAAGTTTTTTCTTGACAATGCTTTTACACGCAGTGGAAGAGGATACGTTTAAGCTTGCAGAACAATGTTCTAAATGCTTATCTTGTGTTTTTAGTAAACATGCTTGCTTGGAATGTTTATTTTGACTCCCCTTTGAGAGGATTTACATATAAAATATAAATTAAATATAAAATAGCACATACAACTTTTGACTCCCAAAAAACATTTAGTTCTTCCTAGATGGGGCTGGACCACCAAAACCCCAGAGAATCTCCCAATGGGACCTCACTGGGCCTCACCACGAAAGTGGTATGCACAACGCAAATATACATTTTTTAAGATAATATAAGAAACACATTTACTGATAATTTCAACCTTTAAAACTGTCATAATTTAATCATGAGACAGAGCTGGGAATTTTCGCTTCATTTGAATATGACCTTATCAGACAGTTTAGAAGTTTTTAACAAGACTTTCAGATTTTCAATATTCAACCGTTCTATATAAGAAAGATTTGTTTTAAGGAGAGAAAGAGAGAGAGAACCAGAGACATAAAGTTGAGAGGATAAGAGTTTATTTGGAGCATATTCACTCATTAATTCTAGAGGTGCAGTGTGACCCCAAAACCTATTGTCACAGGCTGATTCAATATGGCAGCAAGCAATTCAGTCTCTTTAATGTGCTTGATCTTGATATTTGTTGGAGCAGTGGAGGTATAAAAATTCCATTGTTTCTAATATTTATTTCCATTTGTGCACTGAAAAGGCATGGATCAGCAGCAGAGGGCAGCAGAGGAAACGAGGGCTGTAAGTACATTTAGGAGCTGAGAAGAACTTTTTTAACCAAGCAAGGATTACAAAGCCCTGAGTGTGCCACATTGGACTACAAGCCCTGAGTGTGCCCCATCTGACTACAAGCCCTGAGTGTGCCCCATCTGACTACAAGCCCTGAGTGTGTCCCATCTGATTTCAAGCCCTGAGTGTGCCCCATCTGTCTACAAGCCCTGAATGTGCCCCAACTGACTACAAGCCTTGAGTGTACCCCATCGGACTACAAGCCCTGAGTGTGCCCCATCGTACTACAAGCCCTGACTGTGCCCCATTGGACTAAAGGCCCTGACTGTGCCCCAACTGACTACTCCCTGAGTGTGTCCCATCTGACTTCAAGCCCTGAGTGTGCCCCATCTAACTACAAGCCCTGAATGTGCCCCAACTGACTACAAGCCTTGGGTGTGCCCCATCGGACTACAGGCCCTGAGTGTGCCCCATCTGTTTTCAAGCCCTGAATGTGCATCTTCACATCACCAATATTCAGTCTAACAGAGCTCTCACAGAACTTTTCAGCCCAGCTAGGCTATCATCAGGATCAAACATCACTTTCTTAACATATAAAGCCCCATGAACACTATACCAGACCTTCTGGTATTGAAAGGGTCAGTGGAAGTCAACCTTGATAAATTGGTACTATAAGCACTGCCCACATTTATCCTACATATTTGCGGGATTCAACTGAATAAATCTTTTCTTAGCAAGAGGCTCAATGTGTTTTCATTTTCATTATACTGTGGGAAAGTAAGATTGAGAATTTTGCACAAACTGGGATTCGGCTATGATTTATTGGTCAAATAGAACCTAATTCTATTGTATAAGCCTATAAAGAAAAAATGCAGGGAATGTGTCAAAATCTCAGGGTCTGCTCGATGTTTTGCTTTTCAGACATACCTGGCAGGTCTGAGGGATGGCTGCCGTAATTGTGAAGGACGAGCGTCTGTTACATAAGTTCTATTATGCAAAATGAGAGAAAGAGAGAGAGATTGAACAGTAGAAGAAAATTATTAAGCATCACCAAGTCCATCTTTATCCTGACACCCAAGGATGCATCCCGAATAGTTCTGATGCAATATCTCACCTCAAAGCTTTTTTTTTTTTTTTTAAAGGCCTCTCATTAGTTTATCTCTTGTGCAGCAGTTAATGCTTCATTATGTGGAGACACAGCATGAATCCAATATATTTGTAACCAAACACAATGATTAGACTGCAAAATGTGTTGTTGGGAAGCAGCAGTAAAACGATGGCGTTACGTATGATTTTCTATTACCTCCAAGATTTTAATTTTTTGCCATTAGAATTTGCAGCCAAGTGCATTATACAGTTTAAATAAAGTGTACATGGGTAGGAAATTAGCCAGATGTTTTTAACACAGTACAGTAACACAGTAAATGGTATTTGTTACTATAATGAAGTAGCTTTTTCACATACTTTACTCAAGTATTTCCATTTGGGGACCTTTTATTTAAACCCCATTAAAGGGTATCTCCACTCAAAAAATAAAGTTGGGCTATTTAGTTTTATTGAAGAACGGAAGATAAAGGAGCTGTGTCTTACCTCCCGTTCTTCAATAAATCGATCAGGAGCCAGGCGTGAAGGTATCGAACTTACCTGATTGCTCGCTCCCCCAGTGCGTAGTCTGACAGGTCCCAACAGACTCTGTATTCTACACACATGCGCAAATGCAATATGCATCGAGTAAGTTTGTTACCTTCTCTCCTGGCTCCTCATCGATTTATTGAAGAATGATAGGTAAGACACAGCTCCTTTACCTCCCGTTCTTCAATAAACTTAAATGGGCAGTCGGAGACACGTGATTGGATGTCAGAAGTTAGCGTAGGGATATATTATATAGATATAAAATTTCCATTACTTGGTGTTGATGGGAGAGGGATCACCCTGCCTGCTTTGTACTGTACATTGGACTGTATACCAGGGATCCCCTACCTGCGGGAATACATTGAAGTGTAAAGCGGGTGTAGATAAACCATTTTGCTGGTTGCGTGCGGGTCTGGAAAATTAGACCCCCGCAGGACTTTTACTCAAGATAATTTTAATTGGAGTAATATTTTACCTTGGGGATCTCGACTTAACTACAGGCTTTGTCCACCACTTGATATTTCTTTTGATGTACACTTTTAAACAGAAAAAATTTGCTTTGCTTTCACCTTGATAACTCCTCTAAAATGCTTAAAGATAATTTGCTTTTCTGGAATTTTAGACTGGGACTAACTTAGCTCAAGATAGCACGTTCCAACTTGTTAAAGGGCATGCCCACCCTCAAAACTAAAATTTAACCCACTACTGGCCCCACTGTGAAGTTTAAAAAAATTCTTACCTTATATCTCTGCTCCTTATGGTTCTCCTGCAGTGCTTGCTCAAAGTCCAGGAAAGTGAAAGGTGGTAGCTGTCTTCCTCTCCAAAGGTTTTTGCCTCTTCTGCAGCCTCCGGGAGGTAGAGTGACATCAGGATCCGTCCGTGCTTGTCCTTCCACCTAACATTAAATCCTTTTCATTAATAGGTACCCCCTGCCCACCTCTAACCGGCAAGTTATTTCTTAAAAAAACAATCAGAACTTACAGCCCTTCCTTCCCACAGAACTCTCCATTCACGGCAGCCGCATCTGTGATTGGCAGGGGTCCAGCCTCCAATCTAGAGGGGGGGGGGCTTCAGTTACACCCCTGTTATTATTCCCCACCATTCTAGGTGCCAATTATATAGCCATATATTATCTATCAAAAAAGATGTTTCACTTCCTCAGTCAAGGTACGGTGATAACGTAAAGAAGCAATACAAAAACACTCCCCTCTTAATGTAATAGATTCTCTGTTTCATCAAGCAATACCCATTTTTATTTCTAATATATATGTCAATTAAATTCTTTTTAGATTTGGGGCATCGTTTTCTTTCTTTGTAACTGCTATATAAAAAAACGTTAGAAGTTACTTTACATGTGTTCTGTTATTTTTTTTCCTTCTTTACTTCATTTAGATAAGACAAATACTAATTTAATATTATGCACAAAGATAAAAAAAAGAAATTTAGGGCTTTCTGCCTCGATAAAAATTATATAATTTTTAAAAATGTTTTTCTTCTTTTTAATCGCTTATCAAATTACGATTTCTCTCCTTGTAACTTATATCTTCTCCAGAAAGGTTTGATCTCTGCTGGATATGCAAATTGTGACTTTATCATCTGTTGATGGACCGACATTTTCTGCAGAATGGTGTCTCGCTTCTCGGGGAAAAAAATTCACTTCACTCTCCTAAGGACCATGAAACAGAGACATAAATATTTTATGGTTTGAAATTATAGTTTTTTTCCCCTCCTTTCCACTGTACATAGTTTCCAGAGCTACTTCTCATGCAAACTCATTTCCTTCTTCTGTTTAATATCGCCCTTCTCAGCTTATTTTACACAGATGGTTTCCAGTTTGTTGTGAAATGCGGTTAATACATCAAGTTCTCCCTCTCTTTTTGATATTTCATCTCCCTCTTTTTAATATTTATTGCTTATAGGCTATATAATGCAGCTGAGAATACAACGGAATAGCATTTTTTAAACAAGGGACAATAAAATCTTGTAAATATTCTAAAGGCCTTATACATGAACTAATACCGGATGTACAATAATCGTACACATTTTTTTATAATTGGCCCAGTGGGCAAACATGGGAACATCCACCCCCTACATTATGGTTATAACGTATAGAAACTATATAAAGCATCAAAGTGATTACAGGGGTTTGACATAAAGTGATTCAGAATTTTTACCAAGCAAAATATAGGCCTCAAGCTACGTATTTAATTTTGGGCTTGTGACTTTTTTATTAGCATGATTTTAGTAACTGGGGGGAAGGGGGGGTGTTAATGCCCAGTTTAAATTTAACCCAGAGCAGCAAGCATGATGTTAAAGGACAATTAGGCCGTGAAAATATAATTTTTCAAATTAAAAAGTACCCAGGACCAGGAAATGTGGTTAATTATTCCCGACCTCCCAATATCATTTCACATACAATTTTCATCTGCCAGGTTAGTTCCTAAACTTTTTTGTGTTAAAGATAGTGCTGAAGCATATCTGTTGTATTCAATTAGATCAACTGGACTTGAAGTTTAGTTCTTGAAGACGTTTCGCTAGTCATCCGACTGGCTTTCTCAATTCAGAATGACTTGTACAAGAAACTGTGGCAATTATGTACCCTGGAAAATCCCAATGTAGCATATCACAGCCAGGTGTTAAGGGTGTGATTGGATAGTGGCTAAGAGGTGTTATAGGAACGCCCAGAGTAAGGTGTTAAAACAGCATTGTACATGGCAGACAGTTGGTGTCGAACCCCCCACCTCTATTTAGGCTTGGTTTCTTTATTTTCACATAAATGGCCTCCTTAACACCTCTCTTGAACCATTCACGTTCCTTCGCCAGTATGTTAACATTACAATCTTCAAAGGTATGTCCTTTATCCTAAGATGCAGATACACGGCTGATCCTGACCCGAGGAATTGGCTCTTCTGTGCTGGGCCATACGTGATTGCAGTTGCTGTTTGGTCTCCCCCACATACAAATCAGAGCATTCTTCACTGCACTGCACTGCATATATGATGGCGCTTTTCTTGTTTGGTATTGGGTCTTTCGGAGTGTACCAATTGCCTCAGTGTGTTGTTCGGTTTAAAGCAGACAGGGATACGATGTTTTTTGAAAATTCTTCTTAATTTCTCGGAGACCCCTGCTACATAGGGATGACCATGTTCTTCCCCTGTCTTGCTTTTCCCTTCACTGTTGGTATTCGTGTTCTTTCTTTCCTTCTACTTCTTTTGACAAGGCCCAGTCTGGATACCCACAAGGTTTAAGGGCTCCTCGAGATGTTTCATTCTTTAGCCTTCGCCTCTGTGCTAGTGGGGATGTTCTCGGCTCTGTGTTGCAGGGTTCTGATGACCCCAGCTTGTGATCTAAAGGGTGGTGGGAGTCAAACTCAAATACTGATCTGTGGTGTGTGGTTTTCTGTAAACCTCTACTTCCAGTTTACCATTTTCCTTCCATTTATTGTGAAAATAAAGAAACCAAGCCTAAATAGAGGTGGGGGGTTCGACACCAACTGTCTGCCATGTACAATGCTGTTTTAACACTTATCTGGGCGTTCCTATAACCACTCTTAGCCAATATCTAATCACACCCTTAACACCTGGCTGTGATATGCTAATTGGGATTTTCCAGGGTACATAATTGCCACAGATTCTTGTACAAGTCATTCTGAATTGAGAAAGCCAGTCGGATGACTAGCGAAACGTCTTCAAGAACTACATTTCAAGTCCAGTTGATCTAATTGAATACAACAGATATACCATGACCTGGATGAATGAGAACCTTCACAAGCATAGTGCTGAAGCATTTAGGAAGACTGGCAGAAGCAGTTTTCTTTGTGCTGGCGTTCCTCAAAGAAACAATATCAGGAGGTAGGAATTATCAATCCTACTTTCCTGCCTCGGGTACTTTTCATTTTAACTGTTTTTTTTTTTGTTGTTTGTTTTTTTAAAGTTATATGCACTATAGTTCTCCTTTAAATCCCTGCACGAGGAGCAATTAAATGGTGCTCTTTCTGTTTCTAAGCACTGTAAAACTGTAAGGCATCTTTCTATTCTTCAGATAACACCCAGTAACAACTTTCCTAAAGAACACGGCAAGTGTTTCCCTTACAAAACCAGCCATGACATATCCAATTGTGAAAATATCAATTTGTTTTTTTCGACTCACTTTCTCCCCCTATTGGCTCACTTTAAGTATTTTAGCTTATTTTATGTTTTTCAACGCTTATGCCATGATAAACTATGAGACATGCAAATGTCCTCATCTAACTTTTAAACAAAATCTTTAATATAAATGCTTCTTGGCTCTGTTATGTTATGTAAATATTTTGATGTTGTGCTTCTTACAGACCTCAAGTGACAACAGTCGAGCATTAGAAATCTCCTAAAGAGAGAAATGTAACTACACTTCCAACAGATAACTGTGAGTCTTCAGTTTCCTTCTACAGCAATCTTCACTGCCATAAAAGGGTAACTGTCTTTATTTTAAGGAGTTCTCTTGCACATTTCCCCAGGCTCAAAAAAAGTCTAGGGTCTAGCTTTTCTGTATCTTAACCTATAGGCTTGTAAAGTTACACTCAGACAGTCAGGATAAACCAGGAAGTGTGTGACAGTCACATGATGTGCTGTGTAACAAGCCCTACCCCCCAAAAACAATATTTCTAAAAGCTTTTTTAAGACCTGCAACCATTATCTGTCCTTTCCTCTACCTATGGACACCTTAGCGAGAGACAAAGTTTTCTTTTCAGACTTGTGGCTAGATTTAAAAACATGATTGACTAGGTATGTTAGCAATATTCACCTCGCCCCTGAACTTCTTTTTTACGTCACCCCACTCTACTCTTTATTAGAGATAGGCGAAAATCACTAGTTTTGTTCTGATCTCTGGAAAATCTCAAAGATCCGATACCAGAACGAATTTTCTATAAATTTCGAATAGACGGAGCTATTTTTAATAATTTTCTAAAATATCTTTGAACATTCGAAAATACAATCAGAGACCATTTTCGAGTTTCCAGTCGAATTTTCTAATGTTGAAGGCTATTTTAGAAAATTATAGAAAATAGCTCGGGACGTTCGATTTTCAAAAATACGACCGGAAACTCGAAAATGGTCTCTGATCGTATTTTCGAACGTTCGAAGATATTTAAAAAAATTATCGAAAATAGCTCTGTACATTCGAAAAAATTACAATTTTCTTAAAGGACAATTTTTTGGTTGTTGCTCCACCCCCCTTTTGGCCCAGGGCCTAAACAATAGCAAAGTATGTTCTGCAAGATGCGATTCATCCCATTGGGACATTGGATAGATCCCAGGTGGAGGTGGGGCGGAGCTTAGTCAAAACAGCTGTCCTTGAACTGTTCATCCCCTTTATGCTTATACAGATAGACTCCACTGCAACCCTTTTACTAGTTTCAGGGTACAAACACATCTAGTACCATTTTATGGCAACCAATCAAATATTACAACAAACAAAGCCATAATCAGGTTCAAAGGATTTATCCTGAAACATTGTGATACTTGTCACAATTAATACTGAATCTCTTCCGAGTTTTGTTTTGTTTACCATCCACTTTGTACTCACAAGTGTTACCAATTGTTACTGCAAATCTAGATAGTTCACTTACAATTTATTACAGTCTATTACTAGACATTCGGGGATTTAATTATATTCCTATTATCATATGAACGGAAATTGTGATCCTTGACAGATAGGCTGGTATACTTAAGGTGGGTGCACATAATCTGATCCGACAGTATCATCCCTTTCTTGTTACTGTGTGTATCGCATTTCCGACTGCTCTTGAGGTCTCAGGATCGTTTGGAAAATTCCTCTTGGCCGAGACCATCTCCCTCAACTTAAATTATAGGGAGTGACCCATGGCAGTCCCAAGCGTTCTCCTGATGCTTTACATCAGTGAGTGTGAGCAGTGGGATTGTTACAAAATGACAGACAGTGTGTGTACTCATCTATAGAGTGATCTAGACTAACCAATTTAATCATGAAGTTGTTTTTTTACAAATACTAGCATAAAAAGAAAACTCTGAACCAAATCATTACATGACAATTTGCCACAATTAAAATCAGCTGCTAACATTCCAAACACTTTCTTGGGATCTTGTCCTGACACATGGACAATTTTCCAGTGTTAAACAGATTTCAACAGCTGTTAACTTATATTCTATGGAGCAAATTGCTTTATAGAATTCTATTTTATCTCTGGGGACTTCCGAGCAGAAAGTTCCTCTGCCTTTTTAATTAAAACACTATTGTCTGATGATTCCGCGTTTTAATAGAAGTTGGATACCTTTTGAACAGATTTCACAGGGCAGTAATATTTCTCTTTCAAACTTGGCAATTAAGGGGGAGATTCAGTAATGCTAAAATAAGTGTAAAATGCATCTTGACTCATTGTGATATGGGTTAACGTGGGTTTTACACTTATTTTAGGGCACAGCGCCATTTAAAAATATTTTTGGAAATATCGAAGCTCACCCGATGCAGTTCCCTATTTGTCAAGTTTTCCTTAACCTCGTTGTGCAGAACACAGGAAAGCAAATTCACACGTGTTTACGTTCATGTATTGCATTGTGGGATTAAGGAAAGAAAGACGTAAATCCCCCCATAAGTGTAACAACATTTAAAACTGTTTCTGTATGCACATATGTAAAACATAGAGTGTGGGAAATGTGCTCTTTGTGTATATATGCATTTATTCTTTAGACAGGACTACATAAATACATAAATGCAGATTATATAAATGCAGCGCCCAAAGATCTTACCATCTAATCTTTTTCCTTGTTATCAATCAACAATGGAACCAACCTATCCTCATCAAGTATTTTCTTCTAAACTACAACAATGGGACCAGTCAACCAAGTGTGTTGATATTATCCTAAAGCTAACCAACGTTTAGGGGGAAGCCAGCAAATAGTAATCTAAAGTTGGTCGATCAGGCCAAAATAAGTGCATGAGTTTTTGGACACAACCAACCATTCAATCGTCCGAATCGGGCAAACGGACGATTGGACAGGTCCAAAAACCATGGGTGATCGTGCACCCCCTCTATGGATAACACACACAGTCCCGGCGAACTGTCGACTGCGGCTACTTTTGCCACAACCGACACTTGCCGAACGGTCGACCAGGATGAAGGATTGCCTAGTGTGTACTCAGTAGTTAACGTTGTAGGCAGTAGTTTGTTCCGTCTCTTCCATTTTTTATATTCAGCAACAGGAAAATGAATCAATCATTTATTAGGAATCTACAGTGCCTGACACCAGGACGTTCCCTGTAATGCTAAAGCTATTGGTTGTGTACATGAGAATTGTCAAGTCTTGATGACTCTTTACATTTTCTTTGGTTTAATTGCAGGCGTGCAATAACCAAGTTGAACCCACTCGATGCTGGTGGCAGTCATGTGTAAAAGAACAGCAAGATCAGTTATTTTGCCCTGTCAACACTTTCAAACAGAAAAACATCCCTGTGCCTCGCAAATAAATAACCAAAAGTGCCCCTCCAATGCTTTAATTGGTGAAGATCAATGGGTCAGAAGCAAATATAAAGGAAAAGAAACTCTTTACATTCACAAGCAGCAGCAGTTAAAGATCAGTCCGTAAGGACCATCAGCCAATGGCCATGATGTCACTGCCGTTACCAGGAAATAGAAGGCAGTCATTGCGGATTTGTACGTTTCTCAGCCTGGAAGCTTCATTTAAAATTGTAAGTAAAACTATGGTTTTCGGGTGACTTGACATTTTAGAAGAAGGGGTGGACATGCCCTTCAAGGGAGAACAGGCATGATCAATCATAAGTACATGTAAAGTATAGGAGTTACAGAAGTTCAGCAGAGAACGGTGTCCAGAGAACAGATCACATAGTTGAGCCTGACAGCTTTTCCTTAAAGGGTATGTCCCTTTGTGTCGAAGATCCTTCCTTTCTCTTCTGAAGTCAGTAGGAGCCTGACTGTGTGTAATCTGTACCTGCTCCTTCCCTGTCCTCCTGCATGTGCAGTTTAGCTGTCCCAGTAGCCAGTACCAGTAGGTTAGGTCCTAGTTAAATAATGCAACCTCGATGTGGTGAATGGGTTTAAAATAATTTGGCCAACTTATTGAACTAATTTCTTTTATATATCCAGGGTTTAACAGGCTGTTTGTAGCAGCAACCTTATGGAGGTAGCCAATATGCAATTAGAATTGTTGGTGCACTAGAATTCTATTTTTGGTATGAATTTTATTAACCACTCGCTGTTTTTTTAAATACACTTGACTATCCCTTTAATGGAGGAATCACTGTGGCCGAAAGTTTGCCACAATCAATCGTGCAGCCTATAGGAGACCGAATGATTGCCCATAATTTACCAAAATCGGTCGCCGGTGACAACAAAACATCTGTAGATACGGAAATATCATTGGGTTGGGTTGCAAAATCTGCTTGTGTTTACTCACCCTAATCCCTGTGGAAACAAGCCATAAAGTCTACATTAGATTATCACCTTTCAGAAAACACCAAAAATTCAAGTTCAGATCTAAATTATGCTAAACACTGCCAAATATAGCCGAATAACTAGAAGGACAAAAACACAACTTCTCCTCATACTTACACAATTATTATGAGATCCTGTAGTGTTTACTGTCAAAGACGGGGGGGATCATTTATAATAACAATAAAGAAGTAACTCCTGTATTCTGCCGTACAATGGAGAGACTGCGTCATTTACCAGAAAATCCACCAAGCATTCTACGATGCATAGAAAGGCCTTTTTCTGCAGCTTAGCAACAAATCCAAACAATAAAAGCCTTTCTGCCTAATACAATACAGATTTTCCTTCCATGTATGAGGTTTTTATTGGATGTAAGATTGAGTTTTTCAAGGACTGCCCTTCTTATTACGTTCTATTGTTTACAGGATTTTTCCAGTTTGGTGTGTGTGTGTGTGCGTGTGTGTGTGTGTTCTTTCTACCCAATAGATGAAAACTCTTCCAAACTACAGTTCTACTGTAACTCCTGGTTATTGTAGATGGCTGAACTTCCAAAAATCTGTTCCGCTCAAAGATTCACAGATGTACTGAAAATTTTGTAAATTTGAAAATCCTTGAACGGAACTATTAAAGTCATTGGGGGGGGGGGAAAAATCAAAAAATTTCAGATTCAATAAAGATGTAAATGGCTCAGAGATCTGGGAAATCGTCTGGGGAACACGTATTAATGCCCACAATCTCTAAAAAAAGAGACCGGAAACTTCATGTGCGTAGTATTTTTGAAAATTTTATAGAAATTTCAGATTTCCGAAATCAAAAATTTTTGAAATGTCTATGAATTTTTGAACTTTTTGAAAATCCTTAAATTTTTGTCAATTTTGAAAATCCTAAAATTTAAAAAAAAAAATTATACTGCGGTTTGGAAAAATCTGGATTGCAGAATTTCTCGAAACATCTAAAAAATCTGTGATCAGTGGATCTCAGAACCGGCATCCCAATATCATATCAATGAAGGAGCTACAACATGCATGAAGCAGTAGCATGAAACCTCTAGAAAGTTTAGTTTGACATTTCTGGAGCCCATATATTTGTAGGCAGTTTAAGCTTCGTTACAATGTGTCCTTTGCCAAAGCCAATGGCTGGACTAGGCTTAGTGTACATTATCTGTGAGGGTGAGATACTTTGTATCACCCTTGCTCATAGGAAGTAAAGATGGACTAGAACTCGAACCCGAGTTCGAGCCAAACTTAACAAGTTCAAATGGACCCAGACTTTTCAAACTTTCCCGGACCCGGATTTTTTTGACTTTTGATCTTTCCGGACTTTCAAATAATTATCGAAAAATTGAACGCAGGAGCTCTAAAGTAGTGCGCGTAAGAATAAAATTCTGGATTTTCGTACGTGTCCCCCAGACCATTTTCCAGGTCCCAGAGCCATTTACATTAATTTATCATTGCTATTTTAACTGTATTTCAGCCAAACTTTTCAAATTATTTAACTCCCGTTGACTTTAATGGGTCTGTTTTCAAACTTTCGAACTTTTAGCAAAGTTCGAAAGTTCAAAAACGGACCAAACTTTATGAAGTTCAGCAGAGTGTTTAAGTTTTCATGCTTCGTTCCCAGCTCCAGTTACATTAATTGAAGAACGGGAGGTAAGACCTTTACCCCTCGTTCTTCAATTAATGAGCAAAAGGATAGGTTTACTTTTTGAGTGAACTTATCCCTTAGAACTGAACTAAGATTTCATGTCAGGATGAAGCATTCATTTTTAAACAGTTTATTAAAATAATTTCTTAATTGTTCCCTGTGCATTTTAACACACTAGACACCTACTCAACAGGAACAGAGTCTGAGAGTTTTCACTAAAGACTAAGGTCCTTATTAGTGTTGGCAGTTCAACATCAAATAACTGTGCAGAAATCATTTATTTATAGAGCTTGTGTTCCTTTTACTGCCAGTTTGACAAAGTAAAGGGAGACAAGACTTTGCATTTCTTAGATGTTTTAAGACTTAGCATTCACCCTAGGGTTAACCAAGGAGCATGTTGAAATTTAAAATGCCATACACTACACTTATACAGACAAGTATAACTACCTCCAGGAACTGTGTATCCAGAAAGTGCACGCATGGTACAGCAACAAGAACCCCATAAAATATCACACTGTCTATGCTCTTGCATAAATTGTTAATAAAGAGGTTTTAGGGATAGGAGCCACTATGTGCAAAATGCACAAAATGCGATCCATCCTCATGGTAATTGCGGTCTCCATGCCCCACTATCTGCTCTGCATATTGACATGGCATGCAATCACCATTTTTGGTGTGTTCCCATGTAACTCAATTTAAAGAAAAGCGGAAGAGCGCGCTAACACGTGGAATTGTATTATGATATTTATTAGGAATTTTTACAGTGGGGCCTTAAGGTTTATACTGATGCCATCACGGGGGCTGTCCCGGGATGCAAAATGTGTATGAATGTGTTTTTTGCCAGAAACAGCCCTGTGGTTGTGGTTTGTTGATGATCAGTGGGTTTGCCCCAGTGACCATAACCTTAGTTACATGTTTATACACACCATGGTAACTCCATTCTTGGAAGGTCCTAATTTATTTCTATGATCGCTAATAATTGGGATATCCTCTGACTTTCATACAGCAACTCTTGACATTTTTATACATTTAATAAATTTACATTTTTCTTCAACAATTCTCACTTACTGTATGTAACAATCTGCAGGTGCTGAACCTGTCAGTGCTATCTAAGACAATAGGCATAGGAACTTGTTGCAAAGGAACTAAAGTGTCTGTGCACTGTAGGACTGGGGGGGAAGAGGGGGTAAACAGGAGGAGGGGCTAGGCCAGGGCAGGACAGCACAAGGGAGACTGGAGAAAGGTGCCAGGGGTGGAGAGCACAAGTGAATGGAGAGAGGGATTTCCTGTAAAGTAAGAGACAGTGACCATCCAGTTTAGTGATTGTTCCCCTGTGGTTTGTGACAGAGTCCAGGACAAAAGTTTTGCCTCCAAACCATCCTTCTTTGGATTTACTGGTCCACCATTTTGCCACTAAAAACTGTAAGTCACCCCAGAGTGAACTGCTGTGACATTTACTTATCTGTCTGTGTGACACCCATATGGACTGGGGATCTGCTGAGCGCTGGATGTTCCACGCACCAGACAGTGCTTGCCCAGTGTCACCCACCTACATGCAGCAGGGAAGGAAAGTGGCCTTGTGAAAATGACCCTGCCTTCTTACCTATTTGGAAGTTAGGAGCACTAAAAGATTTCTGCTTCCAGAAGGGGGCCCCCCACCTTGGTAAAACTTTAGGGGTAAAGGTGTGCACACCCAGGGAATTACTGTTTAAGTTGCTAGAACTACCTTACCTTGTTGTACTGTCGGTTGCATCAGTTATTACATTTTGTTTGTACTGCTAATTAATGCATAACTAACTTTATTTCATCTATTTAAATAAATATTAGGTTGTGCCTGTTGCACTGCCCATGATGTGTGGTCACTGAAACACCCTGGTGTCACTAGATTAGGTTGAAGCAGACCCTTTACATCCTTGCTGTCACCCAAGGGTGCGCTAAATGTATAAGTATTTTAACATTAGCAAAACCTTGACATAAAATTTTGGCTACTTATACACTATTTGTACACTCATTGGCTACTTTATTAGGTAGAACTTGCTAGTACCAGGTTGGTCACAATAATGTGTCCTCCCCCCAAATCAGAAGAAAAATGGATCTGATTCAGCAGAAACTTTTAGCCAATCAAGTGTTTTTAAATGGCCAAGACTACTGATTGGGTTTATTGATTGGTTGTCTGCCTTGATGTCTGACAGTTTTATTTGCAGCATCCAATCAGATGTTATGAGATGTTTTTCAAATGTTAACACCCCCCCAGCAAACTTTCAAATAAAGAATGTTCACCCTCCAAAACCCTAATTTTCATAATACCGTATATACTCGAGTATAAACCGAGGTACCTAGTTTTAGCTAAAAAAGGAGAGAAAAGATATTGCCTCGAGTATAAACTGAGGGGGTTAGTATTTGCCACTTAAGATGTTTGGAAACTACAACAATTTTTTAAGTGGGAAATACTTGAAAATAGGGGTAAATCCTCCTTTATTTGTGCATACAGTATGCACAAATAAAGAAGGTTTTACTCTTATTTGTAAATATTTGCCCCTTAATGTTGCCCTGGTGTCCGTGGTATTCTCCTACCTTGTCCGGCGGCGGCATGCTCCTCGCTCCACATCCTCAGTGTGCATCCGGATGATGTCACTACTCGGCGACGCAAAGTGAGAGGCGCCGGGTAGTGACATAATCCGGATGCGCACTGAGGATGCGGATTGCACGGCCGCCGGACAAGGTAGGAGAAAGGTTGACTCGAGTATAAACCGAGGTAAGATTTTCAGGCTTTTTCTAAAGCCTGAAAACCTCGGTTTATACTCAAGTATATACGATACTTACCTTTCTCCTTTGCTGGTCACTCATATCCCTTCCAGGAGCTAGTCATCAGTCAGGGGCATGGGGGTGACATCATAGCCATTGACTTAACACAGCTCACGGCTGCACAAGCTCACAACAATGAACTTACAAAGCTGTAAAGGAGTCATGCACTGCGCTGTACGAGAACATCGGATAATATGTTCTTTCAGGACCTATAATGAGAAAATTACTACGGTGGGAAAAAATTGGTTTTGCAAGGTGAACATTTTCGTCTTTCTGTCTTTGGCATGTCAGCTAAATGTTCCACAATTATCACAATAACTTTACTCTTTATCAGCTTGCAAATCCCCAAAGGTTCCTTTTCATAAAAAAACAGTTTATTATTTATTTACGGTTAGAAAATCCATGTACGAGCCAGTGTACTGCAAGCTGCCTCCGAAGAAAGAGATTGCGCTGTGAAAAAAAATTGAGTATTACTATTTTCCTTTGTATTACTCATGTTCTCTTTGAACGTTTTACAATTTTCCTTGCTGTCTTCAATTGCATCTAAATGACTTCAAGCGAGCTCTTTTGTTGTGATAACTGCGTTGTTTATTTATTACAGTAAATACATTCTCATTTTAATATTTTGAAAGAAAAACAGGCTGAATCTATACTATACAGTACCTCAGTTGGAGATCCGTTCACACACTATTCAGTTGGACATCTCCATTCCAGTCTGGGTATGAAGGGAAGTTCATCCAGGGATGAGGATGTATCATTTTTGGTCCTTTCCCTGGGTGAAGCTAATGGGAAGCAAGGTGCATTTTGGCTTTTGTTCCCATTCAAATACTTGGTTAAAGGTCAATTATAATGAAAAAATCTTCCACATCTTCATCTTTATATTACTATTTGTAAGTAGCCCCCACTCTGAAGTGTGTGTCTGTTCGTGCATATCTTCAATAGTGTACTTGATGTACTGAGGCTCAAAACTCCCCCTTCCTCTCTGAACCAATGGCTCCTTCCATCTGACCAGACTTTCTATGAGGGCAAGCATGCTCAGTACTCACTATGAGCAAGCACATGCAATTCAACCAGTTACAGTAAAACGGCCCACAGCATTAGCTTATGATAATAAGGCACTTGATTGACAGCTGAAATTTAAGATGGTTCAGAATGGATATCTAAAGTAATAGGTAGCAGATCAACAAATAAATGGTACAGTGGTAGTAGGGAAGAATGATTATTTCCAGTTGTCACAAACGAGAGTGTCAATATAACTCCCAGGTAATATCTGTAATTGCAGCATTCATTTTCAAATTATCCCACTTTTTTAGCATGGTCAACCGATTTGGCAGCTCCCACCTATATCAACCCAGAGGCATTTAAAGAGTTAATAAATCCACTGACTAAAGGTAATACACACATGCGATCACGGGTGCCGACCCACGATGCACGATGTGTACGAACAAGCATTTCGGATGATAATCGGGCCGTGTATGGACACTCTATCGACTGTTCATTCCGAGATCGTTGCCTGAACCTCCAGGCGGATCTCCGAACTAGCGGCCACTTCGGCCGATAAAGTGCCCATACATGGGCCGATTATTGGCCGAAGCGCTTGTTCGTACACATCTTGCATCACAGGTCGGCACCCGTGGATGCATGTGTGTATGAACCTTTAGACTATTTGCAGGAAGTGGAGTATCTTCCCCTATCTCCATTTGTTATTTTTTGTTTAAACCAGCATGGGGTCTGTTCAAAGCGGCAAGGTGTTAAGTCACAGTAAAATGCAGACCTCTACAAACTTTTGGATGCAATAACAGCAGGATGCCCAGCTCTAAAACAAAGATATAGGAACAGATGCAATTTCAAATTCAGTTAAAGGGGAAGTTCAGTGCAAATACATATGCTTTTCAGAAAAAAGAGCAGTATTTTTTAATCCCAATGACCTTAATCTGCCAATTCAGCATTTTGTCTGTGTATAAATAAATGCAGCCGAAATACTGACTTCCTGTTTGCAGGACCCCTAGTATAGACCGTTATGGTCTTGCCCTTGACCCAGTGCCTGGGTGGATTCAGTTGCTCAGTAGAGATCTGAGCATCTTTGACCCATCCAACAGCCAATCAGTAGAAAATACTGTTAGGAACATTCCAAGGTAGTGGTGCATCCTGGGAAGAAGAAGGACCGTTAGAACCTGAAATGTCAGCTCACTAATGTCAACAGCAGGGAACATCAAAGGGAATAAAATCAACTGATTTTTCAAAATGGGAGATAATATGTAGAATAACTAAGAAGGCATTACACAAACTAATAATTTAACAAATATTGATAATTTCCACTAAACTGTCCCTTTAATATTTCATTATAATTCAGGGAAAGTAATTATGTAAAAAAAAATTCCCAAATAATGTAAGCTTATGCTAGAAGTCTGCTATATATTTTATAGGAGGATATCACAAGGTTTATTTTACTGCTTGATCATGTTTGGTATCTTTGTATTGTGTAAAATTAGCGGATCACAAAAATAATATTATATTTTGTATGTGATATGTAAGGTACTTGCAGTATAGACTAGAGGAGAAATACTGTTTAAAAGTTTCCCTCCAAAAAGCAGAATACATCTCTCAAACCACACCCCTTGGGACCAAGCTGCTCTCCTGTTCAGGGGAAAGCATAAAATAGGGCAATAGCCCCAGCCCAAGCAGTTTGTCATTTAACATCAAGACAAGAAGACATCAAAGCCAATTGGACGAACCATATATTGGCTTTCAACTTGGAGTAGCATATTGGACTTTTTCATTTTTCCCATATTGACTTTCCAAGTTTCCTGGACTTTGCTCATGGAATTTACTTAAAGGGTATGTCCACCCTAAAACTAAGGGGCATATTTATAAGGTTCGTTAACTTTTCGCGGCCGTTTTTGCGGCCATTAACGCATAAATCGCGTTTACCGCGATTTATAAAGGCCCGAAAACGGCCGCGAAAAGTTACGAAGCGTTAACCTTTCTCGCCGATACTACCCGTTACCGCCGCTTCTATTTATAAAGCGGCGGTTGGTTCGCTCGGCTAGTATCGGCTGTTTTACTACTCGCCACCTTGAAGGAGGCGAAGTCAGCCGATACTAACCTCCCGCGGCGGGATGGGCAGGCAACCCGCGGCGGTGGTCGCACCCGCCCCGGGAGACCGCCCACCCCCCCACACCCCCCGCGGCGCAGCGCGACCACCCGCCGCCGCCGCCACTTCCAGCAGCCCCTCCCAACCCGTTCCCCGTTCGCGGCAATCTCGGAACGGGAGCTAAAGGGGCTGCCGGAAGGGGCCGCAGCAGTGTGTCGCGACCCCCCCGCGCACCCCCCTCCCCGGCAACCCCTCCAAGCCCCCCGCCCCGGCCGCTCCCGGGGAGGGACGGGAGGGAGCCGTTGGGGTGGAGGCTCCCTCCAGCGGGGCCCTGAGAAGGGCCTTTTGGGGCTTAGGGGGTCCCGCAGCCCGAACCGGGACCCCCCTCCCCGGCCCTTATAAGGGCCCTTGCGCACTGACAAGTGCCTTGGCGGGGGTCCCGCAGCTGAAACCGGACCCCCAGTGCGGCTCTTAAAAGAGCCCTTGGGCGACGTCTTCTTTCTTCCAGTCCCGGCGACACCAGCTCCGCCGAGGCCGCCGACCCCCGAGAGGTACCCGGCGGGCGCCGCACCTCAACGAGCCATGTTGCCGCGTCTTGATCCGACGCGACGTCTTCGGGCTGGCGACACCAACCCCACTCAGGTCGCCGATGCCAGGCAGACTCACTGCGGCCGCCAGTGAGCCCGCTGGCACCGCCGCCTCAGCGGAGCCGATGTTCCAGCCGCTTCTTTCTTCAGCCATCTACTGCATGGCATCTGAGTTCCGCGGCGAAAGCTCCTCTTTATATAGTTTGCAGAAATCCATAATCCGTTTCTGATTGGTCAATTTTTAATACTTGCTTTACATTACAAATCAGATTCAGAACTTTCCAGAAATCTGATTGGTTAATGTAAAGCAAGTATTAAAAATTGACCAATCAGAAACGGATTATGGATTTCTGCAAACCTATATAAAGAGGAGCTTTCCGCCGCGGAACTCAGATGCCATCGCAGTAGATGGCTGAAGAAAGAAGACAGAAGCGGCTGGCAACATCGCTCCGCTGAGGCCGGCGGTGCCAGCGGGCTCACTGGCGGCCGCATGAGTCTGCCTGGCATCGGCGACCTGAGTGGGGTTGGTGTCGCCAGCCCGAAGACGTCGCGTCGGATCAAGACGCCAACATCGGCCTCGTTGAGGTCGCCGGCGCCCGCCGGGTACCCCTGGCGGCCGCAGGGGTACCTCTCGGGGGTCGCGGCCTCGGCGGAGCTGGTGTCGCCGGGACTGGAAGAAAGAGACGTCGCCCAAGGGCTCTTTTAAGAGCCGCACTGGGGGGCCCGGTTTCAGCTGCGGGACCCCCGCCAAAGGCACTTGTCAGTGCCGCAAGGGCCCTTATAAGGGCCGGGGAGGGGGGTCCCGGTCGGGCTGCGGGACCCCCTAAGCCCCAAAAGGCCCTTCTCAGGGCCCCGCTGGAGGGAGCCTCCACCCCCAGCGGCTCCCTCCCGTCCCCTCCCCGGACGGCCGGGGCGGGGGGCTTGGAGGGGTTGCCGGGGAGGGGGTGCGCGCGGGTGGTCGCGACCACCTGCTGCGGCCCCTTCCCGGCAGCCCCTTCTAGCCTCCCGTTCCGAGATTCCGCGAACGGGGAACGGGTTGGAGGGGCTGCGGGGAAGTGGTGGCGGCGGCGGCGGGTGGTCGCCGCTGCCGCCGCGGGGGTGTGGGCGGGGTGGGCGTATGCCCCGCCCCTTAGGAGCGGCGTCGGGAAGATTTTAAGTCCCTTCGCGGCATACATATAGTATCGCCGCGAAGGGGCTTAAAATTACCGCAGCACATCGCGGCCGCGAAAGGTATCCGGGAATAGCGCTCGCCGTTATAAATACGGCGATAGCGCTATTTTCACGCCCGATGTGCGGCGGTAATTTATTTGCGCTAACATCGTTCCTTTATAAATATGCCCCTAATTTTTGATATAGTACTCCCCCTGGTCCCCCAGCCCCAACCGCTTAATTTTTATTTTAGAAAGTGCCCCAAACTTTTACTTACCTCCCCTCTTTCCTCCGCGCGCTGCCGCCCTCTGCTTGTGAGAAAATGCAAGCAGAGGGGCGGGACCGGCAGTCGTGTCTGTGATGGCTGAGCGGCAGCCAATCACGGACGTGGCTGCCGGTCATTCAGTGCAGCGAGGAAAGAGGGGAGGTAAGTAATGTTCGCACTTTCTAAAGATAAAATGAAGCGGTTGGGCTGGAGGAACAGGGGGGATACTATATTAAAAGGGATTTATGCTAGGGGGAGGGAATCCGGAGAGGGAGGGGGAGGGAGGGGGAGAAGGCTGCAGTATGCATGCCTAACTTCTCCCGGAGGCCAGGTAGGAGGCAGAGTCCTATATGGACTCTGCTAGCCTCCTGGTGGGCAGTTTTTGGATTTTGGGGGGGACTACAGGAGAACCATATGGAGCTGGATGTGAGGTAAGGATTAAACTACACACTGATGGGGCCAGTTAGTTTGTGGGGATTATAGTTTTGGGGGTAGACATGCCCTTTAAGCATTCTCTTCTTTATTCTTTAACTGTCTGCTACTTTATGTTCAATTATCTATTATAGCATTTTCCTTTTTGGGCTAGGCCAGACTAGCGCGTTTGCCCATGTGTTTTTTTTTTTTTCATCTCTATGAAAATGCAACAAAATCGTGTGATTCACATCCATATCTCAAAAGACAAAATTGCAAGAGCAATAGCAGTTAAATTACACCAGAATCGCACATGCAAACGGGTGCGATTCTGTTTGCGATGCGGGACTTAAAGGCTGCATGGCTAATGCGAAAGTTAACCGTGCAGCCGCCACAAGCGATGTAATATGTCGTAAGTGGCATCCTATTGGGCGCTAATACCTGGCGTTAAAAGTGCCGAAATAGAAAAACGGCTGATTGCAATGCTCAGAGAGCCTCTATTGGCATATAACATTGCTGGGCTGTTTGCACTGGCTTGCCGATGGCGGTTCTTGGTGCATTGCCCTGCAATTGTCCTATTCTGAGCATATTCCAAAAGGAACCTGTGTCTTTGAAGTTACGCTATCGTATAGGAAGTATTGTTTGGATAATATATATATATATATATATATATATATATAACTGTGAATAAATGTTATACGTGCGTGTAAAAAAATTTTTTTACAATCCTCTTAGATATATTTAGCGGTCATTCCACTCAGAATTAGAGATGGCCGAACTATATAAAGTTCGTCCGTTTTTTGAATTTTCGAACTTCAGAGAAAGTTCGAATTCGGACCCACTCAAGTCTATGGGGGAGTGATAGTTCGAAAAGTCTGAGTGATTTACAGCTAAACTAACAGTGGTAACTTGGCTGTGGCACCTGGGAAATTGTCTGGGGAACATGTCACTGTCACCAAAATTTGTTAAAAACACTTCCTGAAGTCAGGCTGGAAATTGACGATACATTCGAGGATTATCAACAGGAACAATATTTCCTGTTAGAGAATGGTCCTTCCTAGGCTTAGCAAATGGTAAATTTGAGGGTTGGATAGTGTACTGGTTAAAGCCACCGCCTTTGACATGGGAGGCCAGGGTTTGAATCCTGGCTAGGGGCAGCTATACAAATGTTCGGATTACCATATATACTCGAGTATAAGTCGAATTTTTCAGGCTTTAAAATTAGCCTGAAAACCTAACCTCGACTTATACTCGGGTCAAGTCCTAAATTAGATCCAAATAGTAACCAGTAGGTGGCGCTGTGTTAACCTGCATAGAAGGTTACAGGAGCTGATCTGCCTTTACACTTCCTACTTCTTGTAGTCTGGCTGCTGGACTCACTCAGCACTGTCACACCTCCTCTGGATGCTGTAAATCTGATGGGTCTCCTCAGTTTGGGGCAAAAAATGGCTGCTAGTTCAGTGCAAATGACAGCTTGAAACTACAACTCTCAGGTGACATTTTTATCTATTGGGGTCAGAGAGTCCTTTACTATATGGGGGTCAGAGTGCCCTTTACTATATGGGGGTCAGGAGAATTGTAAATGATGGTAAGCTTAATTAAATGTTTACTGAACCTTGCCACTCCACATGTTTAGAAACTGAAACTCCCAGCAACAAAGCATGCTGGGAGTTGTAGTTTCCAAACATCTGGAGTGCCAAGGAATTGGAGGTTACTGGTACTGGATGTGGCTATTACTGTATGGGATTCATGTATGGGAATTCTGCTGTCCATTTAAAGGGCAACTAAAGCCTAAAAACAACACAGAATCAGAAGGCAGCAGTGGTGATAATTTCCCCCCTCGACTTATACTCGAGTCAATCAGTTTTTACAGATTTTTCAGGTAAAAATAGGTACCTCGACTTATACTCGGATCGACTTATACTCGAGTATATACAGTATTATAATAACCATATAAAAACCAAGTAATATAATATAAGGGATAATGCGCCCCTTACAGTGTAATATAAGGATATTACGCCACCGAGGAGTTCCCTGACCATGTAGAAGCAGGAGGCCGTAGGTCGAGTGCTTTTATACAGGGCAGGGAACTCCGAGGTGGCGTAATGTCTTTATATTATAACGTGAAGGGGCGCATTATTTCTTATAATACGTAAGTATCAGATTCCTCCACCCCATTCACATTTTAAATTCTAGCCTTGTCCCTATTTCCACCTTAAATCCCCCAAGCTACCTCCTGTAACTTAAACCCAGAAGAAAGGAACATCCCAGCCCAGCATCTTTGCGGTTAAACAAATCTTTGTGGAGGAGGAGAGAGACATTGGTTATGAAGTGACAGGAAGCAGCTCCAGCAGGTTCTGTTAGTGAAGTTAAACACCACAAAAAATGCCGAGTCATTGTCCAGGCATTAACACTGGAATGGGCGGAGTAGTGGGATGTAAGAAATTAGTCACTTAGTGACATAGCTGAGTGATTTTTATAAGGATATATACCACTGCAGCTCCCATTATAAAATATCACACTTATGTATTATATATATATATATATATATATATATATATATATATATATATCATATGATAACCTAGTAATCTAGTAATATAATAACCATATAATGTAGTGGCTGGATAGTGTACTGGTTGGTTAAAGGCACTGCCTTTGACATGGGAGACCAGGGTTCAAATCCTGGCGAGGGGAAGCAATACAAATGTTTGGATTATTATAATACCCTACTAATATAATAACCATATAATACCCTGTATTATAACCATATAATATAATAATATAATATGGTTATTATATTACTAGGTTATCATATGGTTGTTATATTACTAGGTTGTTATATGTTTATTATATTACTAGGTTATTTTATAACTAGGGTATTACATAATATGTAATATTACACTACATAATTTAGTGGCTGGATAGTGTACTGGTTAAAGGCACCACCCTTGACATGGGAGACGATGGTTTGAATCCTGGCTAGGGGCAGCTCTACAAATGTTTGGATTATTATAATACTCTAGTAATATAATAACCAGATAAAAACCTAGTAATATAATAACAATATAATCACCATATAATATAATAACCATATAATAACCTAATAATATAATAACCATATAATACCATATATTCTAACCATATAATAACCTAGTAATATAATAACCATATAATACCCTAGTAATATAATAATATTATATGGTTATTATATTACTAGGTTATTATAATAATCCAAACATTTGTATAGCTGCCAAGATTCAAACCCTGGTCTCCCATGTCAAAGGCAGTGCCCTTAACCAGTACACTACCCAGTACATTCGATAGTTATTGGATTTATCAAAAGTCCGAGAAATCCTGGTCCAGGATAGTTTGAGAAGACCGAGTCCGTTCAAACTCATAAAGCTCGGCTCAAACTCGAGGTTGAGTTCTAGTCCATTCCTACTCAGAATGTGGTGGCAGCCTATCGTTAAATATTAGGATATATTTTAGTGTGTGCTGTGTATGTTCACTACCCCTCCTTCTCCATTCTGTTTATTTGACTTTTCAGTTAGTTGGAGTACATTTTCCGATAACCGATAAATAGATAGCAAGACGCTGCCATGTGGCAGAGTGAAACTTGTTGCAGAAGTCAGTGGCTTTGTGTTTAACTCTGTCGGCATACAGTAGCTGTTTCTGTGATCTGAATTATGCCTCTACCCACTGTAATAATCGGCCGGGAGGCCGGGGTACTTACGAGTACGCTTTAGGAGGAGGCGCTCCGATGGCTGGTGGGATTGCAGAACTGAATACAAGAGACTGCTGGGAACTGTAGGCTGAGGAATGGCGGCTAGGTGCTGCTGGAGAGAAGGCAGGATATTGGAACTGGCAAGGAGTCTCAGGAACAGGCAAGGTAAAACACAGATGCTGGTATGGCAAGGTAAGTCTCTGAAACAGGCAAGGTAAGTAACTGGTGCTGGTATGGCAAGGAGTCTCTGGAACAGGCAAGGTAAGTCTCTGGAGCAGGCTAGGTAAGTAATTAGTGCAGGTATGGCAAGGTAAGTCTCTGGAGCAGGCTAGGTAACTGGTGCTGGTAAGGAACAGGATCCAGGGCAGGTAAGTAGAAAGAGCCGTCCATGGGGACGCCTGTTTTTGAATTCTCGCACCACCCGGCGTGACGGCGTCATGACGTCTACGACGCCGCCCACCCGGAAGTTTGTGACACCTACCATCACATCTGCCACAGTAGACTTATATTACCAATCTGTGTGGGAAACTTGTAGGTACCAGTCACTGTGGGCAACTTGCCTGTACCAGTCACTGTGGACAACTTGAATGTTCCAGTCACTGTGGGAAACTTGTATGTACTAGTCACTGTGGGCAACTTGTCTGTACCAGAACTTTACAGACAAGTGGTGTAAGTACAGTTCTGATTTTTTTTTTTGACAATCAAACCTGGCGGTTGGGGGTGGGATAGTGTGCCCAACACTGCAGAAAAATGAGTTAAAGGTAGGACACCATTCAAAAAAGATAGTTGGGGGGGGAGGGGGGGAGAGGGGGGAGGGCTCCCTGCGCATGTCACATGCCTCAATAAGGACAAGGAAGCGGCAGGGTACTGGATGACACACAGACAGCTCCCACACTACACTTTCTCATTTGGAGCAGAGATCTAAGGTAAGGATTGGTTAAATTTTTTTTTTTGATGGTCATTTACAAGCATGACCCAGGCAACAAAGTCACTAACTAACCTAAATAAATCAGTTAACTTGAAAATTATATCACATTTATGTTCTTTTTTTTATTGCATTATATAGGGTATGCTAACTTTTTTGTTTTGCTGCATAACATGTAATATGTGATCTTACATGATTTTATAAACCTGACTACACTAAAGCTTCATACACACGTACGAGTGTGTGAATAAGGCCCGACGAGATCCAGACGGCAAATCTACGAATGACCACCAACCAAGCAATCGTGCAAATTTATTTTTAATCTTGCAACTGTCGGCCGCTAGCCCGCCGTGGCTTGTTCTAAAGCTACTTAACTCTTGGACACCTCTATCTGCAAGAAAAACAGAAAATCTAGTTGTAGATTATCACAATAAAATGTTGTCACTGAAATTTTTCAATCAAATGGGAACAACAAAATGTTGCTGCTGAAACCAATATTCTGCCTCACAGCAGTTTGCCTACAGTTTGCAAACTGAAAACTTGCCCTGGAATTTCAGTTTCAGCGATGGAATTTTATAAGTTTTGAGGAAAAAATTTTAACAGTAGCATAACTGAAATTTCTCAGCAGAAAATGGAATTTTCTATCCCATCTACAGTCAGCACCTAAGGGAATCCAGAAGGATTGACTTCCAAGACTTACAACACTAAGCAGAAAAGAGGAGGCAAAGAGTTTTCTGATACTTATTTACTGCTGCCAAGGCATTAATAATAGATAAAGAAAAGAAAAACAACTTTCAGATATAAAACATTCCATGACTTTTCAATATATCATGTTTTCCATGAGAGGCTCTTTATGGACTCGATGGAAAGTGTTTTGAATGGAGAACTGTATCTACAGTTGCTTGCTGAGTAGATCTGATCCTTAAATGCCGAGGTACATAATATTTCTGGTGTAAAGAGTTTTCAAAGACCAAAAGTCAATATCACATTACATTTTCTTTTAGAGATAAAAAGTATATTTTAAATGGCATTGCCTGGCAGTTGAAATAATTTGACCTATGTTGTCAAAAAAAGACTTTCAATTCCACCCCCCCCTTCAGTGAAATTAACCCTTTATATCCTGTAATCCAGATAATCCACTCTAATTTGTTTAAAGGGCATTCAGATAATCCTTCTTTGTGGTTTAACGAGGCTTTGCACTACCTATGTTCTCACGAGACAAGCTCTCAATTAAAATCTAACATTTAGAGGTGACTTTCCCCTACACGGCTGATTTTTATCCCAACTTAACCAAGCTTTGCTCACAGTAAAACCTAATCTATTATTATTTTCCTAATCACAAATTGGAGAAAGAAACATCTGTCATTACATCATAGATAGGCAAGCTTCAGTACTCTATCTGCTGGAAAGTCTAGTGTATGCTGGGTGATGTAGTTTTTTCACAGATAAAGATTTGTTTATCTGTGTTTGTACACACCTACGAGGCCTGTGTATGGGCACTTTATCGGCCAAAATGGCTGCTCGTTCAGGGATCGTTGCCCGATCAGCCAAGCTGATCTCCGAATGAGCGGGCGTTTCGGCCGATTAAGTTCCCATACACATAAAGTTAAATTATGTCATACATTAAAGGATTGATTAAATGCATTAAAGGTGTAGGACTGATGGATAGGGGCTTTTAAAACATTCCGTGCATACATGTTCTATGGTTTGTATTTATACATACTATTATTTTATTTACAGTACCAAAATATGTATTTTAGAAGGATAGCCTCTAGAAAGAACCCCTGATTTTATTATTATTATTATTATTTTTTTTTTTACAAATCTACCAGAGGATGTCCAACCAGTATTAATTAACAATTTATAAAAATCATCTCAGAACATGTACACATTTAAGTCAATTTACGAGTACCAGAAAGTTCATGTGCTTCCTGTTTTGGCATTCTACGTAGTATTTTGGAAAATTTTTGAAATTTCGAAATATCTAGGAATTTTGAAAATAATTTTTCGGTTCGGAAAAATTACGTAAATTCAGAAAGTTCCGTCAGATCCATGAAAATGATCAGCAATATGGTGGAAAATAATGCTCTTTGCCATGACGATGTTCTGGGATTTGGAAGAACACAGTTGAAATGTATTAGCCCAACATATCAGTCTACTTGTAACAATTGATACAAATGTATACTTCTCAAACGGAAGACACTGGGAGACCATAGTTTTGATGACCTGACCTAAAATGAACCTTGTCATAATCTGTCATAATAATCACAACAGAAACATAAACATAGCTTTGTAACAGATCAGAGGGAAACTTTCTTAAAAATGATGCATCAGAACATATACATGGCAATGCACCAAGAGGTAGGAGGGCCTGCCACAGCCCCATAACCTCTGCCGCGGTCAGCTGTGTTTAAAAGTCCCGGACCTGTACTTCCGGAGACTAACCAGAAGTTCGGGTCCGGTCTTCTAAACAGCTGATCACGCTCAAATACTGTTGATCGTGGGGGTGGGTGGGTCAGTGAATGCTGTGAATGTGCAGAGAGCCGCTATGGGAATATAGCATGGCTGGAGCGATTAGATGGTGGAGCCGAGGGCATCTCTCTGTGCATCGTCCAAGACAACAGCAGCTATAAGACATTGGAGACCTGTGGATCTTTCTATTTTTTGATAACCTTCTACACGGATATTTGAATATACACATGTTCTGACACATTCTGAAGGAGGCATCGGTCACAGTGCATCAAAGCAACATGTCATGTTAATGTGCTTTCCTATATGTTTGTTTGTTTTCCTTTTATTCCCCATGGTTAATTCATTGTTTTCTGATATAAAGTGAATCATATTCTGTATTTGGATGGTGTGAACCATCCCTTTAACCACAGAGACAATAAAATGTGTTTTGCAAGGCATGGAGTTACATTGGATAAAGGGGTGATATTGATGTAGATGGTTGTAGAATAAAAAGATGGTGCTCATTGGGGACAACTGCATAGGCCTGGATTGGAGCCAGTGTTGAAGTTCCTTCTCCTGGCGACCGTTCGAAAGTATCGGATGGTCGGTCAGGAGGAAAAATCGCTAGGTGTGTACCTAGCTTAACATTATTCGGATGAAAGCGGTTCATCTGATTTTGTTGGTTTAAAGGGTTCACCGCTTAAAGGAAAAGTAAACTGTAAAAACAACTTTAGTTTAGTTACAAGGTGTGTGTTTAAAATTAATGCTGGCTAACTTTTAAAGACGCCCGAACGGGCAGGCGTTTGATGTCTTCATGAGTACACGCGTACCCGTTCCAAGAGCCTCATTTTATTGCGTAAGAGACTAGCCCTATATTTGTCAGCTTTCTAACTATTGTAGTTTGGGTGGGGTGGGGATTCACCTTCAAGTAATTTTTATTGAGGGGTGAACATGCCCTTTAAGCTTACAGGAAAACTGAAGTGCTCTAAAAGGACTATAGTAGAAAATTGCTGGATGTGTGGATTTTAAAGGAGAACTAAAAAGGTATAATTACAGACAGCAGGTAAAATGTGGCTAGAGAAGAAGGAAGGAATGAATCTCTGGAGTGAAGGGAAGTATCAGGGTTCATGTAGCTACACATGTTCTGACACATTCTGACGGAGGCATCGGTCACAGTGCATCAAAGCAACATGTCATGTTAATGTGCTTTCCTATATTTTTGTTTGTTTTCCTTTTATTCCCCATGGTTAATTCATTGTTTTCTGATGTAAAGTGAATCATATTCTGTATTTGGATGGTGTGAACCATCCCTTTAACCACAGAGACAATAAAATGTGTTTTGCAAGGCATGGAGTTACATTGGATAAAGGGGTGATATTGATGTAGATGGTTGTAGAATAAAAAGATGGTGCTCATTGGGGACAACTGCATAGGCCTGGATTGGAGCCAGTGTTGAAGCTACATGAACCCTGATACTTCCCTTCACTCCAGAGATTCATTCCTTCCTTCTTCTCTGAGCCACATGTTACCTGCTGTCTGTAATTATACCTTTTTAGTTCTCCTTTAAAATCCACACATCCAGCAAATTTCTACTATAGTCCATTTTAGAGCACTTCAGTTTTCCTGTAAGCTTAAAGGGCATGTTCACCCCTCAAATAAAAATTACTTGAAGGTGAATCCCCACCCCAACCCAAAACTACAATAGTTAGAAAGCTGACAAATATAGGGCTAGTCTCTTACGCAATAAAATGAGGCTCTTGGAACGGGTACGCGTGTGACGTCATGAAGACATCAAACGCCTGCCCGTTCGGGGCGTCTTTAAAAGTTAGCCAGCATTAATTTTAAACACACACCTTGTAACTAAACTAAAGTTGTTTTTACAGTTTACTTTTCCTTTAAGCGGTGAACCCTTTAAACCAACAAAATCAGATGAACCGCTTTCATCCGAATAATGTTAAGCTAGGTACACACCTAGCGATTTTTCCTCCTGACCGACCATCCGATACTTTCGAACGGTCGGCCAGGAGGAAGGACTGTCGGTCGCGGCAAAAGCAGCCGCGTCCGATAGTCACCGCGACCGATCGTGCGGTCCATAGAGGACCGCACGATCGGACGAGGTTTCCACCCTGTCCATCGTCCTTTCGTCCGTCGATCGGACATGGGCACATTCGAATGCGATAATTTCAGTCCGATCGACCGATACACTGAACTATCGATCGATTGGACCGAAATATCTAATCGTGTGTACCCAGCTTAATCACATCCCTGCTCTTAAACTGATGAACATAAAATGCAGAGAGAGGGAAAGAGAAAAATTACTTTGTTGCGGAGAAAAAAAATTTTAGCTGTAAAGCCACTGGCCTTCGTACACTCGATTTACCATGGAAAAATTGCATGCAGGACATAAACCCATTTAATTTCAGTCATATCTTATTAACTTCGCTTCTGCTCTCCACTGTTTAACCTTGAGCCTTGAAATTTAAACTCTTGCTCTCGGCTACTACTTTAATGTATTTGTTTGCCCCCAACCATACCAGATTAATTTGAATAGAATGCGGCTGGATTGGTCTTGTATTTGTCTGACTTACAGTATATTATTCCTTCACACGCCTTGGGGTCCCTTTAAATGAAAAGACAGTTTTGTTATCAAAAATTTACAATCTGCAGGCTTTAAACATTTAGTTAACAGTTTCACGAGGGTCTCAGCATTATAGACTATAGTCATGTCCTATCTCCATTATTAAATCGAAGATTTACATTGCTGCAGCCGGTAACATTTCTGCAAACATCATTATACATATAATACGTAAAATGTAATCTAAAGTCAACAATAAGGCTTCATCTTTATTGTCATGACATTAAAAAGCTAGATGCAAATTGTACATTCTACTGGATAGTTCCTAAATCAAAGCTTACTTATTTACAAAAAGCAGCGGGGTTTTAAGATGGGACATTTGGTCTGGCTGTTTTTTTTTTAATACATAAAATATTGCTGTTTTTAAGTCAAGTGGAGGAAGACCAGATAAGGATTAACCCCAAACTGCAAGTATGATAAATAAAAATAATGTCCTGGTGTAATTCCTTTAAATTCCTTCATTACACTGTACAACAGTCAGTCCCAATACAGACATCCCAATTTTTGGACATATTACAGCTGATAACCTATGTTTCCTGTCAGTTCCCAGGAGTTTCCCTGGACTTTGCACCCTTATGGGAGTTCCAGGTGCAGTGGGACTACTGGGAGGGGTTGGATACCTTCCAATTAGTTTTAGGAAGATGTAGAAAATAGTGTATACTATTTTAGAGATATACACACAAATATAAGCAATGGTAGAACGGGTGAGGTAGCTAAACATATACTTGCACCCTAGATGCATATACCCTGGTATTGTGTGAAAGGATCCTAAAAATCCATGACCCACTTGCAGGGTTTGCTACTTACCCTTACTTCCACAGATTGCCACTTCCTAGTTTTTCAATTCTTTGTCTTAGGCTGCCATAATTTCCCCGTCTATGATCCTCTTGGTCTTGTTCCACTGCCACCTTTTTGTATACCGAATAATTTATACCTGTGACACAAAACCATTTAAATTTGATCTTATTGGGTCGGACGGAATTGACGTTTTATCGAGGGCATGTGTGTCAGAAAAGCAAACAATGCCGCAGACGACTATTCTTCGCCTTTGGCTGTGAGATCTATTGGCCATGATCAAAAGTTTGAATTATCCAATAGCAACCTCTGGCCACCCCCACATCTGCCTATACAAAGAATATACATATGAGAAATAAACATATTAAAGGTAATGTGGTAAAGGGGTATGAGTGATGTTTTTTGAAAATTGAAGTGATTGAAGTAATTAATAATTATTGCCATTAAATTATTTATAACGTAGACATAGGGGCATATTTATAAAGGGGCAAAAATAGCGCCCAAAAATTACCGCCGCGCATCGCGGGTTCAAAAACAGCGCCATCGCCGTATTTATAATGGCGAGCGCTATCGCCGCGATATGCATCACGGCAGCGATGTCCTGCGGTAATTTTAAGTCCCTTTGCATCGATACTGCACTTAGCGCATTGCGCTAAGTACAATATCGCCGTGAAGGGACTTAAAATCCCTTCCCGGCGCATACGCCCACCCTGCCCTCGACCCCCTGCGGTGGCCACCCGCCACTTCCCAGCAGCCCCTCCTAACCCCAACCCCGCTCGCGATGAACATATGGAGCAGGAGGCTAGGAGGGGCTGCTGGGAAGGGGCTGCAGCAGGTGGTCGGCCTCGTTGAGGTCACCGGCGCCTGCCGGGGGTACCCCTGGCGGCCACAGGGGTACCTTTCGGGGGTCGGCGGCCTCAGCGGAGCTGGTTTCGCCGGGACTGGAAGAAAGAAGACGCCGCCCAAGGGCACTTTTAAGAGCCGCTCACTGGGGTCCTGGTTCGGGCTGCGGGACCCCACCAAAGGCACTTCTCAGTGCCGCAAGGGCCCTTACAAGGGCCGGGGAGGGGGTCCTGGTTCGAGCTGCGGGACCCTTAAGCCCCAAACGGCTCTTGTTAGAGCCGCAAAGGTCCTGATAGGGCTGGGGAGGGGGGTCCTGGTTCGAGCTGTGGGACCCCTTAAGCCCCAAAAGCCCCCCCCCCGCTGGAGGGTGCCTCCACCCCGCCCAGCGTGCCCGCCAGCGGCGGGGCAGGGGGATTGGAGGGGCTGCTGGGGAGGGGATGCACGGCGGGTGGTTGCGACTACCTGCTGCGGCCCCTTCCCAGCAGCCTCTCCTAGCCTCCTACTCCATATGTTCGCTGCGAGCAGGGATGGGGTTGGGAGGGGCTGCTGGGAAGGGGGGCGGTGAGGTGGGCATGCCTCCCGGGGCGGGTGTGACCACCCGCCGCGATCTAGGGGGGAATCTCGGACGTTTTCGCCACCTTCAAGGTGGCGAAGTAATACGGCCGAGATTAGCGGTGTGTAACAGTTACCGCCGCTTCTATTTATAACTGTTCACATAGCCATGAAAAGTTAACGCTTCGTTAACTTTTCGCGGTCATTTACCGCCCATTTATAAATCGTGGAAAGCGCGATTTTTGCGAAAATGCCGGTAAAAACGGCAGCGAAAAGTTAACAAAACCTTTTTAAATATGCCCCATAGTCTGCAAGATCATTCGCTGTATATTTGTTTAACAATGTTCTTTGAATATCCTAGAGAACTGAATGCATGCAGTTGTCTGGATTCTCTTATTTTACTCAAAGTTCATCTAAATGATTAGTGTGCCTATTTTATTCTTATTCCTTCAGGCAATCTCCAAAGACTGGATGTCAATATTGGCTGTTTGTTCTTTTTGTTTTATATCAATTAGGGCTTATTGGTTAGTGGAGACTGCAACCTCTTCTGCAAATTCATGATCAGATTCCAATGCAATCATATCAGAAACTTGCCTAAGGGCTAGTTTTGCGCTCGCGGTTGCGCGTGCGTTTTTGTTATAATGGAAATCGCAGGAACGCAAAATCTCCGCAATTTGCTATGTGTATGGGATTGCGTGTCCGTTCATGTTTTGGTAACGCATGCATTCACCATTTTTGGTGCGTTAACGCATGTGTTTCCATAATGGAAAATGGCAAAATCGCATGCGCAAAACGCACGTGCAAATGAAAAAAGCACAAGAATCACGCACGCAATAACACTCACGATTGCGTGCGCCATTTAGTGCGTTGTAGTGGGGCCATGCCCTAAAGGGAGCCATCCAATGGAAATTCTCCATTCGGTAGGTCACGATGCTGATGGAGATATTTAGTTAGCATCATAGCCTATTCATACAAATGTCCAATTTACTAAGAAAACTATTTGTAGTTTCATGGAATCCTACAAACACAAAACCTGTAGCAAATAACTTTCCCAGACCCAGCACATTGGTTTATAAACAGATTATTTGATGAAAGACATTCCGATTTCTAAATGACCTGTAGTCAAAAGGTACAAACTGTATTGAAATGTTAAGATTAGTTCGGATAAACCCCCACATAAGTTATTGTATTCTAACTTCTGAAAGTCCTTTATGTTGGACAAAAGCACCAGGCCAGTGTATGAGGAAATAAAAGAATAGATGTTAATATTCTTATCTCCTTTTTCTGACACTTCCTTTATCAGTATATTATGTGCGCTAAATGTCAGCACAGAACTATGTATAGTTGCCATCTCTAATCCTATTCTAGTGCTTTCAAAGTCATTAGTGTCTTGTATTGGGTTTTCATTGATAAAGAGAAAAGGCAAACAAACAAACAATGCAAGTATTTTATACTCAATGGGAATACAAAGGGGTCTGAATTGTCCCAGACAAAAATGTCCCTTTCTGTAATATTATGGCCCAGAGGTTTATGGGATGTTTATTGATACATATTTTGTTTGTAGTAAGGATTTATTAGTCTTCTCTTTTTAAAGAACATTAGTCTCTATAGTTCAACCTCTGAATACAGCTTACTGACAATGATATATCACTTAGAAAATTACAGTCTTTGTTACAAAAACATGTACCTTTGCAGATGGCAAAGGAAGTTTAAGGTTTGTTTGTCAATGCCATTCTTTAATGAACAATACAATGAGTACGGAGAACTGAAAAAGAAGAAAAATAAAGCAAGATAAAATAAAAATCCTCTTCATAAGAGTCGTAATGGTTTGGCCACAGGGCTGAAACTTGTAAGGCATATTAGCGGCCTGTGTATAAATAAGAATAATCATAATAGACGAAACCCTTCTGAAAGTAATGGAATAGCATTGACAAATCCATTATTTCCAAAAGCATAAAACATGATGCTCAGACAAGTTTACAAGGTAGAGTAATAAATCACTCTAAAAACTATGGCAAAGCACTAAAAATGGGAAGAATGTCTATTTAATCCTGACCTCTGGTTGAATGTATTCCCAAGAATCAAATCAATCAGATGGGTTTACACAGCAAGTTACTGGAATATCTGCCTAAGTGAAATACTCAAGGATATTAACACAAGGGTATCGTGCATGATTTGATGAAAGACATTCATTACACACGGCCTTCATAAGTAGAAAGCTGTGATCATCCAACCTCTACAGGTATAAAGGAAAGGGAATGAGGTAACCTTGGCAGACTTTAATGAGCTTATTTATTTTAGTGGTAGAGATTGTGTGGTGGAGACTACCAAGATTCTTACATTTTTTTTTATTTTTAACATTGACTTAAGTACTTTATATATTTCACAAAATTAGAAGTACAGTCACGCTCTATGAATGCTTTACTTTACCAGGACACTTTATTGTCTTGTATTAGTAATATCAAGGGTGAAAAGAGTGCATTCATTTTCACCTTTGAGTTCATTTTGTATAAATGTGCCAATGAATCAGTTGTGTGACATCACTGCTATCCCCACCAAGCTAGCCTAGTCAAGGTGCAACAGCCCAATTGAGTTTAGATGAACCATTCTGTTATCACAGTCATTATTTTTGGTTGATGAAATAAACCGTAGGTTATTTTAAAGACACACATTTGTTATCATGTTGCCATCATTGGTTATGATCACCCAACCTCTATAGATATTGAAGAATAGAACAAAGTAACCTTGATGTTCTGAGTTGATTTTATTTTTTGTGTCATTGATGTGGCAATTTTGCACATGAACAGTGTTGAACAAGGGGCCAACTTCTCGGCCATACCAGACAATAACCGTACGTATATGGCCGCTCAGTCGGCCATAGTTCTTTGAACTGCTGGATATGATAGCGTGTCACAGTTGTTTGGCTGTTTGTGAGCCATATTGTGCAAAAACAGATGTCTGTACTTAGCTTTAGCTTACTTCTTCCATCTGTGAAAGAAAATGCTCATAAAGAAGATTTAAGAACGTAATATCTTTTGAGGTGCTGGCAGTTCCCTTACTCCAATCTATGTCAGGGTAATTGAATTCCCCCATAACCAGAACATGCCCCATACCAGCAGCCTTCACCAACTGCAAATAAAAATTCATTTCCACCTCGTCACCGGCATTTGCAGAAATATTCACCCAGAACCCCAAGCGCTCTGGGCAAATCTCCTTCAGCAGATTCACCAGAGGCTGCGTGTTAAATACTTACATGCAAACAGCCACGCAGCTTCTGGTAGATAAGCTTGCAAAGGCTGCGTGAGTGCCTCGATTAGCGCAAATTAAAGTGCCGAAATAAGTGCTGCCAGGTAAATGAGCCTATTGGTGTAGATCATGAACAAGAAACATTAACCTTATATTTACTTGGCACTTGATGAGGAGCTTTGCTTGAAACGTGTGTGCTGTGTTTACAATATAGCTGTTCATGATTTAAAAGACTAATTCATTGATTTATTTAATTGGTGCCATTGGTAGAGGCACCAAATCTCCTTGGACGCCAGTAAAAATAGGAAAACAACACAGCAGAATCCTAATATTAAACAAGCATCCATTCTTATGCATGACAGAATTCTGTGAAAATTGCAATTATTTCAGGTTGGAAGCTTAAGCTGGCTACACACCTTGAGACTCTTGAGACCAGTCAGCCAGGATGAATGACTGTAGGTCGCTGACAGTTCGGGGAGCGTGCGGTCCATAGAGGACCACACGATTGGCAATGGTTTTCAGACGTATCTGATCACCCATTAGTCCAATTCATCCAACAAACAATTAGTGGAGCGTCAGTCGCAGGCAGCCGAAAACCCATGCATGTGGACCATTTAAGACTGTCTGCTGTATACTGTGTTTTTTTTCTACTGGATTTTGGTCTCTGTTTTTTATTTTATTAATTATTCTTTCCCCACCATATTCTGTATGATTAAATTATTCACTGTGGTTTTAACTTAGCATTCTAAATGCAAATGATCCTTATACCAAGCATGTAAATTAATATCTATTCACTGCCATTTTCATTTCTGTCAGATTCTGATTGACACAACTACATTGTGCTGTCTTGCTTGTGAGGGAATCTTAATCTGCCATTTAAGTATTTTATTTTTTTTTTTAACCCTTATCCCTGAGACGGGATCCATGCATTAAAAAATAAATAAATACGGAGTATAGTGAAATCTCTGCAGCAATGAATCTGTCAGCACATGTTATCTGTATCTTCTGTGGGTTGAGACAATTGTAAGCAAGAAATTAGAACTTTGAAGGAAAACAGACAGGTTTTCATAGCAATCCGTAATCCAACTGCTTGGAGAAAAAAAAAGTTTTCATATCCCAGGTAAAATATTCACTGATATGGATCTCTTCTAAAGTAAGTCTAGCTGTTCAAATCTTTGCCATGACAATCAGATGTTGACATTTTCCACAGAAGTCGTTTTGCAAAATCCATTAACCTAGGACAGTTATCAGAAAACTCTCTTAGAATTAAAAATAATATCCCAATCTTAAGATCTATGTCAAAGAAAAGGGAAGGATAGAAATGAAGAATATGACAGGAAAGGAAATTGCCAATGGCATCCATGTATAGACAGGCTTATGACAAAGTTTATGAGTTTGGAAACGTTGTACAGTCAAACATCAAGGCTGAAATATTGAATAAGCAAACTATATTACTAGCACAAAACATATACGGTCTATTAGTGTTACAAGTAGAGATGGCCGGCGGTTTCATTCCGCTAGTAGGTTGGCAAAATGACGATAAATTTTGCTGTTCAAATTTTGCCATTGAGATTTTGAGATCCTGAAAGCAAAAAACATCAAATGGCCATATTTTATGGTCACTATTTATTAAGGTTTCTATTTCTTTTATGTCTACAATACACTGTGGGATTGTGGGATATTGGTAGATCCATAAAAAAACCAATTTTTTTTTTCTATTAAGAACAACTAACAGATCCCTAGAGATGGGATCCGGGTCCAGCTCAGAGGTCCAGCTCGGACCCGAAAAGGGAACCCCTCAGTTCTGAAATCCAAATGACGGATTGTGCATTTTTTTGGAATTCAGAATGCATTTTTTTTTTTATCGAACATTTGAGCTATTTTTAAAAATTCTCGAAAATAGCCTTGAACGTTCGGTAATACTCGTAAATACGATTGGAAACTCGAATATAGTTTCCGATCGTATTTTCGAGTATTATGGAACGTTCGAGGCTATTTTCAAGAATTTTCAAAAATAGCTCAAACGTTCGATAAAAATCGAAAACACGCACCAAATTCCCGAATTTAAGTTCTGTTTTTGGATTTTCAGATCTTCGGGATTTTCCCGAGATCCGAAAACCCAAAAACGGAATGAAACACGGCAGTTTGAGCCATCTCTACCCAAGACAGCTCATCATTTAGAAACTTACCTTTTGCATTGGTGTTGTCATCTACCCTTCACAACCAATGTCAGGTTAATTGAAATATCCGAGGTTTGGAATGTGCCACAAACTTGCAGCCTTTTCAATCTGCATATGGAGCTGAAGTTCTTCCTCTTCGCTAGCATTCGGTGACTTGTAATAGGCACATACGATTACCTAGTTCCATCTTCTAAATCTAGCACAAAATTATGGGAATTGTTAAAGTTTCCAAAATACCAATTATCTCGTACTTTTTATTAAAATAGATTTCTTCTAATTTTCCTATAATTGTTTAGTTTATCATGTGCAATATGCACACATACAATTAAAGCTAAACATCCAAATTATTTAATGTGGTTTAATCTCTGTCAGATTAACAAAAAGGCAGAATGGATGGAGAAATAGATAGATACATTAATAGGTAATGTGATAGGTATAAGGTGCACAGTTAGATGATGGTAGATACAGTAGATGTAGACAAAGAGTGAGAGAGAAAGAGATAGAGATAGATTAGATTCATAGATAGATAGATAGATGATAGATAGATAGATAGATAGATAGATAGATAGATAGATAGATAGAGAGATAGAGAGATAAATAGATGATAGATAATAGATAGATATAGATAGATAGATAGATCGGTAGAAGATAGATAGAAAGACAGATAGATAGATAGATAGATAGATAGATAGATAGATAGATAGATAGATAGATAGATAGATAGATAGATAGATAGATGATAGATAGATAGAAAGACAGATAGATAGATAGAAAGACAGATAGATAGATAGAAAGACAGATAGATAGATAGATAGATAGATAGATAGATAGATAGATAGATAGATAGATAGATAGAAAGACAGACAGATAGATAGAAAGACAGATAGATAGATAGATAGATAGATAGATAGATAGATAGATAGATAGATAGACAGACAGATAGATAGATAGATGATAGATAGATAGATAGATAATAGATAGATAGATTAGATGATGGTAGATAGGGAGTTGTCAAACCTACAACTACCAACATTTCGACTGTCGAACTCCAGTATTGACATGGAATGTTCTTAGTTTTGGTGAGGAACTTTTTTTTGTTCGTTCTTAACTGGCGGATTGATTCATCTCTAATAGTATAAAGATGTAGATAGATGATATAAATAGGTCGATAGATGGTAGGTAGATTGTCAGATCTTTGATTTTTACACAGTCAAATGGTATAGTATAAAAAGAGCTTTTTGTTTTCCCTTTAAGCACATTACACTGCATTTCTTTCTAGCTGATAGAAATATTTTCTAACCTTTAAAATCTAGACATCATTCTGCCAAATCTTTGAGTATATTGTCCTCAATCAGAAAGTAAAGGGAAAACCCCGACTGCAGTGTAAAAACCTATTCCCAACAAAACTAATCTTCTTTCATAGAGTTCATTTGGTGACACAAATTCCTTTAAAATAAAATAAATAAATAACTGTATTGGAACAATGCATGAAGAACAAAATCCCATTAAACTCTAAGCATTCTGATCTAATATACCCAATGTGGCTCCTATCTAAAGGTCATTTGTTCTTACCGCTAAACACTGTTTTATGGAGAAAAGACTAAACTGTAGGTCAAATCAATTTACTTAATAAAAACCAAGTTTATCCATCTTGTGTGTGGTAATTGAAAGTCAGTATGAAAGGCCCTGAGTTCATTTGAGCTGCTTATTCTTCAGCCTTTGGTCCTAATAACTGTTGCTGGTAATTTCAATACTATTTACGGGTTAACTTTGCATCAGAGTAAATAGCTGGGTTGCATAGTACTAATATTGATTTAAAGGGCATGTTCACCCTTGAAACAAAAAACTGGTGACTTGTCAGTTATCTGCCCGCAAACCCAACTGCTATTTTCCACAGTTTATTACATGTATTTGTAACCAGATATGTAATGAGAAGTTTTTTTCCTTTCTAGCAAAGGTATCTGTCTCCTTCCTCTGCTCAATGAGCTTTTTATAAGCTTGAGCATGTGCAGAGGAGGCAGCAGGGAAACAGAAGCTAGTCATTGGCTGTGATGTAAGCAGTTATAGTCTTGTCACTTTTTGGGCTGAGAAAGTTCATTAAACACCTCCCATTTTCGTTCTGCTGGCAACCAGGGACTTGACTGCGCCAACAGTATTTTTAACTGAGCTGCGTGGCCTAATTTCCCCTCTTTCAAGGGGAAGTATCAGTAAAGTCAGAGTAGAGTTTTGCAGCCTTAATACATAACTTAAAATGGTACATTAAACAATTAATTCAGATATATCGGGGAGATTGCAAATTCCTACTTCTTAACTTTCCGTGATGCAATACTTAACATAAATGTAATTACATCCGGGATTGCTTCACAGGTTCATGGAATGGTACGAAGCAGGGATTTTCTTTAAAGCCCCATAATGTCCTGTGTTACAAGGTAGGACAAAACTTAACAAACAGGGAATTGTATCGGATGCATTGTGCTATTTCCAAAAATAAAGAGTGAGATTTAATAAAAGTTCTTATCATTAAGAATGGAGCTAATTTTGCCCCAACCAATCAGATGCTAGATTTCAAATGTTAAATAAGATCTGATTGGTTGTTGCAAAATTAGCACCATTTTTAATGATAAGAACTTTTATTGAATCTCCATGAAAATTTCTGGGTTTTACACATATTTCAACATTACTGAATCTCCCAGTAGACATATAAGATACATTCTTTCGTGTCATGTTCCCTTTCCTTTAATAATAATAATTATTATTACTAGCAATCATTAAAGGTTTAAATATTCAGGTTTTGATAAAGAACCATCTACAAATGAATGAAACTCATTATCTTAACATGGTCCAGTCTCTCTTTTATGGCATCTTTATTGCTTATATTAAGAAAATTATGTTAAAGCCTTCATTCAGAAAATGGGGATTAGATGAGCCATTCAGAAAAGCAATGATAGTTCAGACAGACTTCTCATTTGTGTTAACATTTCCATCAAATTTAAAATGTAAAGACAATAAGTTGAACATCATTTTTCATTTCCCAAACTGCGGAAATGGGCATCTCTGATATTTGCAGTTAATTCTTCACAATCATGGAGGGCTTAAAATCTTTGACTGGCTTTAGAACTATTCCGAGAATTGCTTTATAGATGCATTTCAAGTGTCAATTAAAAAATATATAAATTCTCCAACATTAAGTCTGATCACTCGTAATAAAAATTTCTTTAAAAGATAAATCTTCCAGACACCAAACACTCAAAAGTTGCAAACAGCATAATTTTTAAATATATCTTTCTCAAGCACCTGCAATGTGTATTTTTTATTTAAATAATATAGTAGGGAAGGTTAACTTTACAAAAAAAAGGAAAAAAATACATATTAAATATACATATTAAAGGGGGGAAATATTTGCAAATGGCATTAAAGGAATCCCTGAATCAACATGTTCATTTATTAATAACTTTAAATATTCTTTAATTTTACTAACTCATCAAGCCCACTCTTGTAACTATTTGATAATGATATACAAACCCGTTGGATCTGTGGAACGGAAGTTTTAGTGTGGAATTTCTGTTTTTCCATTTTCGGATTTTCAGATTTTCTTTAGAAGCTTCTTTTGAAGAAATACCACAAAATGCGTCAATCGAGTACCCCTGATGGGGTGTAATTTTCTGCATATGTCTCTTCAATAAACATGTACTTTTGCCACAATGAGGAGGCGTTACGTGGTATATAATATTTAAATCTGTATATTTTTTGTAAAAAAAAAAAAAAAAAGGGGGTAAACTAAATACTTCCTGACTTAAACAGCTGATCATGTGTATCTTTACTTCATACACACGATCAGCTGTTTAAATATGGCTGATCACGGATCTTCTGGGGGGGATCCCGGGCCTTCTTACCTCCTGGGCCCCCCACAGTAGCAGGCCCTATAGTTACTCCATTGCCTCAGACCATTTTCTATGTGAATTTGCACTGAAGTAGGAGACCCCGAAAATTAAAATTTCAATGCAAATTTATAGCAGTGAACATTATCTAATGCTGTATATTACTGACCAAATAATTCTGAATTTCAGTTATTTTGTTTCTGATCAAAATATGTTACATTTGTGGGCTTCTACCTTAATTACTGATGTATAATGCTTTGCTGTTTTTTTCTGTATTTGTAAGCATGTCACACTAATAATCATATAAGAAATACAGTTCATATCTCAGTGCATTTCATTTTTCACATCCATAAGTACAATAATAAAGTTTTTCTACCTAATAATAGAAATGTAGAGCCTCAAACTGCAAGTTAACACAAAGGAAGCCCTGTTGGGTTCACAGAATGATTTCCCATGGTTTAGAAGAAATTTAAATCTCTCTGTGTAGTGTGTAGGCCTCGTTCTTTTGGCAGCATAACACTTTGTACATGGTGTTTTGTGGTGAATAACATTTCTTCAGTTCTCTCATCTCTGTATCTTGTGTAACATATATGGTAGTCATGCAAAATATTGCTGGCAAGCGAATTTGGCAATCATGGGCTGTGAGTTTATCTGTTTTTTCACTGAATATAATTTGGAGAGGAGGAGCCATTTACTTGCCAAAAATGTAAAGATGTCTGTTTTAAAATCTGCTATCCCTAATTGTTTGGACGACACCGTCTGACCAAGCTTCAAACAGAATGGATTGTGTTAAAACTGAAGCCTATTCTCAAAGAGTAGTCTTGTCTAATTGAATTAACAATGGATTTTATTTCTCATCCTCTGTTCCATGCAACGTGTTTGAATGAAAGATCTGAATGTTACTACTATGAGGATTCTGGCAAATTGGCATTTTGTGGTAACCAGAATTATATTTTGAGTAAATTAAAGGGTATCTCCACTGATGGAAAAACTCCCCCCCCAATCTGAAAGTTCACCTTCCCCCAACCCTACCCCTACCTTTCCCCCCCAATAAAATAACCTCTGTTCCTTTGCAGCAGCCTCTGCAAGCTGTGTAGCTCCTGGGGGTGTTTCTGCTACTGTGCTGGGCAGGCTGTCAGTCAATGTGCATCATCACATGCATATTCATTATTTCTGCCACTCCCACTTGACCCCAGTGATGCCTGATGTAAACTTCACAGGAGGGAAGTTATAAGGTTCAGCCACACAGCTTTATGTAAGGAGCCTTTTTTTTAACAATTGCAAAAGTAATAGAATTTATAGGAACCAAATTGGGGGGTGTTGGTGTTTGGAATGGAGATGGAAGTTGTATTTTAGTGGGGATGCTGGGAGTGTCATTAGCTGTATTGCAGGGGGGTGCTGGGAGACAGAAGGTGTATTTCAGTGGGGATGCTGGGAGTGTCATTAGCTGTATTGCAGGGGGGTGCTGGGAGACAGAAGGTGTATTTCGGTGGGGATGCTGGGAGTGTCATTAGCTGTATTTCAGGGAAGAGTGCTGGGAGACAGAAGGTGTATTTCAGTGGGGATGCTGGGAGTGTCACAAGCGTTATGTGCATGTGAGTGCTGGGAGACAGCAGGTGTATTTCGGGGATGCTGGGAGTGTCACAAGCTGTATGCAGGGAGTGCGGGAGACAGCAGGTGTATTTCAGAGGGGATGCTGGGAGTGTCAAAGCTGTATTGCAGGGGAGTGCGGGAGACAAGGTGTATTTCAGTGGGGATGCTGGGAGTGTCATTAGCTGTATTGCAGGGGAGTGCTGGGAGACAGCAGGTGTATTTCAGTGGGGATGCTGGGAGTGTCACAAGCTGTATTGCAGGGGAGTGCTGGGAGACAGCAGGTGTATTTCAGTGGGGATGCTGGGAGTGTCACTATCTGTATTGCAGGGGGGAGTGCTGGGAGACAGCAGGTGTATTTCAGTGGGGATGCTGGGAGTGTCACTAGCTGTATTGCAGGGGAGTGCTGGGAGACAGCAGGTGTATTTCAGAGGGGATGCTGGGAGTGTCATTAGCTGTATTGCAGGGGAGTGCTGGGAGACAGCAGGTGTATTTCAGAGGTGATTCTGGGAGTGTCACAAGCTGTATTGCAAGGGAGTGCTGGGAGACAGCAGGTGTATTTCAGAGGGGATGCTGTGAGTGTCACAAGCTGTATTGCAGGGGAGTGCTGGAAGACAGAAGGTGTATTTCAGAGGGGATGCTGTGAGTGTCACAAGCTGTATTGCAGGGTAGTGCTGGGAGACAGAAGGTGTATTTCAGAGGGGATGATGGGAGTGTCACAAGCTCTATTGCAGGGAGGAGTGCTGGAAGACAGAAGGTGTATTTCAGAGGGGATGATGGGAGTGTCACTAGCTGTATTGCAAGGGAGTGCTGGGTGACAGAAGGTGTATTTCAGAGGGGATGCTGGGAGTGTCACAAGCTCTATTGCAGGGAGGAGTGCTGGAAGACAGAAGGTGTATTTCAGAGGGGATGCTGGGAGTGTCACAAGCTGTATTGCAGGGGGAGTGCCTGTCTAACCATTAAATAATAACGTATAGCGTAATATTGGAGTTTTTATAAAGACACATGTCCATCTTGTCCAACATTTATACCTTAGAATGATAGACCGGATCTGCAAGATCCTGTCTGTCATTTTTCAAAGATCTGGATACACACAGCCCCAAGTGTTTTCCCTATACACATCATAGGGAGAACGATTGGGAGTGTGTTTTTCCCTTGGGCGTGGCAGACTCCCCTATAGGGAGTCTGCCGCGGGTGACAGAATTTTTAATACATTCATCCTATCCAAACCTAATACCCTACTTGAAATGCCCATCTAACAGTTACATAGTTAAGTATTAGTTAATATTGGAGGTTGGATAATGACATGAGTCCATCTAGTCCAACCTTTATACACTAACAATAATGTCTGTCTAACAGTTAGATATTAACATATTATTGGTGGTGGTATAAAGACATATATGCATATAGTACAACCTTTATACCCTACCCATAATGTCTGTCTAACAGTTACATAGTAACATAGTATTGGAGGTTGTATAAAGAAATATGTCCATCTAGTCCAACCTTTATACACTTACCCAAATGCTCTGTTCTAACGTGTTACAAAGTAACATAGTATTGGAGGTTGTATAAAGACATCGTCCATCTAGTCCAACCTTTATACCCTACCATAATGTCTGTAACAGTACATAGTAACATAATTGGGGTTGTATAAAGAAATATGTCCATCTAATCCAACCTTTATACCCTACCCATAATGTCTGTCTAACAGTTACATAGTAACATAGTATTGGAGGGTTGTATAAAGACATACGTCATCTAGTCCACCTTTATACCTACCCATAATGTCTGTATAACAGTTACATAGTAACATAGTATTGGAGGTTGATAAAGACAGTCCATCTAGTCCAACCTTTATACCCTACCCATAATGTCTGTTAACAGTTACATAGTAACATAGTATTGGAGGTTGTATAAAGACATACGTCCATCTAGTCCAACCTTATACCTACCCATAATGTCTGCTAAAGTTTCATATAGTAACATAGTATTGGAGGTTGTATAAAGACATACGTCCATCTAGTCCAACCTTTATACCCTACCCATAATGTCTGTATAACAGTTACATAGTAACATAGTATTGGAGGTTGTATAAAGACATACGTCCATCTAGTCCAACCTTTATACCCTACCCATAATGTCTGTCTAACAGTTACATAGTAACATAGTATTGTTGGTGACATAAAGACATTTGTCCATCCTGTCCTACCTTTGTACCTTATCCAAAATGTCCATCTAACAGTTACCTAGTAACATACAGCTTAATATTAGAGGTTGTATAAATAAATACGGCCATCCACTCTAACATTTATACCCTACCCTGCCCATCTAGCAGTTACATTAACATGTTTTTTGAGGTTGAATAAAGACATACGTCTCTCTAGTACAACCTTTGTACCCCACCCAAAAAATGCCTGTCTGACAGTGACGTATTATTATCAATTTTATAAAGACTTACGTCCATCTAGTCCTGGATTAAAGTGGTGGTGGTGGGTTACAATGCAATCAACACCTTGCTTTTATTAGGTCCCTAACACCTTGCTAAATGTGATTTTCCAGGGTACTTATATTGCCAACAGATTCCTGTACAAGTCATTCTGAATTGAGAAATCCAGTCAGATAACCAGCGAAACGTCTTCAGGAACTAAACTTCAAATCCAGTTAATCTAAGTGAATAAAACAGATCAACTGTTCTATGTGTGATATCACGAGGTATATAAACTGGTAGATGATTTTTAATACCTATAAGCTCTAAAACTCTTCAAAAATATTTCTAGGTCAAAAAAAGTTAAAAAATACATTAAAGGAGAATTAAAGCTAAAATGTTAATAAGCATGTATATAAATAAGTCAAAACTTGAAGATAGCAGTATCGTAACTACTTCATTGTGTGCTTGTTTCTTCTTGCTTTTGTATTTTGCAGGCCTATTACCAGAGTGTGTCCTGGACAGTTTTATAAAGTTACACATGTTCAGAGAATTCTATAGCCCCTTCCCACACAACCCAACAGGGCTTAAGAAGTTATGTTGTCTGTGTCCTCATTGTAATCATAGCTAAGCAGCATGAAAACCAAGGAAGGAAGGCACAAAGATGGAAGGCTGCAGAAATCAAGAAACCTAAACAATTTCAGATGATTTTAGCTTTGATAATCCATTAAAAACTGCTGCTGAACTCTTACTGCAAAATGAAAATAATTGTTCTGCTAACTTGTACGAAACCATCAGGGGTTGCTGGCACAGCTAGTATCTCCTTTTTGCTGGAATAAAAATTAATATTGGATAGAAAAAATAATGTATGTTTCAATGATATTTTTTCCCCCTGAAATAAAGGATATAAAGAAACCATTGTAGTGAACAGGCCAGCGCAAGACTCAAATTCGGCTGCTGTGTTCATTTAATTGCTTTGAAAAAAGATTTTTTTTCCCCTCTGTAGAGTAATTAGAAAAGTTCTGAAATAGAACTTGACACAAGTAAAAATATGAGCAGCTTTAACATTAGTGCCACAACTTCAAATAGTTACTAAATGATCCCACGGCAGCTACAAGTAGCCTCGAGACTTTCTTCCTGTTCTCGAGCAACATTAACAAAGATAAAGTAAAAGGCCAATTAATTTGTAGCTCATTGATTAGAAGGAAAAATTCTATTAGTGTTTTGCAAGGAATTTTAACATCTCCGGTAGGGCCTGGATCTGATTACTGTCCGGACTGAATTATTCTTTGGCCCGTTCGAAGGAGGGGGTTAACAAGTGGGAGATATAAGCTCTTGTCTAAAGCTGTCAGCTGTCCTCTGGCACCAGATGATATAAGGAAAGTGCCAATTTCCTTACCTCTTCTAGTCGAGTTGGCTGGTTTATTCAGTGCCGACAGATGGATCCTCTTGTCAGACGTTTTTTTAAACTAATAAAAAGAAGCTATAGATTACGCTGCTTCTCCATCAGACACCGTATTGTGAATGGAAGTAAATCTGGTTAAAATTATTATTTTTGGCCAGAATCTCCATTGTAAGATGCACAGGTATTATGCTATTAAAGGGCATTTCCACCCTTATAATAAACTTTCCCCATAACATAGTATGTTATAGTTAATTTTATGAAAGTGCCCTGATCTTTACTTACCTTCCCTCTCTCCTCCGACGCACAGTCCAGCCTTCTGCTTGCAATACACTGCAAGCAGGGGGCTGGACCGACAGCCGCGTCCGTGATTGGCTGAGAGGCAGCCAATCACGGACGCGGCTGCCGGCTTCTCAGAATGCCGGGGGAGAATGGCCAAGGGTTTCTGTGCTAGGGGGAGGGATCGCAAAATGGGAGGGAGGGGGAGAAGGGCTGCAGTACGCATGCCAAACTTCTCCCGGAGGCGAGACAGGAGGCAGAGTCCTATATGGACTTTGCTATCCTCCTGGTGGGCAGTTTTTGGGACTTTGGGGGGGGGGGACTACAGGAGAACCATATGGAGCTGCGATGTGAGGTAAGGATTTTATTACACTACATGGTGGGGCCATTAGTGGGGGGGATTATAGTTTTGGGGGTGGACATGCCCTTTAAATTTAAAACAAAAAAGTAATTGACAAAAAAGTAACTTGTCAATTATCTTCCCACAACCCCAACTGATATTTTTCCCAGTTTATTACATGTATTTGTAACCAGATATTTAATAATAATTTCTATTCCTTTTTGGCAAAAGTATCTGCCTCCTCCCTCTGCTCTAAGAGCTTTTTATATGCTTGAGCATGTGCAGAGGGGGAAGCAGGGGTAACAGCAGTCAGTCATTGGTTCTGATGTCAGCAGTCACAGCCTTGATTGACTGCATTAAGGAAGGGCCAGCTTACTCTGCCATAATTGGGACAGTAATTACAGATAATATCTGATTGGTAATGGAGGTAATTAAGTGCAATATATATCCGTTAGGGTTGGGGGCAGGTAACAATGGACCTTTTTTTTTTGTTTTATGGGGGAACATGCCCTTTAAATACGTAAGTGAAGGTTTCGCTGTGCAGAGATTTATAGATTTAGCCTTTACTAAGAAATAGTAGCTGGCCCACATCTTCACTGCCCCTTTTAAGGCTATATCATCAGAAAGAATGGTTAAAGTCTGGCTTGAATTTATTAAGAAATAACATTTTGAAGAAAAAAAAAGTCACCTTTCAGATACAAGAGAACTTTTGTTTTATTCAGCACAAGGAGCCAAAACATTAATGGCTTTCATTGATCTGTGTAATTTCCTTTACAGGCAATCGGATTGAAAAGAATTCCAATAAGTATTCTACTTGAACAGGAATCAAGATAAAATTACCATTTTTTGGGGTTAAAACTGTCTCATTTTCTCTCTAGAAGCCACACGATTACTTCTTGAAGTTCATTTTCACATTGATAGAAGTTTGTTCCTTGGATGACTTCTTAAACCACCCATGAAGTTGCTAATGTAGGATAAAGAAAATCATTCATAAGGTACAACTCTGCGATACTCATTGAAAACAATGTACTGTATTCACGGAGTGGAATGGTTCAGAAAATTTTAATGTGCAAGCTGCTTTTTATGAAGAAGACTCGTAATACTGACACAAGCCCTTATATATACAACACTAAGATGAAGGCACAGTTTATTAAATGTGTATATAATATCAATGCAACCCTCAGTGGGTAGAGGTGCACTGGGTACAACACAGGACTTTATAGATTATACCACCAGATAAAAAGGGAGATCCCAAAAGAGTACAAAAAGATTAGACTCTAGTTCCTTTTAAAAAATATCAGGGAGATTCACTAAAAGTTCTTATTGTTTAAAATGTTGCTAATTTTGCCCCAACCAATTAGATTTTATTTAACATTTAACATTTCTTTTATTATTCTGTTCCCAGCAAAAGAGAAATGTTCTAAATGAACCTAGATTTCACAAATCTGCAGTGTTTTAGAAACAACAGTCCAAAAGGTCATACGTAGGTTCAATTCCCCAGATTTGCTGGCTTTTTTTTTTGTTTCATTATGTCCCGCAAAAGATAAACAGGGAGATTCAATAAAAGTTCTTATCATTTAAAATGTTGCTAATTTTGCCCCAACCAATTAGATTTTATTTAACATTTGAAAGCTAACATCTGATTGGTTGGGGCAAAATTAGCACCATTTTAAACGATAAGAACTTTTATTGAATAACCCTGAATATATTTAAGGACAGCTATTAAGACTCAATCACAACAAAGATGATTTATGAATGTGTGTTTTTCATTTGAAACATGATATTTTTATTCACAAGTGTCTTATAAGGGGGGAATGTCCCTGAATACATACATGTCTGAAAGGGTTAAACTCCCCCCCCCCTCTCGATATTAACTTTAATCGGAGGTTAAAACACTAATAGCTATTGAGATGTGCAGATCATTTAATGTGCCAACAGGTTTAGCCGCACTGTATATTTAGACAAAATTATAAGCAGATAAATTCAGCTCTCTGCATTGTGTTCTGACAACAATATGCTCAATTATTACATGGAAATAAATCAGAGCAGTGGGGTGATTCTTTGGGCAATTTAACATAGAACTCCTGCCAAAACCTTAAGTTTTACTAAGTTGGAAATGTTTAGTACAACACAACTTTACCCTCTTTCTTCCTTTTCCCTTTGTTCCTCTTAACCTCAAACCCTGCTAATTGGCACCCTGATTAAATTCTATGGTAATCTATATGGAATTTGTTCTCCAAGCATAGACAGTATAAATAAGTGGTAGGGATGCATCCATGAATGGATAGATTCTGGAATGTTTTAATTGGCATGATGAAAAACCTAAACAATTCTTCTTCTCTTTAAATTATCCCATTACTTGGGCAGATACAGTTTTGGAGCTAGAGACCCAAAGTTTGTTATGAATGTGTGGGACAAAAGTAAAGGGTATCGTCTAGCTAAGGAATCTGTCAAAGTGTTCCCAAGTTATAAGTTAATATTTTGACATTTTTTGCCGAATTACTTAAATGGGTAGAATCTTCAAACATTTTGAGGTTCGTAATTAATAATGATCCAAAACCCGATGATCTGGCAGAATTTCAAGAGTCTGAGCTTGTCGAAAATTGTGATTGAAAAACCAAAAATGATGTTTCAATTTGGGTTCAAATCGAATTTTCAGACTCATAAGTTTCAGTCATCTCTATTAGTGATGGACCCGAACACAAACCCAAACCTGAGTTTGGGTCGATCTTTATGAATTTGTATGAACTAACCAAACTAGTTAGTAGTTGAGTTTTTTTTGCAAAACTCGCTGACTTATTTGCTATAATTATCGAAAATTTGAATTCTCGAATCAGTAACGCTTGAATGTATCCTTCAATTTCAGTAACTCTCGAATGTATCCTTTGCTTTAGGTAACCCCTTAAATGTATTGTTCGGTAACCCTCAAATGTAGTATTCGGTAACCCTCAAATGTAGCGTTCGATTTCAGTAACCCTCAAATGTATCATTCAAGTTCGGTAACCCTCAAATGTATTGTTTGGTAACCCTCAAATATAGCATTCGGTAACCCTAAATTTGGCCATGACCCTTGAATGGAAACCCAACAATTGCCCTATAAAAATAAAATCACAAATGTCACTCATTGTGTACACAGACACACACATTTATGTGGGATAATAGCTTTTTCTAGTCAAATACATAGTTTATACATAAAGTTCTCATCCTCCTACAGATGCAAAGCACCCAAACTAGCATTAAATGATGGCTTTGTTCTCCTTTATTTTTAAAGAACAAGAAACTGACAAGAAATGACAATTTTCAGTGCACCTGAAACTTTGCTGGAATTTCACCAACATGTGTATTTCTTGCTCAAAACCACAAAACAAGCTGTATATTCTGTTTCTTGCAATATTATTGCGTGTGAACGCTTTATCATTTTGAAGGATTCTTTTTCCAGCTAGACTAAAGAGAAACAAACTCATCAATCAATGTGAATTCTTTATATTCATGGTCAGTAGCAATCTGCTTAACGTTGACCTATATTCATAAACATCTGAGAGTTTTTCTAAACAAACACACATTTACGAATAGGTCTTTATCTCATTTTCACAAAGCCACCAGTAGAATCCATCTCAGTGGCCTCTGTCCTAGACTTCTATCTAGAAAATAGAAAATGTAAATGTGTTGGATTTAAAATCTGCAAAGGTGATTTATAGGGCTATATATGAAGAGCCGTTATCACTCTCTATTGCCCCCTTTAGGCAATGCACCAAGTTGATAGTGGCTCTCTGTGCATTGCAAATGGTGTTTACCCATTCCGAATCTTTAATGCCAGCTATCTGCTGGTTTAAAAGACTCCATCTTAAAGAGCCGCTATCTGCTTGGTACATTGGTTGTGGCGGTTGTGTGACCCAGTTTTTGGGCAGAGCTGCAACTTCCTTTATTTGTGTCTTAAAGCTGTGTTAAGCCATGGTCGGTTAACAGGGCTTTAAGACAAAAAATAGCCAATAACGGCTTTCTGTACATACTGTAGTCCCATTTATGTTCTATAGAACTGCTTGTTTTCATCAAATAAGGATGACACATAAAAGTATGCACAAACCCACCAGATTTTATAGGTGGAGAAGACCACAGTTTTGCAGCAAAACCATGGTCAAAACTGAAATTCTGCGTTGAAATTACAAATTTTTTTTTATGGTAAGACGCTGTTAAACAGAAGAGATTTTAACAGAAGGAATCTGATAGTTTCGACCCAAAACCAGGTTTGGGTCAAAATTAGAGTGCATTAAATCACAACAGCAGATTAGGGGAGAAAATTGTTAATATCCAGGGTCGATTTTGAGAAATAGCAAATGCGTGAACCTTCAATTCTGAATATGTGAACCTTCAATTCTGAATTTGGGTGAATTATTAAATACTGAAGCCCTCAATTTTTAAATATTTTTGGAAACTCAAAAATACTTTAGCTGAAGATAGTTAGTTTTGGTGACATGTCCATGTTCTCCAGACCATTTCTCAGGTCCCTGACCCATTTACACTAACTTACTATTACTATTTATACCTTCAAGTCCCATTGACCTTTTTGGGTCTGTTTTCAGATTTTTCTGCACCTGTAGTACCCTGATGTACCTGTTCTTGTCCATCTTCAATGGTTCACGACCAAGTACTGTATATTAAACTATCCCATCAAATTTACTCTTGACTAGATATGGGTGAAATCACTCAGGTTACTTTTTTACAGTGGTTTTGGAAGACCTAACTTTTCTAGCCAAACTTCTGTAAAAGGTGAAGTTCCATCCATCTTTGTTCAGTGTCACCAGCTTGAGTCTCTATGGTCAGTCTACATTACCAGCTGTATACAAAGAAAGGAGCAGGCCTGGTAGAAGTCAAACATCCTCAAGCACATTCAGTTTTCAGACCATCAGCAAATATTCGGCTTAGCAACTCTAGCGTCACCTTGAAGTTTGGTAGTTTGGTATTATGCTAGCAGGAGCTGGAACTGGGTTTTGCACCTTGTGCCAGTAACATGTCCTTCTAGATACAAAAATAAAACATAAATGTTTTGCTGAAATAAACAATAAGTAGATCATTTTTCTTTAGTATTTTATAATTCACTGATAAGTGATCCTCCCTGTAGTTATTCCAAAGCTTTTCTGGAGCAACACAGGTTTATATAGTTTTAATGTCAGTAACTGGTGATTCCATTACACTACAATAGATGGTTTCGAACATATTTTATTAAAGGGTAAGAAATACATATTTCTATGCGCAGAGTAAAAGCTTAAAGGAAATTTTTACCCTCTGAAAGAAAATGGAGCAACTATTGCAGAAGCCCCCCAAACTGACTTTTCACTATACTTACTTTATACTTACCATCAAATAAACTACTATCATTATTTAAATAGTCTGATCCCTTGCAGTAGCTTTTTATGCTCTTCTGCAGCTCCTGGGTCTGGCTGTCATTCAAATCCATGACACTGACATCACAACCAGTGACTGATGGCCAGACCGAAAGATGCCTCCTCTGCTGCTGTTTGGCACATAGATTATGCACTGCAGCATAGGAGGTATCTTCTAGCTGGTGAGGGATTAGGTTGTGTAAGTAATGTAGGAAGCCTATTTGGTAAACGAAAGTATGCCTGGGTTTGGGTATGATCATGGTATACCCAGAAACACTAATTATAGGGCTCAAAGGACTCAGATACATCCCACATTCAAAATGAACTATACAGAAACATTCTACCTGCTCTAATTTCATTGTTTTCTCTGATACATCAGAGAAAGTGCTCCTAGATGGACCAAGATTCATTGCTGGTTAACTTCTGCAAGGGCAAACTCCACTAAATAATACTTCAAACCCAACTGCACTTTTAGATTCAGTGTCACCTGCCCCGTTCCTAACTTGTATAACATATGCACAGGTTAAAGAATAAGCCAAAGAGTAGAATAAGTGTAGAGGCCCAAATGTAACATCTGCCCTCTCTGCACCTAGAGAAGAACAGGAGGTAGAAAAACTCCCAAAACATTAACAGGGTTATTCAATAAAAGTTCATATCTTTTAAAATGGTGCTAACCAATCAGATGTTATTTAACATTTGAAAGGTAACATCTGATTGGTTGGGGCAAAATTAACACCATTTTAAATTATAAGAACTTTTATTGAATAACCCTGTAAATTATCTAGGTGAACTATTTGCCCCATGGCATTTGTCATCACACTGTAAAAATGCCTCCTGTTGGGTTTTTCTTTCTAGTTGTATGGACTCATTACTTTTACAAATAAATGATTGAAAAGTACTGTTATGTTTTAGAGGAGTGTGGACTTTTGTCAGGAAAGAAAAGCTTTTGGGCACTGCTTAACACAAAGAAACAGGCACCAGGGTCCTTTGTTTTGTCTCAGTGTAAGACCAGTTTTAACTCTGGATTAGCTCAAAAAGTACAAATTCTATGCCACACTGTCCTAACGAATGCAACAGGATTGTTTGAAACAGCTGATTTCCAGCTTACAAGGGGGGGGGGGCACCAAAATGGGGGAGTCTGGAAAACCTACCCGGGCCTCCCTAGTTAGGTTACTGAGAGTGTCCTTTTCTAATGCAATGCAGGCCAGTTGCCTAACGCTCCCAAAATATATTATAGCGCACATCTCTCTGTCTCTACCTAGAGAATTAGCTGGTCACACCCAGTCTCATACTGGGGTCTACATCCATAGAGGCTCCAGTCTACCATCTTGCAGAGGGACCCATGGGCTCCTTGCCTGTACATGCATCTCCCCCAAAACAAACTACACTTGCCTTTTTAATTATCAGACCCAAAAACAGGGAATTAATAGAATCAAACTCAGGGCTGGATCAGCGATGAAACAGATAAGGAAAGCAAAGTAAAATACACTATTTTATGGTTCCTTTACATCTTGCATGGCAATGATTTAATGCACATATTTCGCATCCATCAGTAGCTAAACTCTTGCTCTGAACACATTTATCACTTCTTTTCTTAAAAAAAAAAAAAAAAAAGGAACCTGACACAGTTTGAAACCATTTTTTTCTTTTTTTTTCTTGTTTCAGAAGCTTCTTTGATTGCCTTAAAGCTCTCAAAGTTCTGCAAATCCCCAAAGAAAAAGGCCTGAGCAAATATTCGCTTATTCCCCTTTGGACTGATTTGCTCAGTTTCTGCCACGATACAGTCGCAGTGACTTCAAGAACTTTTTTTATAACAAGAAACCAGAGTGAAATTATTAGAGAATTTACATATTGAGGATTTCGTATGTGTCGATCTTCTAGAGAAACCATGATGCACCAGTGTTACCGTGGCTTCGTCTTCAACCTGATTTTAAGGTGAAACCCATTTACAAGTTAGCAAATAGAGATGGCCGAACTTTATAAAGTTTGGTCCATTTTCGAACTTTCAAACTTCAGAGAAAGTTCAAAAGTTCAAGAGTTCGAAAACGGACCCATTAAAGTCAATGGGGGAGTGATAGTTCAAAAAGTCTAGATGATTTACAGCTAAACTAACAATGGTAACATACTGTAAATGGCTGTGGCACCTGGGAAATGGTCTGAGGAACATGTCACTGTCACCAAAACTTGTTAAAACACTTCTTACTTCATGATCGGACAATTGTTAGGTTTGCGCAAGCTACATTTGAGGGTTACGGACAATTCCAGGGATACCGAATGATACTTTTAAGGGGGTTACTGAAAATCGAACCATAAATTCAAGGGTTACCGAAATCGAACGATAAATTCTAGGGTTAGCGAATAATAAATTCTAGGGTAAGCGAACGGCCCATAAATTCAATAATTATTATCGAAAATACAGCCGCGAGTCTGGGAAGTCTGAGAAATCCTGGTCCAGGATAGTCCGAGTCCGTTCAGATTTGTTAAGTTCGACTCGAACTTGGGTTCAAGTTCTAGTCCATCTCTATTAACATATTAAATGTGGCTACTACCAGATCCAGCAAATTGCACAAATATTGAGCTGATCAATGAAAAACAGTCCCTGTATGTATTCTGGCTAGGTTATTATTGATGGTATATAAAGGAGAACTGAACTGTTATAGTTTGATTTTAAAAAAATCAATTCAATGCAATTTAGGACGTCGCTTCTTCATTTGCGGCTTGTTACACTCTCTGGATAGCCAAATCTTAATTTGGCAGAAGCTCCACAGACTTGGATGAGGTTGACATCGGCAGCTGGAGAGGACCGTTGGAAACGGGAATTATTAATCCTCAATGATTGGGTTGTTTTCAGGTTACTGGGAATCTCTGTAACTAGAATTTACACTGGGTTTTATTTTACCTTTGCTAAAATTGCAAATTGTCCTCTAAAATGATTGTTTTCCATGTGTGGTTTAATCTGTAGCATTCTGTGTTTTGTATGTCTATAGCATATCGTGAGCCAGCATTGATATCTTGTAGCACCGAGTCCTTCATCGTTCTCATGTTCTCCCTGGGCTTGTGTGAGTTTCCCCCATGTGTCCCTCCTCAATCATACAGATATACTGATAGGCCCTAAATACGGGAATAAATACAATACATTCGTACAAATGATTGTTTCTCCACTACAAGTTACCATAATAAAAGCAAAACAATACAGTGCAGAATTCATCTCAAGAACAAAGAACATCTTAAATACACCTAAATGCATCAATTTAAAGCAGTTTGAAAGATATCAAAGAATGGCTTTGCTGCTAAGAGTGTCTTGTGCATTGGAAGAATGCATTATCCCTGTTTGGTAGCGCACCATGTTGTAGTACAAACGCTGGGACAAAGTGGCCGATTAAGGAAGAAGGCAGCAAGAAACAAATAGAATTTGGAGAAGTCAGATGAGGTTTTCAAAAAGTTTCAAATAAAGTGACAATGGAAACACTGGATCTGTAGTGCAGAGCAATTGACATTATGTAATACTGTATATTCACCAAAAAAGTTTCTCAACTAAATATCGCTTACTCGATTAAAAGCATTTTCCAACATTCCATAGTGGTTAATAACTTAACTCAAATTGGCCAAAACGCATCCTATCTATGGGGGAGATCTCTCTGGTTAAATCTCCCATACGCGATTCAATATTGCATGTGCCCCTCCTGGTGAATGCAAAAATAGCGTTGTCAGCTATTAGCTGCCATTAAAAAGTTCACAAAAAATGATACACACACAATATTGAATCAGCTGCACGATCAGCCAGTGCAATGAAGGAGTAAAAGTAATTTTTTACAGCTTTTGCTGTAGTGTAGGGCTCTCTCCCCCAATCCCAACCGCCATAGTAATTTGAAGAAAAACTCCCCCGATCATTACTTACACTGCCTCTCTCCTCCAACATTCAGTCCTGGCCCTCTGCTTGCATGAAACTGCAAGCAGGGGGCCGGACTGGCAGCCGCGTCCATGATTGGCTGAGAGGCAGCCAATCATGGACACAGCTTCCAGCTATACTGAACGTCAGGGGTAAGAGGCACTGTAAGTAATGACCAGAGGATTTTTGCTTCAAATTACTTTGGCGGTTGGGGTTGGGAGCCCTACACTATAGAAAAGGGATTTGAGATAGGGGGAGGAAGAGAGAAATGGGAGGGAGAGGGAGGGTTGCAGTGCGCATGTCATTTTTCTCCCAGAGGAGAGACAGGAGGTTCCTGGTGGTCAGTTTTTTGGACTTTGGAGGGAAATTACAGGAGAACCATTTAGAGCTGGGATGTAAGGTAATGATTTTACTACACTACACAGTGGGGCCATTAGTGGGTGAAATTATAGTTTTGGGGGTGAACACGCCATTTAACTCATCTCTTGAGTCGCCCCCCACTCTTTATACTGTAAGCTTATAGGGCAGGGTCCTCTTCCCTTGTGGATCATGGTATTGCTTTAAATTAACTCATCAACACTTATATTTAATGCATTAACCTTTTATGTAATTTGTGTGACTTGTGATTATATATACTACCCTTGTATGTAATGTATAACTATGTAATAGTAAAGCGCCATTGAGGATGTTCGCTCTATAAAAATCCATAATAATAATAACACACCTATCTACCACCATATTTGCAGATTCCATCCAGTGTCAATATGGGGTGTTGGAACACAGAGGCGATTTCTGGTTTCCTGATGGGCTATTCTGGCCATCCCTCACAAAGTGGTTACACCAGCAAAGTTTTTGTCCCGACCGAGCGTTCGCTACTAGCAAGCAAAAAATGATCATTGTGGCAGTAGTGGCTGCATCTGACAGTTCGCTAAACAATCATAAGGTTCCTATGGCGGTGGTTACCAACAGTCACGATTGTCCATTCGTACAATACGGATGAACGCACACAATGTGATATTTCAGGGAACGAACTCTACGTGTCACTATTGGTCAGTTGGCTGAAAATATCCTATGGAGGGTAGACTCATGGGGGCCTATCTCATAGACACACAAAGAAAAAGACCATGGATGAACACCGATAGGTGAGATGTGATACTTGTTGTGGCACATACTTTTGTCAAGTGTCACATCTCACCTACAGAGGTGCACCCATTCTATCCAATGCATGTCTTTCTGAAGGCATGTCATCTAGTTTTAAATGTGTGGGGAAGACCTATCAAAAACTTCTGTAAGCATTTTAAATTGCAAATGGAATGTTAGATGAAATATTGCACGGGGCTAAAAATAAAGATGTGCTGTGTAAGGAAAATCTCTGCATTTTATTCACAAGGCAGAAGTCCTTGCCTCTTCCAAGAGCTTTAAACTGCAATAAAATCCATGCTTGCCCTTTTGCCATCTCATTCTTCTTCATGTCCTGAAGAGGTGATGGGATTTTACACATTAATAGAAGTCAACAAAAGCTTTGATAAAAATGCAAAGTGAAGCCGGAAATATTATTAAAATTTATTAAGTACGGGTTCAGAAAAGCACATTTAAAAATTCCCTATCTAATCTGTGTTTGGGCTTTTAATAAAAAGAAGGGGGGATTGGAAATCTTTCATTAAAGAGGTCATTTATAAACATTCTGCAAGGAGAAGCACATTTCATTTTAAGGCTTCACAGAATAAAATATGTTGTTAACTCTCCGTTTGGTATGTTTGAGAGGGAAATAAAAGTCAAATCTAATTCTCATTGTTCCAATTCAAACATACAGTGTGCCAATGTACTCAATTAGACATGGATTGCATTTTTCAGTGATGTTGGTTTTGCAGTGAAATTTCCAGGTAATTGTTGGTCAAAACAGCAGAAGAAAAACTGATTTGTCCAACCACTTAGAGTGATTCTAAAGGTTGCCAAACATGGCCAATACTCGAAACCTACCATCGTATACAGATATCGGAAAGATGTGGCGGCCAAAAATGATCGTCAACTACCACTGTTGGCATCCTTAGATTTCTGTCAGTTGTTATTGGACCTTTAATTTAAGTTGAAGGAGCCAATAAGATCATCTCATTTTTAGGTGCACAGCTGACCAATCCCCATACCGCGTATGGGGGAAAGGTCAAGACAATGTATGCGGAATGTGTTTTCTGCAACGTGATCATATGGATGAGCTTTTGAAATAAAAGCATGTTGATATGAAATGTTAACTCCCGTTCATTTCTATGTGGGTTTTTTTTGCCTTCAAAATTTTGGTTTCACGAATTTAAGCCATATTTTGCCAAATGCATCCTAGCAGTTTTGTCTCTATGACAATATCTTATTCTTATTTTAATATTTGACTAAAACATTTTTTTATTTTGCATTCAGATAGATTTCTGACTTTTTCATAAATTTGATGAAACATATTTAAAAAACGTTCTTTTTCTTTAATACACATTTTGTGCAAATTCTTATGGAGTAACTCTACCTTAAATTTTATTTTTGGATTAGTGGGATTGAATTTATTAAGGAGATTTACTGTATATAATATTAAGAATTATGGGTATTAATACATATACTATAGTTCTGGTTGGTACAGGGATACTATATAATATTGAGAATAACTGGTATTAATACATATACTGAAGTTCTGGTTGGTACAGGGATACTATATAATTATGAGAATTACCGGTGTTAATACATATACTGTAGTTCTGGTTGGTACAGGGATACTATATAATATTGAGAATTACTGGTATTAATACAATACTGTAGTTCTGGTTGGTACAGGGATACTATATAATATTGAGAATTACTGGTATTTAATACATATACTGTAGTTCTGGTTGGTACAGGGATATATAATATTGAGAATTACTGGTATTAATACATATACGTAGTCTGGTGGTACAGGGATACTATAATATTGAGAATTACTGGTATTAATGCATATACTATAGTTCTGGTTGGTACGGGGATCCTATATAATATGAGAATTACTGGTATTAATACATATACTTAGTTCTGGTGGTACAGGGATACTATATAATATTGAGAATTACTGGTATTAATACATATATGTAGTTCTGGTTGGTACAGGGATATATATAATATTGAGAATTACTGGTATTAATACATATACTGTAGTTCTGGTTGGAAGGGATACTATATAATATTGAGAATTACTGGTATTAATACAATACTGTAGTTCTGGTTGGTACAGGGATACTTTATAATATGAGAATTACGGTGTTTAAACATATACTGTAGTTCTGGTTGGTACAGGATACTATATAATATTGAGAATTACTGGTATTATACATATACTGTAGTTCTGGTTGGTACAGGGATACTATATAAATTGGAGGGGAATATTATGGTATTAATACATATACTGTAGTTCTGGTTGGTACAGGGATACTATATAATTATGAGAATTACCGGTATTAATACATATACTGTAGTTCTGGTTGGTACGGGGATACTATATAATATTGAGAATTACTGGTATTAATACAGTATATATACTGTAGTTCTGCCTTCCCCTGGATCAATTGTTAGGTAGGGTTAAAAAGGAGGGGGGAAAGATTGAACTTGAGACTTTCTTCAATCTCAATTACTATGTAACTATGTAGTGTCACTGGAGGTAAATTTCTTGTGGCAATTAAAATTTTCACACGTAAAGCAGGCCCTGCAAAACACAATAATCAAAATGCCAAACATGTTGATCGCAAAATTTTTTCTTTCATCAGTAGTTTATCATTGAATCTATTGGTAACATGACATTTATTACAACCAAACCCCACCCACCCCATCTTCGTTAATGAGTATCCAAAGTAAGGACCATATTCACTAGATCCTAAACTCTGAGCTTACCTGCAATTGCAGGCTGGTAGGACAATTTTTTTTGATTGTTCGTCAGGCAAGTAGACAGAATAGGTAGACAGGAGACAAAACCCAAACCTTGACAATTAAAAACACTGCATTTAAGCACCCTTAATCTTGGATAATTATATTTAGTTCATAACATAGAGTACCTGGAAATATCCTGATGGAAAAGACTGGTTGTAACAATTACTAAAACCTTTTTATCAGAAATAGCAATAAAGTTTCCTAACACAACCTTGTATCTTGGTAACAGAACAATCTGTACATGTTCTAGTTTCTCTTGAATCTATATGACAGATTGTTCAGTTGTTCCAAAATGATGTTTACATATATAATACACTTCTACTGACCTGAAGCTTGCTTGAGGTTACAGCGGTTTCAGCCACATGTGTATTAATGCAGAGATAAATGTATTTGGGAGTTAATAAATGTAGCATTTGTAAAGGTAAATTGAAAATAATCCTATGGAATGAATTCAGCCTTGTGGTAAAATTAAAGGGCACGTCCATCCTTAAAACAAACAAAATAAAATGGTCACTTTTCTGTCACCTGCCCCCAACTGATATATTTAGCATGTTATAAGATGTATTATTAACCAGATATTTAAGTATTATTATTGTTCCCATTCTGATTAACTGCTGTTTTCCCTGCTGCCTCTACTGCACATGCTCAAGCTTATAAAAAAGCTCATTGAGCAGATGGAGGAGGCGGATATTTTTACCATGTGATAAACTGGTAAAAATAGAAAAATAGTAGTTGGTATTGCAGGCAGATAACTGACAACTCACGAGTTTTTTTTTTTAAGGGTGGATATACAATCTAAGCAATATTGAAAGGTCTACGGTGACATTAGTAATTAGATGTCCCAGTAACTGGCAATGCATATTTACTACTGGGGGACAAACAGGGAACAGTCAACTTTGCAGTTTTTAATTAAACCTTGACCAGGCTAAGTGCTCTTTATGGAAATACCAGTCTTAAAACCCTCATTACCATACAGACATTTGCACTGCTTTAAGTTGGTGTTTAAACATCATTTCCCTTATAGGAATGTTCTTCCCTTTTGATTGAAACTTTGAATTGGTATTGTTAGTTCTAGACATCCTTTGTTCTTTGGTTTCCAGATACTCAGTAAATCCTTTATAGTGTTGACCTTATTTCGTACTTAAAAATGCATTCATATCGCAGAGATTTTTCCATTATCTTGGACTTCTGGAAGTCATGCAATGACATTTACAAGAAGGGGGTGGGGCTTACATTCGGAACTTAATTCAGTCTCTGATTTGCTAATAAAGGCCAAACTGCTTTAGTCTGTCTAAACCTTACACTAAAAATAGCTCAAAACAAAATGTACAGGGCCATTTTTACTGTTTTGCGATTATGCACCTTAAATAATCATAATTGTCCGATCGACTATACAATAACAATGCGGTAGTCTACTGAGGTATGGTATCGAATGGCCAAAAGGCCATAAATAAATGACCGTGGCCATAATTTTATGATAACCTGTGATATTTAAAGTTTCTGATACCACGGGTTAATAAATATGCCCCAGAGTATATATACAAACAAGTATATTTACACAACAGATATAATAATATAAAGTTATTGTTAGATTTAAAATAATTATGGCCACTTAAGAAAATGCTTCCCTATATCCTGTTTTCCATGTTAAATCTAAAACAAAACAAAAAATGTTTTTCTGCAGTGTTACCATGCAAAACAACAAAAGGTAGAACTATGGTTATAGGTTGCAACTTCTGAATGGAGTTTGTACAATGTAGTCCTTTTGCTTTGTTTGGGTTCTCCTTGCTCTTGTCATACTTGTTGGAAATGGTTTACACATATATTCAGGGGTGTTTTTTTAGACTTTTTGCCACCTGAGACAAACATTAAAATTAAACAAATGAAAATTTTATAGTGAAAACAAAGAGGTATATACAGTAACTCAGTCTCCATGTGTCATATAACATATAAACCCCAATAATCTATAGTGTAAAATGTATGAAACAGACATGATGTATATTATGATTATAATTATTTTTTTTGCTGTTCGGCTTGCTGTCTGTCTCAGGTACGAGTGTTTCACCTTGCCTCATTAGAGATATTGTAGATATTGTAGATACACTGTATTGCTCACCAATTTCAGATAAAGGCAACGTACAGAGAGGTTTATTTCTACCTAAAGAATGTTAGTGTAAGTCTGGGTACACACTAATGGACTATTTGTCCTGACTGAGCGCTTGCCATGAGCAAGCTCTCGGCCGGGACAAATGTCTGTTGGTTGCAACCAAAAATGTGAACGATCGGTCCCATAGTGAACCACACACTCGATCGGAATTTACCGACACGTCCAATCGTCCGTTTGTCCAATCAGACAGTCGGCTGAAAATATCTGTTGGTGTGTACCCAGCCTTTACCCAAGGTTAACCAATCAATTTGGTGCTTTTGCTTAAGCCAATATTTAGCAAATATCAGCTCCAAGTTAATTAAAAAAAACATACAAAGTATTTTTTATTGCATTTTGTAGGGACGTGCCAGGTTTTGCTCCAGCAGTGGTAAGTTTAAAATTTGAATTTCAATAATTGATATCAATATCATTTCAATCATTTTAGTTAGCCAATAAAAGGTATTACTTAATATCCAAGATGTCTTCAATAGTTGAAGAGGAAATTTCAAAACTCTGTGTCAAATGGCATTTTTGTGTTAGAATTTTATAGTAGTTTCACTGACAAAACCAGCTTGAAATTATGGTACATTCCTATTGTTTTACTTTTTATTGGTATTTATATTTATATTGGTAATGTATGACTGCGGCCGCAGTTAGTTCATTAGTTAACGAACGTTTGGTCGTAGAACTACCGCAATGTTATTCTTCGGGGATCGTAAATCTACGATTGCTTTATTGTAGATTTACGTTAGTTATTGATAATTTACGATCGTTATCCTTAATTAACAAAAAAGATTATAAATGAACTATAAATATGGCCCTAAATGTGAAATTCAATAGCAACAATTATTTCAGGCTATATTGTAAAGGCAATATAAAATATGTATGTAACACAATGTTTTAGCCATAGAATAAAATTAAGGTGAAATGAAACCATTATATCCCTAAAGCGCTGGTATCTAAGTAATGAAATTGTAATATGCTTTGGCGGTGTCTGAAAGACTTAAAATCAATACTGCCGCATTTATTGGTAAGTAGGAATTATAAAACGTTTGGTATCCCTGCTCTGTCACCACTAAACACTTTCATTTCTTTTGTAGCTTTTATTAATTCCCCCTAATGTGTAATGCTCCTTTTTGTACCATTTGTACCAAAAAAAATACTAAATCTGTATCTATCTATCGAGTTATCTATCTATCTATCTATCTATCTATCTATCTATCTATCTATCTATCTATCTATCTATCTATCTATCTATCTATCTATCTATCTATCTATCTATCATCTATCTCTATCAATCTATCTATCTATATATCTGTCTATCATCTATCTATCTATCTTTCTATCTATCTATCTATCTATCTATCTATCTATCTATCTATCTATCTATATATCATCTATCTATCTGTCTATCTATCTACCTATTATCTATCAATTATCTATCTATCTATCTATCTATCTATCTTTCATCTATCATCTATCTATCTATCTATCTATCTATCTATCTATCTATCTATCTATCTATATATATATATATATATATCTGTCTATCTATCTATCATCTATTTATCTATCTATCTATCTATCTAGTATCTCTATCTATCTATTTATCTATTTATCTGTCTGTCTGTCTGTCTGTCTGTCTATCTGTCTATCATCTATCTATCTATATATCATCTATCTATCTGTCTATCTATCTACCTATTATCTATCAATTATCTATCTATCTATCTATCTATCTTTCATCTATCATCTATCTATCTATCTATCTATCTATCTATCTATCTATCTATCTATCTATCTATATATATATATATACATTAATATCCGAAAAAGGAGCAATCATGGGACGTTACAAATATCGTGGTGATCTTTATTGTATCTACGCGTTTCGGCCTTGATGTCGGCTGTCTCAGGACGGCCGACATCAGGCCGAAACGCGTAGATACAATAAAGATCACCACGATATTTGAACAAGTCCCATGAGTGCTCCTTTTTCGGATATTATTTGTATGGAAATAGTGGGAAGCACCGGGGCATCTGGAATGTAAGGCAGAGAGTGCGGGAATCGGGAGGATTGTTTTATATAATATATATATATATATAATTATATATATTATATATACACATACATACACTATGAGGGGAAAAATTGTGTAAATGCTGTTAATTGTAACAACCAATCAGATGTTAATTAATTTTTTTTTAACTTCCAGTAGACCAGTATAAAATATAACTGGATTAGTCACTGCAAATTAACAACCTAAGCAAGTGTTACTTAAATTACTTAAATTAGCCCATAGATCTTGTGTATTTGTCACTCTCCTATGTCTCTGGCCTATTTAGTTGGGTAAAGAAATAATTGTTATGCCATATTACTCCAATATATACATTATTAGAGTATTAGAGTACTGGGATCCTTTTTTAAGGACTAACAGTTTATTTAAGTTCACAAGCTTTTGAGGCTTCATCAGGTCAGTCAATACCAACAGAGTTTGATAACACTGACATGTTGCAATATTCTGATTGGATAAAAAGCCACTTCCTCCTGGAATAAATCCCCATTCTGGATCTCAAATACTATGTACAGTTACTGGAAAAAAAGAATACTGTATATGTATTTCCATTGAGTTAAAATGTATACATATAACATATATAGTAGGAGAGTATAACGGGTGATTATTAGAGATGGCCAAACTTCTGATTTAAAAATCTGCAAGTGGACCCAAAAAAGTCAATGGGGAAAAAAATGTATAAATAGAAATCATAACATACTGTAAATGGCTCAGTGACCTGGGAAATTGTCTGGGGGACACCTATCTATAGTCTTCACAATGTTCAACACCTCCCAGTACTGGAAACTTCATTCACTTCTTGTTTTGGCATTCCGCATAATATTTTCGCCATTTCTAGAAATTTCGAATTTACAAAATCAAGAATTTTTGAAAATGGTTTCACGGTTCAGAAAAGTAAAAAATACGCAAAGTTCAAGCTCTGACGGATACGTGAAATCCTCTTCGGCACCTGGTTTGGGTCTATGAAGGAAAGATGCATTTTTCAATGCCTTACCATTATTAGGTGTAACTGCATTAAAAATACAAGAGTAAAATGTTGCTATGCCATTAAATGCAAGCAGAAAAAAATATTGAATGTTTTTATTGTACATTGTATTACACAAGAAGCAGCGGATCCCATAATACATTGCAGAATTTTTATGTTTTGTTTTTTTTTAAATTTTAAAGAAAAACAATTGAAGAAAATGAAAAATAAAAAGACAGGGTTATTTTTTTTTTTCTTTGAGCTATTTTATTATTCTGCGCATTCAAATCCAATTAAGCAGTAAAGCATGGCAGGGTATGTTTAACTGATCCATTTAAACATCCCTCACGTACATTACAAAGCATGAGGCCAAAGAGCAAGTGCTTTTATCCACCCAAGAACCATTTAAACGGATCATTTAGACATTCCCTGGAGTGTCGTGTTGCAATGAGATGAGACTGTGTGCAAATTTCTCGGTTCTAATATGTTTGTACACACAAATACCTAAGGGCATCCTCCAATCACGGGGATTAAATGAGTAATGGATAGTAAGATTCATTAAGAAATATGACTTTTGAGTGGGTGTAGAAAGATTCCATTGTCACTATTAGTGGAACGGCGAATAGAAGATTGAAAATTTGCAAAACTCCCTGTTTTCCTCTTCATTTTGTTTTGCTATCACTCTAGAGCTATTAAAATGATTGGATTTTTGTTACAGCACAATAAAACGCCGGGATATGCATCAGTCTAACTAAGAAGTAGATGTATCCTGCATGGTATATCATTGTAAGTAGAGATGGTATCTGCATACGACGGAACCTCTAGGTTCTAATATCTGAAACGTTCTGTCAGAAACCGAGCGGATCATTCAGATTTTGGGACTTTGGAATGTATTTTTGAGGGTTACTGAATGTACGAGGTTATTTTGGGTAACCCTCAACAATAACCTTGAACATTCGATAACCTCAAAAGTACAATTGTAAACTCTAAAGCAGTTTCGGGTTGTATTTTCAAGGATTATCAACCGTTCAATGTTTTTATCAAGTGTTACCGAAAAATAACCCTGTACATTCGGTAACCCTTGAAAATATGTTCCAAACCCTCAAAACTAAGATCTGTTTTTGGATTTTCGGATCTTTGGGTTTTTCGCCAATCTCCAATTGTAAGGCATTTTTTTGGGCACACACATGGAGTATTTTCAATTTTAAGACTATTGTGTTTGACTTTTAAGGATCAGCTTGGAAGATAGCAGGGATCAGGGCAGTGTAGAAAGCACCACATAATGGTTCTTTTGGGTTAAACAAAAAAGAAAAATACTCATGTAGCACAAAATATGGCCAAAACAAACTCTTCTATTCATTAAAGAAGAAAATGTTAACACAAAAATATTATACTGCTTGAGGGGAAAACCTTCACCATGGGTTATCTTCACTTCACTGTTACATCAGGTCAATCTTTGACATTTGCCAGCTTCAAGGCTCACTCTCTAGCCACACATCATGGGCTTAATAGCACTCTGCCACCTGCTTGTCCAGGTTCCTCCTGGATTCATGGTCCTAGGGCCTAGCTCACCCTTGACCATCAGCAGCCACTCTTCTGCACAGGCCCCACTTTTGGGAACATTCACCACTTTATTAAACTCAGCCTGGTGAGTTGATTTCGCTTCTTCCCACATTCAAAACCTGACTTGAAACAATGGAATGCAATGACAATCCCTTCTGTGAAAAACAGCAGTTTCTAAACTGCACCAACTCTTACCTGGGGCCATTTGCACAAAATTCAGACCAAATCTGCAGGAAAACTAAAAAGACCTCTAAATCCTGCATAACCATACTAGGGATCTTACAGACTGTATATGTAATAGAGGATACACATAGAAATAAAAAAAAACATGAATCGATCCAATGTGCCTCTGAAGTGAAGGGAATACCCTGATCTTGTCATCCAAAACAAGGCTAATGGGGTGTCAAAGGATGCGGGTCGGAAAAGCCAATTTCTTAGAAATGTATACATTTGGTTTAAACAAGAGCAGTTAAATTAACAAATTACCTAAACTAGATTGGTTTTAACATAAAAATGTTTTGTGTGTACTATAAATCAATGACACCATTAATGCAGGATCCCTCACTATTGCCCATAATCCTCTGCGGTGGGTTGTCATTAAATTGTGATGGTGCAAATTAACTCCATCTTTAAGGTGCTACTTACAGCACAAGAACTTGGGGGGAAAGGAGCAATCATATACATTTCTAGGTATGTTTTAATATTTAAATATTTTTTAAAGATATGTAGCAAGAAAGTTACCCAAGCTTAATTTTTTTCTTTAATACAAAGATTACAAAACAAATAACAAACAAAAAAACAATAAAAGATTAACAGTCGTCAAAAACATCTCAGCGATTTTGCTGTAAAACTATATCAGTCCTTTTGGAATTAATACTTAAAAACCATGCGGGAGATACAATAAATTGTAGTGGTGTTCAGCCCCATTACTTACCCACACACAATACCGTGATTCAATAACTTCGAACACATCACAGCACAACGTTATTCATCGTGGGTGACTGCACGTGTAAGTGGTGGGGACTGAACACCTGCTATAAAAGAACGTTAGATATTGTGCAAAATAGAGGCACAGTATCTAATGTTTTATATAGCATATAAAAGCTGCGCTACTTCCAAAAAGATTTGCAGCCCCTGCAAAACAAGCGTTAAACCCATGTTACCCGGTATTGCATTGGGTAGCGTGGGTTTTATGGGGAAAATCTCCCTGATACTTTTTTATGCACCTAACCTTGAAGTTTCACTTAAAGTTTCACAATATGCGGGTTTAATTAGGACATATGACGACCAGATATGGCCGAACTTCATAAAGTTCAGTCCATTTTCGAACTTTCAAACATCAGTAAAAGTTCGAAAGTTCGAATCCGGACCCATTAAAGTCAATGGGGAGTGATAGTTCGAAAAGTTTGGATGATTTACAGCTAAACTAACAATGGAAACTTACTGTAAATGGCTGTGGCACCTGGGAAATGGTCTGGGGAACATGTCACTGTCACCAAAACTTGTTTAAACACTTCTTAAACACGAGCAGGCAATTGTCAGGTTTTGCGCAAGCTACATTCGAGGGTTACGGCCAATTCGAGGATTACCAAACGATACATTCGAGGATTACCGAAAATAAAACCATAAATTTGTGGGTTACAGAAATCGAATGATATCTTCGAGGATTACCGAAAATGAACGATACTTTCAAGGGTTAGCGATGAGCCATGCTAGGGTTATAGAAAATGTCCATACATTCAGCAGTTACCGAAAACGAATGATACTTTAGAGGGTTGCCAAAAGAAAGCTACATTCGAGGGTTAGCGAACGATACATTCTATGGAAGTGAAAACAATCCGTTCATTCGAGGTTACTGAAAACGTACAATACTTTCGAGGGTTATTGAACAATACTTCTAGCGTTAGTGAACGAAACATTCTAGGTTTTACCAAAACCATCCATGCATTCCAGGGTTACCGAAAACGAACAATATTTCGAGGGTCAGCGAATGATACATTTTAGGGTTATCGAACGGCTTGTAAATTTGTAATTAACGAAAATACAGCCGTGAGTTGGAAAAACGAACTAGTTTCAAACTCGAATAGTTTCGAGTTTGTCTGAACTAATAAAGTTCGGCTCGAACTCTGGTTCGGGTTCGGTTTTGTGTCCATCACTAATGATGACAATAAATACACCGTTCCGCACTTAATTTATTCCTGTTCCTTTATCTTTTTCTTTGATGTTTTATATATTGTTCTCTGGTTTATTGATGATGGGTTTGAACTGTTTATTATAAAGTATTTTAGGATAATACAAATAAACACTGTATTTTTTCTTTTTCAACAATTATCAAAGAAAAAGCTTGCACAAACCAACACAGAATTCTATATAATATAAATAACACAAATTCATGTTATTTCTTTTCTCATATTGTACAATAAAATTTAAGTAAACTTTCTATGGGTCATGGGAATGTCATATCTTGGGTTCCTAACTAGACTTGTTTTATTTACAACGGCCTCACATTATTTATGAAGCAAAGCCTTTTGTGATGTATGTATCTCACTTGACCTATGTTCTTTTCAATCATCTTTTAAACAAGTGATATTTGTCTTCATCTCCTATTTATGTCGTTTTCCTCTCTTATAATATTTGAGTTTAGCTGATATATCAAGCTATTATCTAAGTTTTCTTCTGCAAACAATTCAACATACACATTACGTGCAAAGTTTTAGCCTCTTGAAAAAAAAATAATAGTGACAGTATTTTTGGTTCAAAAACATAATTAGAAAGTCAGATTTAAATCATAGACAGCATAATATATTAATTGCACTGAAGGTACACGTAAATTACAGCAGGTGTAATATTTTACGGTTAAAATGTTATATAGAAATGACACTGCACTTGGTTAATTTAGTCAACTTTCGCGACTAGGAACACAACACGAGTTTAGCAAAGAGCTAAAAAGTCAAATCATTAAGGCTTTAAAAACTGAACAAATCCTTGATTACCTGTCAGATGTGGATAATTGTAGAAAGCACAAATGACTCGTTGGATTCTTGGTAAATTGCCTTATTGGTGTCATTCTGAATTTGTTTTAATTCCTGAGGAAGGGGTTCAAATAAAAAGTATAAATAAATAAAAGAGCACATATAGGTTTTAAAAAAAAAGTAAACAAAGAAAACTGCTTCTGCCAGGCTTTCTTGGTGCTTCAGCACTATTTTTAATACAGGAAAGTCGAAGACACTAACCTGGCAGATGGAAACTATACTTACGGCAAACCTGAACAAAACAATACTGAGAGGAAGGAATAAGCAATCCTACGTACTTGCCCCAAGTATCTTTTTCATTTTCAAAAACTTAAGTTTTACATTGTAGTTGTGCTTGAAAAGTTTCTTATAATACTTTTTCAAGAATCTGTTAGTTTTCGTTCACAATACGTATATTTGTGCAAAAGCACAAATGTAGAAAACAAACCTTTCCATATAATTAAAGTATCATCTACAATTTTTTAATAAGGAAATAAAAACTCCCTCTTTCCTAAATGCTACTTAAGTGTTCACAATTTATTTAATTGTTCTTCTATTACTTTATGGGTTAATGTAAGATATCGATTCACTAAAGTTGAGCTCATCCTAGGTTTTCTAAAGTAATACACTAACAGAGATTTTTCAGGAACATGATTGCATTATGTAGTATGATGAGTTGATTTGAAGTAAAGTTTGATTTTGGGGCAGATGATTTACTATAATCAAGAAAGGAGAAACTTTCCCAGAAAGGTCAGAAAGGTAACAAGGTTAGAAGGAGATGCTTGTTGATTTTATTATGTTTGAGAGGTTCTTTGTAGCCTACTATCTAAGATATCTTATGTATGAGAACTCAAGTGGAATCTATATTTATCTTTTGCTGGTCATCGTCAATCTGTACTTGACTTAATCTGTAAATATTTCTTTACCTTCTAGGAAAAAAGGTTTTGAAATGTGAAAAACATCAGGAAATGACATAATTTTTAAAGTTTATTAATGGTTTATACCAAAGGAGGTACAAGTTATTTGTAAATTGGTGGATTTAATAATGTAAAACTCACCCAGGGACCCAGACATATTTGCAGGATGGTACAACAGGAACCACATACAGCACAGGGGTATCTGGTTAATCTTTACATTCATCCTATAGTTGAGTGTTATCAGTTCAAAAGGAAATTGTTTGATTGGGTAAAATAGTAAAAGAAAATCCAGAAGTTCCTAGCAACTCCCAGTACTACAACAAGTAGTTAGACGTCATCACATTTTGAGATTCACTCCCAAAAATGTCTCCTAGAATCCCACAAATATAATTGTTGTCATGCAGATCAACAGCAATTTAGTATGTGTTGGGCCATTGAATTCTTGTTTTTCTTAATGGTTTATTTTGTTGTTTTTCTTTTCTTGTGAGCTGCTAGAGGGAATAATTCTAAGTCGCAGTAGGTTATGCAAATAAAGGATTAATAATATGAACATGAACGGAAAAATAAATTCAACAAATTGGGGTTGGTTTAGATTTGTGCAAAGTAAAAGTCTGTATTACAAAGCGAAAAAAAACCAGGTCAGTGGGATATTTTATCTTTTTTTCTGCTTCCACCATTTTAACATACCATTGACAGCGCTACTCTTCCCAATAAAGACAACATCATACTGGGGAGTTAAGTAGCGAAAGGGGCATGTCCAGCCATAATGATCTCCACCCACAAAAGCCCACTTGTGCATTCACAATATTTTCCTTATATGTCCCTGAAGTTCCTAACCAGACCTGGTCCCTCGCCACTCCTCCTGTACTTTGTGGCTGACAGCCCAGTGTCGTAACTACCGCCCCTGCCAGCCCAGATGGTAGTGGGCCCACCACAAGCCAAGATCTCTTCCTCCACCAGCCATTTTAAACAGCTGATTGCGCCTATGAATGAAACATAAGCACTATCACCTGTTTAAAAGACCAGACCCAAACTTACGGTTAAGTTCCCGGAAGTTGGGGTCCGGTTTTACAAACAGCTGATCGCACGTATGTTTCATTCATACACTTGATCAGCGTTTAAAATGTACTGGTCGCAGAATGGGAGATTGGGTCAGAGGCCCGGCCTCCAATCCTGCGGTGGGGGGGGGGGGCATGGGCCTCTGCAGGTACGCCCCAGTGACAGCCGCTCCACTTCCTGGTTGTGGCTGTCAGTAAAGCTGTGATGTGATGTCACGCCCAATCACCTGCGACCAGGAAGAAGAGTGGCTGTGAGTGCAGAAACCCTCAGCTCCTGTTTTTTTCTAAACGAGCTCGCAACAGGAGCAGGGGTGCAGTACCAAGAGGCGAGAAACCGCTCAGGTAAATCCCTTCAGGGGCATATTTGAAAATTATTGTTAATGCGAAAGTGGGGTTTGGGGGGTGGAGATCATTTATAGCTAAAGTTATTTTTTGCCTGAACATGCCCATTAAGGATCCAATCAAATTGTCTATTTTTTCGTTAAAGTGTGTTACAAACATTCCAGAGGGACCTTTACAAAAGTTTATGTCCACCTAGGATGCTTTGGAATTACCCTATAAGAATGTCCTAGCCCATGGGTTTGTCCCCATTGCTGTGCTGATTAAAGGAAGTTGATCTGAGCTAAGTAAATTGCCCCTGAACGTTCGCCTGTTACTTTATATAGGGGGATGGGATGCTTTAAACATGTTAGGGTGAGTTGACTTTTTTTAAACTAATGCTGTATGCCCATTTTTTTCTCCAAAGATCTTTCTGTGGTTTCATTCTGCGTTTAGGGGTATGACAAATGGGCCATAACATTTTTTCTTTTTGTGAGGATAGATCTATTAAACAGGTTTTATTAAGATGCATGGTCAGTAAGGGATCTGAATTGGAAAAATTGCTCTTTGACATTTGTTGTTAACCTTTCACAAGTATTAATGGAGATAAAACTCACTGGATGAAGACCGCTGTGGCCTTACCCTCGGTATTTTAGTGGGTTGAACCTGCCATCCAACAGACATGCATTTAGGGGCAATGCAAGATTGGGGTGCAAATGGCCCAGTCAGTGTAAACCCACTTTATCCTGTTATGATCGGTTCGCATGGTTTTACCCGAGTCAGCCTTTGCTTGCCATTTCCAAAAATGTACTGGAAATTCAATGCAAACTCCCCTTATTAATTTTAGGCTACTATGTAAGCACAAAACTTTATGCCATTGAATAGGAAGCGTAGCCGCCTTACCTGTCAGAGATCCCCCATGTACTCAATCTCACACATGGAGGGTTTTTCCATTGCGTAACTCGGGGCAGTAGTAGTTCAGGTTACTATATTGCATCGCCCCCTTTGTGGCTGCTGGTGTCTCTGTGAATAAGGTTTTATAACTCTTTACACTGCATTCCCATCAAGATCCAAACACCATGGATAAGCTCATAACTCACGGCTTGTATTTATTAATAATTTATTGCATACTCCAATGGCGCCATAATGAATATTTTCAGGTCAAACAACTGATATACATACATAAATGCATCATACAGTATCACCGTACCATGAGACCGGCAGAACCCATTACACCTTTTATAGCTCCAACTAAAGCGTGCTACCTCTTAATCACAAATAATGCTAATTTCTTAAATTAGGCTAAATATCACATCTATGAAAAAGTCTAAGTTGTCACTCTTAGTTGTCAGTTAAATGCAAAAAAACCCATACAAATTAAAATCACATACAAGCATATGACTGAGTTTCAACTTTAATGCAATATATACCCCCCAAATTTAATAATTCCTTTTTTTATATACCCAGGGTGAGGACTTACTCTTTAATGCCCCCCCCCTGGGGTATATTAGATCAATGGCAAAATGTAATTAAAGTACTATCTATCTATCTACCTATCTATCTATCTATCTATCATCTATCTTCTATCTATCCTCTATCGTCTTCTTTCTGTCTATCTATCTATCTATCTCTCTATCTATCTATCTATCTATCTATCTATCTATCTATCTCTCTCTCTCTCTATTTCTATCTTTATCTCTATCTATCTATCTATCTATCTATCTATCTATCTATCTATCTATCTGTATCTATCTATCTTTAATCTGTATCATCTATCTATCGATATCTATCTATCTATCTATCTATCTATCTAACATCTATATATCTCATCTATGCTATCTATCTTATCTATCTATCAATCTTCTCTCTCTCGCTCGCTACCTCTATTTCTATTTTATCTCTCTCTATCTAGCTATCTATCTATCTGTATCTACTCTATCTATCGTCGATCTATCTATCTATCTATCTATCTATCTATCTATCGATCTATCTATCTATCTAATCATCTATCTATCTAGCTATCTATCGATCTATGTTGATCTATCCATCTATCTATCTATCTAATCTATCTATCTATCTATCTATCTATCTATCTATCTATCTATCTATTATCATAGTCTGATCTATCTCTGCTATCCTTCATCCTCTATCTGTCTGTCTTTTCTTTCCTATCTATCTATCTAGCTACTATCTATCATCTATCATCATCTATCTAATCTATCTACTATCTATTTCTTCTCTATCTATCTATCTCTCTCTCTCTCTATTTCTATCTTTATCTCTATCTATCATCTATCTTCTATCTATCTATCTATCTTCTATCTATCTATCTAGCTAATCTATCTATGTATCTCTCTATCTTTATCGGTATCTATCTATCTATCTATCTATCTATCTATCTATCTATCTAATCTATCGATTCGTCTATCTATCTATTCTATCTTCTATCTATGCTATCTTATCTACTATCTATCTCTCTATCTATCTATCTATCTATCTATCTCTAGTCGATCTATCCTATCAATCTACTATCTATCTATCTATCTAATCTATCTCTATCTAAACATTTAACCTCCATTATCTTTTTGTACTTGAAGATCCATTAACTTTTTTTTTTTACGTTTTTTGCACCAATTGTGCCTTGAGTTGGCAAGGGTCTGAAGACAGGAGACAGATGGCCATTCAGTTGTTAAGTGGGGTCATCCCATTGATGTTGAACAAGTGACATATATAGGATGCTTAGAACTCAGTAAACCATCTCGCGTTCTCCAAAGTTTGTTGCCTTGTGTGAATGCATTTTGTGGGGGTTTACTCACACAGGTGAAGTATGGAGATGTTGAAAAATGATTGTGAAACTGCAATGGACAACATCGGTTTTACTGTTATCCAGCAGATAGCATGGTAAAACACATTATACTCTGCCTGGTTAATACCTGCTATAAGTGTGTTACCATCCTTGGTTTAATCCTAATGGCTTGTGTATGTTTCTACCAGTGTAAGACTGAAATTTGGTCCAACCAGGAACAACTGAGACCATGGGCCCACTATGATTAGTTTGGGCCACCTAACTGGGGTAGTTATGGCATATTGTGGTTCTGATTGGCTAGAGGCTACTATGGGTGTGACCAACTGTAACAAGCTCCAGCAAGTAGCTTAGGACTGAGGCACGTTTAAAGAACATAATTGTCAGTGACGCATACTGGCGATACTGGACCACTGGGAAATAGACAAAAACGCTCATGTTCAGACAGTGGGACACTGATTACTTGCTTTTATTTCAAGGGAGTCTGCCTTCCCTAATTCAATGTTTTACTGAGGCTTTAGTTTTCCTTAACTAGTATGGTGTCTGGTTAAGGAAATCTTCACATGTGTTAAGTTACCCCTTCAAGGCCTCTCATAAAAGCAACCACAATTTGCACATTTCCCCAACTGAAAACCGGGGGGGGAAGGGGAATGGAATCCAGATCCAAGTCGATAATTCCTGAAAATACAGAGTATGGTTTACCCAATTTACTTTAGAGTGATCTCGGCTATTTATGAGGGTTATTTATTTTGGAAGGTTGCAAATATGCCTTTTGAGGTACGAATATGCAAGGCACTTTCGAGGGTTACAGCAAGTAGCCTCGAACATACATGAGGAGCTCAAAAATAGCCATACATTCTTATGGTAAGTGAAAACAATCTGTTCATTCGAGGGTTACTGAAAACGTACAATACTTTCGAGGGTTATTGAACAATACATTCTAGCGTTAGTGAACGAAACATTCTAGGTTTTACCAAAACGATCCATGCATTCCAGGGTTACCGAAAACGAACAATAATTTCGAGGGTCAGCGAATGATACATTTTAGGGTTATCGAACGGCTTGTAAATTTGATAATTAACGAAAATACAGCCGTGAGTTGGAAAAACGAACTAGTTCAAACTCGAATAGTTCGAGTTTGTCTGAACTAATAAAGTTCGGCTCGAACTCTGGTTCGGGTTCGGTTTTGTGTCCATCACTAATGATGACAATAAATAACACAGTTCCGCACTTAATTTATTCCTGTTCCTTTATCTTGTTTCTTTGATGTTTTATATATTGTTCTCTGGTTTATTGATGATGGGTTTGAAACTGTTTAGTATAAAAGTATTTTAGGATAATACGAAATAAACACTGTATTTTTTCTTTTTCAACAATTACCTCTATACTCGATAATAATTCGATCCGAGTATAAGTCGAGGTACCCCTTTTTACCTGAAAATTTGTAAAACTGATTGACTCGAGTATATATCGAGGGTAAAATTATCACCACTACTGCCTTCTGATTCGTGTTGTTTTTAGCTTTAGTTTGGCCCTTTAAATGACAGCGAGATCCCATACTGCAATCCTACGTAATAGCCAAAGTCAGTACCAGTAACCCCATTTTTGGCACTCCAGATGTTTCGGAAACTACAAACTTCCCGCTGCTTTGTTGGCTGGGAGTTTCCAGTTTCTAAACATGTGGAGTGGGCGGTTCTATAAACTTTTATTAGTGTACCACAGTTTCACAATTCCCTGAACCCCATATAGTAACGCAGGGCCCTCCTGAACCCCAATAGATACAGGAACTCTGACCCCCAATATAATCAAGGATTCTCCGACCCCAATAGGTTAAAAATGTCCTGAATGTGTAGTTTCAAAGCTGTCATTTGCACTGAAAACTAGCGCTGAGTTTTTGCCGCAAACTGGGAACCCATCAGATTTCAGCATCCTGACAGTGCGTAGTGAGTCCAGCTAGGCAGAATACAGGAAGCAGGAAGTGTACAGGCAGATCACTCTGTAACCTTTCTGATACAGGTAGACACAGCGCCACCACGGTTACTAACTTAACTTGCGAATTTGGATCTAAATTAGACTTGACTAGCGGTATAAGTCGAGTTAGGTTTTGCTAGTGCGCGCGTATCTGATTAAACGCGCTGAAAAATTCGACTTATATCTCAATATATACGGTATCAAAGAAAAGCTTGCACAAACCAACACAGAATTCTATATTAATATAAATAAACACAAATTCATGTTATTTCTTTTCTCATATTGTACAATAAAATTTAAGTAAACTTTCTATGGGTCATGGGAATGTCATATCTTGGGTTCCTAACTAGACTTGTTTTTATTTACACAGGCCTCCACATTATTTATGAAGCAAAGCCTTTTGTGATGTATGTATCTCACTTGACCTATGTTCTTTTCAATCATCTTTTAAACAAGTGATATTTGTCTTCATCTCCATAATTTATGTCGTTTTCCTCTCTTATAAATATTTGAGTTAGCTGATATATCAAGCTATTATCTAAGTTTTCTTCTGCAAACAATTCAACATACACATTACGTGCAAAGTTTTAGCCTCTTGAAAAAAAAAATAATAGTGACAGGTATTTTTAGTTCAAAAACATAATTAGAAAGTCAGATTTAAATACATAGACAGCATAATATATTAATTGCACTGAAGGTACACGTAATTACAGCAGGTGTAATTATTTTACGGTTAAAATGTTATATAGAAATGACACTGCACTTGGTTAATTTAAGTCAACTTTCCGACTAGGAACACAACACGAGTTTAGCAAAGAGCTAAAAAGTCAAATCATTAAGGCTTTAAAAACTGAACAAATCCTTGATTACCTGTCAGATGTGGATAATTGTAGAAAGCAAACAAAATGAACTCGTTGGATTCTTGGTAAATTGCCTTATTGGTGTCATTCTGAATTTTTTTAATTCCTGGAGGAAGGGGTTCAAATAAAAAGTATAAATAAATGAAAGAGCACATATAAGGTTTTAAAAAAAAAGTAAAACAAAGAAAACTGCTTCTGCCAGGCTTTCTTGGTGCTTCAGCACTATTTTTAATACAGGAAAGTCGAAGACACTAACCTGGCAGATGGAAACTATACTTACTGGCAAACCTGAACAAAACAATACTGAGAGGAAGGAATAAGCAATCCTTCGTACTTGCCCCAAGTACTTTTCATTTTCAAAAACTTAAGTTTTACATTGTAGTTGTGCTTGAAAAGTTTCTTATAATACATTTTTCAAGAATCTGTTAGTTTCGTTTTCACAATACGTAATTTATGTTGCAAAAGCACAAATGTAGAAAACAAAACCTTTCCATATAATTAAAGTATCATCTACAATTTTTTAATAAGGAAATAAAACTCCCCTCTTTCCTAAATGCTACTTAAGTGTTCACAATTTATTTAATTGTTCTTCTATTACTTTATGGGTTAATGTAAGATATCGATTCACTAAAGTTGAGCTCATCCTAGGTTTTCTAAAGTAATACACTAACAGAGATTTTTCAGGAACATGATTGCATTTATGTAGTATGATGAGTTGATTTGAAGTAAAGTTGGATTTTGGGGCAGATGATTTACTTATAATCAAGAAAGGAGAAACTTTCCCAGAAAGGTCAGAAAGGTAACAATGGTTAGAAGGAGATGCTTGTTGATTTTAATTATGTTTGAGAGGTTCTTGTAGCCTACATATCTAAGATATCTTATGTATGAGAAACTCAAGTGGAATCTATATTTATCTTTTGCTGGTCATCGTCAATCTGTACTTGACTGAATACTGTAAATATTTTCTTTACCTTTCTAGGAAAAAATTTGGAAACATCCAGGAAATGACATAATTTTTAAAGTTTATTAATGGTTTTATACCAAAGGAGGTACAAGTTATTTGTAAATTGGTGGATTTAATAATGTAAAAACTCACCCCAGGGACCAGACATATTGCGGATGGTACAACAGGAACCACATACAGCACAGGGGTATCTGGTTAATCTTACATTCATCCTATAGTTGAGTGTTATCAGTTCAAAAGGAAATTGTTTGATGGGTAAAATAGTAAAAGAAAATCCAGAAGTTTTCCTAGCAACTCCCAGTACTACAACAAGTAGTTAGACGTCATCACATTTTGAGATTCACTCCCCAAAAATGTCTCTAAAGAACCCACAAATATAATTGTTGTCATGCCATCAACAGCATTTAGATATGTGTTGGGCCATTGTATTCTTGCTTTTTCTTAATGGTTTATTTTGTGTTTTTCTTTCTTGTGAGCTGCTAGAGGGAATAATCTAAGTCGCAGTAGGTTATCAAATAAGGATTAAGTAATATGAACATGAACGGAAAAATAAATTCAACAAATTGGGGTTGGTTTAGATTTGCAAAGTAAAAGTCTGTATTACAGAACAAAAAACAGGTCAGTGGGATATTTATTTTATTTCTCTTCCACCATTTTAACATAACATTGACAGCTACTCTTCCAATAAAGAAACATCATACTGGGGAGTAAGTACAGAAAGGGGCATGTCCAGCCATAATGATCTCCACCCACAAAAGCCCACTTGTGCATTCACAATATTTTCCTATATGTCCCTGAGTTCCTAACCAGACATTCTGGTCCCTCGCACTCCTCCTGTACTTTGTGGCTGACAGCCCGTGTCCGTAACTACCGCCCCTGCCAGCCCAGATGGTAGTGGGCCCACCACAAGCCAAGATCTCTTCCTCCACCAGCCATTTTAAACAGCTGATTGCGCCTATAATGAAACATAAGCACTATCACTGTTCTAAAAGACCAGACCCAAACTTACGGTTAATTCCCGGAAGTTGGTGATTCCAGGTTTTTACAAACAGCTGATCGCACGTATGTTTCATTCATACACTTGATCAGCGTTTAAAATGTACTGGTCGCAGAATGGGAGATTGGGTCAGAGGCCGGCCTCCAATCCGGCGGTGGGGGGGGGGCATGGGCCGCTGCAGGTACGCCCAGTGGACAGCCGCTCCACTTCCTGGTTGTGGCTGTCAGTAAAGCTGTGATGTGATGTCACGCCCAATCACCTCGACCAGGAAAAGAGTGCTGTGAGTGCAGTAAACCCTCAGCTCCTGTTTTTTTCTAAACGAGCTCGCAACAGGAGCAGGGGTGCAGTACCAAGAGGCGAGAAACCCTCAGGTAAATCCCTTCAGGGCCATATTTTGAAAATTATTGTTATGCGAAAGTGGGAGTGGTTTGGGGGGTGGAGATCATTTATAGCTAAAGTTATTTTTGGACTGAAACTATGCCCCATTAGGATCCTCCAATCAAATAGTTATTTTTTCGTTAAAGTTTGTTACAACACATTCCAGAGGGCACACTTCACAAAAGTTTATGGTCCACCTTCAGGATTGCTTTGGGAAATTACCCGAAAACTGTCCCTAGCCATGGTCGTCCCCTTCTTTGTGCTAGAATAAAGGAAGTTGGCTGAGGCTAAAGTAAATGTGCCCCCTGATACGGTCTTCGCCTGTACTTTATATAGGGGGATGGGGATGTCTTTAACACTATGTTAAGGTGAGTTTGACATTTTTTTATTAAGCTAATGCTGTACTGCCCATTTTTTTCTTCAAAAGATCTTTCTTGTGGTTTATTCGCTTTAGGGGTATGTACAAATGGGCCAAACATTTTTTTTTTCTTTTTTGAGGATGAGATTCTATTAAACAGGTTTTATCTAAGATGGCATGGTCAGTAGGAGGATCTGAATGGAACAAAATTGCTCTTGACATTGTGTTGAACCTTTCACAAGTATTTAGATGGAGTAAAACTCACTGGATGAAGAGTTTGTGGCTTATGGTATTTATTGGGTTGCAATCCAACAAATCATTTAGGGGGCAATGCAATATTGGGCGCAAAATGCCCAGTCAGTGTAAAACCCACTTTATCCTGTGTATGATCGGGTTAGCATGGGTTTTACCCGAGTCAGCCTTTGCTTGCCATTTCCAAAAATGTACTGGAAATTCAATGCAAACTCCCCTTATTAATTTTAGGCTACTATGTAAGCACAAAACTTTATGCCATTGAATAGGAAGCGTAGCCGCCTTACCTGTCAGAGATCCCCCATGTACTCAATCTCACACATGGAGGGTTTTTCCATTGCGTAACTCGGGGCAGTAGTAGTTCAGGTTACTATATTGCATCGCCCCCTTTGTGGCTGCTGGTGTCTCTGTGAATAAGGTTTTATAACTCTTTACACTGCATTCCCATCAAGATCCAAACACCATGGATAAGCTCATAACTCACGGCTTGTATTTATTAATAATTTATTGCATACTCCAATGGCGCCATAATGAATATTTTCAGGTCAAACAACTGATATACATACATAAATGCATCATACAGTATCACCGTACCATGAGACCGGCAGAACCCATTACACCTTTTATAGCTCCAACTAAAGCGTGCTACCTCTTAATCACAAATAATGCTAATTTCTTAAATTAGGCTAAATATCACATCTATGAAAAAGTCTAAGTTGTCACTCTTAGTTGTCAGTTAAATGCAAAAAAACCCATACAAATTAAAATCACATACAAGCATATGACTGAGTTTCAACTTTAATGCAATATATACCCCCCAAATTTAATAATTTCCTGGTTTTTAATATACCCAGGGTGAACTTACGCTTATGTCCCCCCCCCTGGGGTATATTAGATCAATGGCAAAATGTAATAAAGACGATCTATCTATCTACCTAGCTATCTATCTATCGATATCTATCTATCTTCTATCTATCCTCTATCCTTCTCTCTCTTACTATCATATCTATCTATCTCCTCTATCTATCTATCTATCTATCTTTCTATCTATCTATCTCTCTGCTCTCTATTTCTATCTTTATCTTTATCTATACCTCATCTATTAGCTCTATCATCTATCTATCTATCTATCTGTTCCTATCTTAATCTGATCATCATCTATCATATCTATCTATCATCTATCTATCTATCTACATCTACTATATCTCATCTATGCTTCTCTACTCTCTATCTATCTATCAATCTTCTCTCTCTCGCTCGCTACCTCTATTTCTATTTTATCTCTCTCTATCTAGCTATCTATCTATCTGTATCTACTCTATCTATCGTCGATCTATCTATCTATCTATCTATCTATCTATCTATCGATCTATCTATCTATCTAATCATCTATCTATCTAGCTATCTATCGATCTATGTTGATCTATCCATCTATCTATCTATCTAATCTATCTATCTATCTATCTATCTATCTATCTATCTATCTATCTATTATCATAGTCTGATCTATCTCTGCTATCCTTCATCCTCTATCTGTCTGTCTTTTCTTTCCTATCTATCTATCTAGCTACTATCTATCATCTATCATCATCTATCTAATCTATCTACTATCTATTTCTTCTCTATCTATCTATCTCTCTCTCTCTCTATTTCTATCTTTATCTCTATCTATCATCTATCTTCTATCTATCTATCTATCTTCTATCTATCTATCTAGCTAATCTATCTATGTATCTCTCTATCTTTATCGGTATCTATCTATCTATCTATCTATCTATCTATCTATCTATCTAATCTATCGATTCGTCTATCTATCTATTCTATCTTCTATCTATGCTATCTTATCTACTATCTATCTCTCTATCTATCTATCTATCTATCTATCTCTAGTCGATCTATCCTATCAATCTACTATCTATCTATCTATCTATCTATCTCTATCTAACATTTAACCTCCATTATCATTTTTGTACTTGAAGAGCCATTAACTTTTTTTTTTATGTTTTGTTCACCAATTGTGCCTTGAGTTCTGGCAGGGTCTGAAGACAGGGACAGATGGCCATTCAGTTTTAAGTGCATCCCATTGAGTTGAACAAGTGACAATATATAGGATGCTTAGAACTCATTAAACCATCTCTCTGTTCTCCAAAGTTTGTCTGCCTTGTGTGAATGCATTTGTGGTGGTTTATTCACACAGGTGAAGTATGGAGATGTTTAAAAATGATTGTGGAAAATGCAATGGACAACATCGGTTTTAACTGTTATCCAAGCAGATTAGCATGGGTAAAACACTTTATAACTCTACTGGTTATACTGCTATAGAGATGGTTACACATCCTTGGTTTAAGCCTAATGGCTTGTGTATGTTTTCTACCAGTGTCAGACTGAAATTTTGGGTCCACCAGGAAAACTGAGACCAGGGGCCCACTATGATGAGTTTAGGGCCACCTAACTGGGGTAGTTATTGCATATTGTGTTCTGATTGGCTAGAGGCTACTAATGGGTGTGACCAACTGTAACAAGCTCCAGAAGTATCTTAGGACTGAGCACGTGTAAAGAACATAATGGTCAGTGACCATACTGTGCGATACTGGAACACTGGGAAATAAGACACAAACCTCATGTTCAGACAGGTGGGACACTGATTACTGCTTTTATTTCAAGGAGATCTGCCTTCTAATTCAATGTTTTACTGAGGCTTTAGTTGTCCTTTAACTAGTATTGTGTTCTGGTTAAGGAATCTTCACATGGGTGAAGTTACCAATTCAAGGCCAGTTCATAAAAGCAAACCACAATTTGCACATTTCACTACGAGGGATGGAATCCAGATCCAAATCGATAATTCTGGAAAATACAGAAGTAGGGTTTACCCAATTTACTTTAGAGGGATATCGGGGCTATTTATGAGGGTTATTTATTTTGGAAGGTTAGCAAATATGCTTTTGAGGGGTACCGAATATGCAAGGCTACTTTCGAGGGTTACAGAAAGTAGCCTCGAACATACATGAGGATACTCAAAAATAGCTTGCATGCAGGAAGTTCATTCTTATTTACTTACGTTTTGGTTATTTGTATATTTTTTGGTTATTTGTATATTTTTTTCTATCCACATTTTCGAAACTCGCCATTTTCGAGCATCTTTAATGATCTCTAAAGATGAATAAAACTGTTGAGTTGCATTCTGATAGGGGTTATGAGGAACCTAAAATCTGATTAAATCCTTTAAGTTTTTAGATACAAATGCTTGATTTTTTGATAGAAAATTTTCAAAGGTTTAGCGAATTTTCAAAAAATCCGTTGGATCTGTAAATGTTGGAAACTGACAGTTCCTTTTGAGACCAGGATTCGTCACTCCTCACATTGACCTGATGAAATTTTAATCCATTTCTTTATGTTTTCATTCTGTATAAGGCTCGCTTTGAGCAATTATGTTTGATCCCATTAAATTGGGGGTTTTGTGTAAATTATGACAGATCCACACAAAGCTGTTAAAGGGCAGTTTGTTATAAAAAGGAAAACTGCAGAAGAATTAGATACTCGTCTTTCCAGATTTAAATAGTCCCATGGGATTTTCAAGAATTAAAATAAAAGATTCTCTGAAGATTCAATAAAAATGATATCTTCGAGGATTACCGAAAATGAACGATACTTTCAAGGGTTAGCGAATGATACATTCTAGGGTTAGAGAAAATGATCCATACATTCAGCAGTTACCGAAAACGAATGATACTTTAGAGGGTTGACCAAAATCAAGCTACATTCGAGGGTTAGCGAACGATACATTCTATGGTAAGTGAAAACATCTTTTCATTCGAGGGTTACTGAAACGTACATACGTTCGAGGTTATTGAACAATACATTGTAGCGTTAGTGTAACGATACATCTAGGTTTTTTTTACCAAAACGATCCATGCATTCCAGGGTTCCCAAAAACGAACAATAATTTCGAGGGTCAGCGAATGATACATTTTAGGGTTATCGAACGGCTTGTAAATTGATATTAAACGAAAATACAGCCTTGAGTTGAAAAACGAACTAGTTTCAAAACTCGAATATTCGAGTTTGTCTGAACTAATAAAGTTCGGCTCGAACTCTGGTTCGGGTTCGGTTTTGTGTCCTCACTAATGATGACAATAAATAACACAGTTCCGCGCTTAATTTATTCCTGTTCCTTTATCTTGTTTCTTTGTATGTTTTATATATTGTCTCTCTGGTGTTATTGAGATGGTTTGAAACTGTTTAGTATAAAAGTATTTTAGGATAATACGAATAAACACTGTATTTTTCTTTTTCACAATTACCTCGTATATCTCGATATAATCGTCGATCCGAGTATAAGTCGAGGTACCCCTTTTTACCTGAAAATTTGTAAAACTGATTGACTCGAGTATATCTCGAGGGTAAAAATTATCACCACTACTGCCTTCTGATTCGTGTTGTTTTTAGCTTTAGTTTGGCCCTTTAAATGGACAGCCAGATTCCCATACTGCAATCCCTACGTAATAGCCAAAGTCAGTACCAGTAACCCCATTCTTTGGCACTGCCAGATGTTGGAACTACAAACTTCCCGGCTGCTTTTTTGGCGGGATTTCAGTTTCTAAACATGTGGAGTGGCTGGTTCAGTAAACTTTTATTAAGTTTCCATCAGTTTCAATTCTCCTGAACCCCATATAGTAACGAGGCCCACATCCATGAACCCCATATAGTACAAGGGACTCTGACCCCCATATAATCAAAGGATTCTCCCGACCCCATAGGTTAAAAATGTCATCTGAAGTTGTAGTTTCAAAGCTGTCATTTGCACTGAACTGAGCGCGTTTTTTGCCGCCAAACTGAGGAGACCCCAGTCAGATTTCCAGCATCCATGGACAGTGCTGTAGTGAGTCCAGCAGGCAGAATACATGGAAGCAGGAAGTTACGGCAGATCACTCTGTAACCTTTCTAACAGGTTAACAGACACAGCGCCACCTACTGGTTACTCAACTTAACTTGCGAATTTGGATCTAAATAGGACTTGACTAGCGACGTATAAGTCGAGGTTAGGTTTTTGTAGGCGCGCGATGCCATCTGATTACACATTCGCGCCTGAAAAATTCGACTTATCCACTCATGTATATACGGTATCAAAGAAAAGCTTGCACCAAACCAACACAGAATTCTATATTAATATAATAAACACAAATTCATGTTATTTCTTTTCTCATATTGTACAATAAAATTTAAGTAACTTTCTAATGGGTCATGGGAAATGTCATATCTGGTTCCTAACTAGACTTGTTTTTATTTACACAGGCCTCCACATTATTTAGAAGCAAGCCTTTTGTGATGTATGTACTCACTTGACCTATGTTCTTTCAATCATCTTTTAAACAAGTGATATTTGTCTTCATCTCCATAATTTATGTCGTTTTCCTCTCTATAATATTTGAGTTACCTGATATATCAACTATTATCTAATTTTTCTTCTGCAAACAATTCAACTACAACATTACGTGCAAAGTTTTAGCCTCTTGAAAAAAAAATAATAGTGACAGGTATTTTTGGTTCAAAACATAATTAGAAAGTCAGATTTAAATACTAGACAGCATATATATTAATTGCACTGAAGGTACACGTAATTACAGCAGGTTGTAATTATTTTACGTTAAAATGTTATATAGAAATGACACTGCACTTGGTTAATTTAAGTCAACTTTCCGACTAGGAACACAACACGAGTTTAGCAAGAGCTAAAAATCAAATCATTAAGGCTTTAAAACTGAACAAATCCTTGATTACCTGTCAGATGTGGATAATTGTAGAAAGCAAACAAAATGAACTCGTGGATTTTGGTAAATTGCCTTATTGGTGTCATTCTGAATTTGTTTTAATCCTGGAGGAAGGTTTCAAAAAAAAGTATAAATAAATGAAAGAGCACATATAAGGTTTTAAAAAAAAAGTAAAACAAAGAAAACTGCTTCTGCCAGGCTTTCTTGGTGCTTCAGCACTATTTTTAATACAGGAAAGTCGAAGACACTAACCTGGCAGATGGAATATACTTACTTACTGCAAACCTAACAAAACAATACTGAGAGGAGAATAAGCAATCCTTACGTACTGCCCCAAGTTCTTTTCATTTTCAAAAACTTAGTTTTACATTGTAGTTGTGCTTGAAAAGTTTCTTATAATACATTTTTCAAGAATCTTGTTAGTTTCGTTTCACAATACGTATTTATGTTGCAAAAGCACAAATGTAAAAACAAAACTTTCCATATAATTAAGGTATCATCTACAATTTTTTAATAAGGAATAAAAACCTCTTTCCTAAATGCTACTTAGTGTTCACAATTTATTTTAATTGTTCTTCTATTACTTTATGGTTAATGTAAGATATCGATTCACTAAAGTTTGAGCTCTAAATTTCTTATTTTAAAAATGGGTGCTTATTTTCCCCCACAAATCTGATTGGTGGGGACAAAATTAGCCCCATTTTTAACAATAATAACTTTTATTAAATCTCCCTGTATATTTTTCTGTAGTTATATTTTATAATATTTTTATCCAATACTGTGTAGTAAATTACAGTATCCAGCCTACAGTACCCTGCACTTATATCTGTTTCAGTATCCAACCTACAGTACTCTGCACATTATCTGTTTCCGTATCCAACCTACAGTACCTTGCAACTAGTATCTGCCCGTTATCCAACCTACAGTAACCCTGCACTATTATCTGTTCCAGTATCCAACCTACGTACCCTGCACTAATATAATGTTCCAGTTCCAACCTACATACCTTGCACTATTATCTGCTCCATATCCAGCCTACTGTACCCTGCACTATTATCTTTCCAGTATCCAGCCTACAGTAATCCGCCCTATTAATCTGTTCCAGTATCCCAACCTACAGTACCAGCATCATTATCTGTTCCAGTATCCAGCCTACATATCCGCATATTACTGTTCCAGTTCCCCGCCTACATTGTCCAGCAGTATTATGTGTTCCAGTATCCATCCCGCCTACAGTACCCGCACTATTACTGTTTCCAGTATCCTGCTTACAGTATCCTGCACTTTATAATGTTCCAGTAATCCCACCTACAGTAACCCTGCACTAATATATGTCCATATCCAACCTACAGTACCTTCACTCTTATCTGCTCCCGTATCCCGCCTACTGTACCCTGCACATTATCTGTTTCAAGTATCCAGCCTACAGTCTCCACCCTATTATCTGCTCCAGTATCCACCTACTGTACCCTGCAACTATTAGCTGGGTTTTTTGTTTCCAGTATCCATCTACAGTATCCCAGCCCTAGTATCTGTTCCAGTATCCAACTACATACCCGCACTATTAGCTGTTCCAGTATCCAGCCTACATACCCTGCACTATTATCCTGTTCCAGTAATCCTGCTTACAGTAATCCTGCACTATTCTATGTTCCCGTAATCCAGGGCTACAGTACCCCGCCACTATTATCCTGTTCCAGTATCCCGCTACGTACCCAGCACATTATCTTTTCCAGTAATCCAGCCTACAGTATCCAGCACTATTATCTGTTCCAGTAATCCGCCCGCACAGTACCCAGCATATATCTGTTCCAGTATCCAGCCCTTTAACAGTATCCCGCACTATTACCTGTTCCAGTTTCCCATCCTACAGTGTCCAGCAGTATTTATTTGTTCCAGTATCCACGCATCAGTACCCAGCACTATTATCTGTTCCAGACCAGCCTACATACCCACACGATTATCGTTCCATATCCAGCCTTACATACTCCCGCACTATGTCTGGTCCAGTATCCAGCCTACACATCCAGCACTATTACCTTTTCCAAATCTGATTGGTTGGGACAAAATTAGCACCATTTTTAACAATAAGAACTTTTATTAAATCTCCCTGTATATTTTTCTGTAGTTAATATTTTATCAAATACTGTGTAGTAAATTACAGTATCCAGCCTACAATACCCTGCACTTATATCTGTTCCAGTATCCAACCTACAGTACTCTGCACAATTATCTGTTCCAGTATCCAACCTACAGTACCTTGCACTATTATCTGCTCCAGTTTTTCTTCCAGTATCCCAGCCTACCCTACCCAGCACTATTATCTGTTCCAGTATCCACCCTACGTATCCGCACTATGATCTGTTCCGTATCCATGCTACAGTTCACGCCGATTATCTGCTCCATAATCCATCCTACAGTACATACGATGTTTTCGAAAATAGAAACCGATTTTCGAAAAATCGCAAGTAGCAGCCGATTTTCAAAAATCACAACTCGAACTTTCAAAATTTCCAAAAGTTCTAGATTCGAAAACAAAACAACACTCAATAGTTCGAACATCTCTTAATCTTGGATTATAAAACAATATACCTTTTATTGGCTAACTAAATGAATTGAAAATACAAGCTTTCAAAACACTTTAAGCTTTGTACACCAACAATAATTTTCGCACGATTTTTGCTAAAATCCCCCGCTCCATTTTGTACGAAAACAAGCACTTTAAAAAAAAAAAAAATAACGTCTTCTAAAGACCAACGTCCACGACTTATTCTCAGCTTTTTCCGACGATCAGCCTGGCGGATTCCATTTCTGGACGATTGTCGTTGATTGTACATGTCGGGCAGATTTCAGTAGACTGTATTGGACGTTGATAAATGCACATGTCAACATTTCAAGATCAACGCGATATTCCGAATGTTCACTTAATACGTACGCTCATGCAACACCTTTAACCAACGAACCATATCTATCCACCTATCGACTATTGTATGTGCAGGCGTCGTTTGGCAGAACAGTGGTATAACAAGACGTTTGCTGGGAAACATCGGCGAAAATGATCTGATGTGTGTACAACACCTTTAGAGGCTTCTCCTCAGCATGATAAGATACTGAATCTTGTGAAGCACCTATTTTATACATTTAGAACAAAGACTTGTGTGATATTAAACTACAACATAATGCCGGGTGTCTCCTAATCTCTAGGTTTTTTGGCCACCTGAGCCAACTTCTGGTTGCTGTCCTGTATATGCGTTTGCGCGTGAAAGCGAGCTGCCTGGGGAAGAGTGGGAATGTCTTGGGTGTGTAGGCATGACTTGTGGGTGGGTGTGGCTTTGTGGGTGGAACGCGGCTAGCCATTTTGTCCATTTTGACCTTGCACATTATATTTAATCCAGTTTCTTTACTAAAAAAAACCCTTATCCACACCATCATTCCCGAAGACATAAAGAATTTTAAACAAACCGCAAGAACCTGCCAACCCAACATGGCTCTTTTTACTAGGGCCATACATTGACAACAGACAGTAAAGTTCCCATACATGACCAAACAACCTAAAAGCCGATACAGTGAGAGCAACCGTAAAAGTCCCATACGTGAGAACAAACAGTTTACGGGTCCATACCGTTAGAACCGACAGTTAAGGTCCCATACATGAAAAAACAGACAGTAAACGGTCCATACAGTGAGACAGATTAGTAAAAGAAAAGTCCATCATATGTGAACCAACAGTAAAGGTTCCCATACAGTGAGAAAATATAGTACAAGTCCCATACAGTGGAGAACAGACAGTAATGGTCCCATACAGTGAGAACAGACAGTAAAAAGTCCATACCAGTGAGAACAACAGTAAAGTTTCCCATATCAGTCAGGACACAGATAGTAAAGAGGTCCCATACAATTAGAGCAACAGTAAAGGCCCCATACAATGACACCAGCCACAGTAAAAAGGTCCGGGATACAGTGAAGAGCGACGTAAATTCCCATACAGTGAGAACAGAATTAAATGTTCCCCATACAGTAGAACCGACAGTGAAGGTCGCCATACTTGAAAACAGACAGTACGGTCCATACAGTGAGAACAGATAGTAAAAGTCCCATATAGTGTGACCCCGACAGTAAGTCCCCATACAGTGAGATAAGATAGTAAAAGTCCCATACAGTGAGCACATACAGTAATTGTCCCATACAGTGAGAACAGACAATAAAAAGTCCCATACAGTGAGAACCAGACAGTAAAGGTTCCCATACAGTGAGAACTACAGTAAGATTCCATAGATACAGTGAGACACAAAGCCCTAAAGTCCCGATACGGGTGAGAACGACAGTAAAGGTCCCAATAACACATTGAGAACAGACAGTAATTGTCCCATACAGTGAGAACATCACATTAACAAGGTCCCACATACAGTGAGGAGCAACATACAGTTCACAATGCAGTGACTGCGGCCAATAAGGTAACTGCCCCATAAGTGATGAACAGAAAGTGAAGGTCCTATACAATGGACCGAGACATTCAAGAGTCCCATAACAGTGATAACAGACAGTGGAAGGTCTCATACATGAGAACAAGACAGTACATGAAAGGTGCCCATACAGGAGAACCGACGAGTACAGGTGGCCCATATAACCGTAAGAAACAGACATTTAAGGTCCCATACATTCAGACAGACATAAAGGCCCATACAGTGAGACTGACAGTAAAATGTCCCATACTTGAGAACATGCATTCTAAGGTCCCATACAGTGAAACAGACAAGTAATGGTCCCATACCAAAAGTTGGGGGGGCGGAACAACAGTAAAGGTCCCATACAGTGAGAAAAGGCATAAAGGTCCCATATACAGTGAAACAACAGTAACCTTCACCATACAGTGACAAGACGTACGGTCCCATACATTGCCAACAGACAGTAAAAGGTCCAGTACCGCCAAAAAAGACAGTAAAGGTCCCATACAGCCAGAACAGCCGTGAAGGTTTCCATACAGTCCAGAACAGATCGTGAATGTCCCATAATACGTTTAACAGACAGTAAAGTGGCCATACCTGACAACAGACAGGGTAAAAGTTTTCCATACAGCCATAACATAGTAAGGTCCCATACAATGAGAGCAGACATTAAAGGGCCCAGTACAAAGGTGACACAGACAACGTAAAATCCGATACACAGTGATAGTAGACAGTGAACTCCCATACAGTGAGACAGACAGTAAATGTCCCATACAGTGAGAACCGACGTGAAGGTCCCATACATTGAAAACCAGATAGTAAAAGTCCCATATAGTGTGAACCAACAGTAAAGGTCCCATACAGTGAGAAATATAGTACAAGTCCCATACAGTGACAACCAACAGTAAAAGTACCATACAGTGAGAACACAGCTAAAGGTCCCTCAGTGAGACAAACATAAAGGTCCCAACAGTGAAAACAGACAGTAAAAGTCCCATCAGTAAATACATAGTAAAGGTACCATACATTGAAACAGAAAGTGAAGGTCCTTTTACAATGAGAAAGGACGTAAAGGTCCCATACATGAGAACATGCAGTGAAGGTCCATACAGTGAGAATCGACAGTACAGGTCCCATACATAAAAACAGACGTTAAGCCCATACAGTCAGAACAGACAATAAGGTCCCTACAGGAGACTGACAGTAAAGGTCCCATACAGTGGAGACAACGTAAAAGTCATCATACCGTGAGAACAAGACAGTAAAGGTCCGCGTACAGATGAGAACAGACAGTAAGGTCCATACAGTGAGAACGGCATTAAGGTCCCATACAGTGAAACAGACAGTAAGGTCCCATACAGTGACAAGACGTAAAGGTCCCCATTAGTAAGAACAGACAGTGAAAGCTCCCATACAGTGGCGAACGATGGCCATGTCTCATCAGGGAAACGACAGTAAAAGGTCCCATACAGTGAGAAGCAGACGTAAAGGGTCGCCCCAAAAAAAAAAAAACCATACCGTGAGAACAGACAGTAACTTCCATACAGTGAAACCAACAGTAAAGTCCCCATAGTGAGACAACCGTAAGGTCCCCATTACAGTGAGCACAGGCCACGAATGTCCCATACAAGTTAGCACGACAGTAAAGGTCCCGGATACAGTAAATACAGACAGTTAAGGTCCCCTACAGTCAGAACAGACAAAAAAGGTCCCAGTACAGGAGACTGACGTAAAGGACCCATACAGTGAGAACATACAGTAAAAGGTCCTACAGTGAGAACAGACGTAAATGTCCATAATTAAGAACAGACAGTAAAGGTCCCATACAGTGAGAACAGGCAGTTGAAAGGTCCCCATACAGTAAACAACAGACAAGTACGGTCCCATACAGGGACAATCATCAAGGTCCCATACCAGTGACAACAAGACAAGTTACTGTCCCATACATGAGAAAACCCAGTTTAAGGTCCCATAAAGTCATAACAGACAATAAAGGTCCCATACAGTGCAACTGACAGTAAAGGTTCCATACCTGAGACGACATTAAAGGTCCCATCAATTAGACGACCAGTAAAGGTCCATACAGTGAGAACAGACAGAAAGGTCCCATACCGTGAGACCAGACAGTAAGGTCCCATACAGTGAAAACTAACAGTAAAGGTCCCTACAGTGACGGACAAGTAAGGTCCCATACAGAGAAAGACATAAAGTCCCCATAGAGCGAGAACAGCAGTAAAGGTCCCATAACAGTGAGAACAAGACAGTAAAGATTCCCCCATACAGTGAGAAAAGACATAAAATTCCATACGTGATAACCAACAGACTGTAAAGCCTCCCACAAATGAGAACAAACAGTAAATGTCCCATATAGTGAGACAGACAGTAAAGCTCCCATACCTCCAGACATCCAGTAAGGTCCCATACAGTCAGAACCGATAGTAAAGGTCCCATACAGTGACAGACAGTAAAGGGCCCATACAGTAACACAACAGGAAAGTTTCCATACAGTGAGAACAGACAGTAAAAGGTCCCATACAGTGAGAGCAGACAGTGAAAGCCCCTACAGTGAGAACAGACTGTAAAGGTCCCATACAGTGAACCGACAGTGAAGGTCCCATACAGTGAGAGCAGAAGTAAAGGTGAACACACAGTGATGAACAGATCGTAATTCCATATAGTGTGAACTAACAGTAAAGGTCCCAGAATTGAGACAGATAGTAAGGTCCCATACAGTGAGAATAGACAGTAAAGGTTTCCATACAGTGAGAACAAGACAATAAAGGTCCCATACAGTGAGAACAACAGTAAAGGGTCCCATACCGTGAGAACAGACGTAACGATCCGCTACAGTGGAACAACGTGAAAATACCATACAGTGAGAACCGACAGATGTCCCATGACAGTGAGAACAGACAGTAATGCTCCCACGAAGGAGAACCAACAGTAAAGGTCCCATATAGTTATAACATAGACAGTAAAAGGGTCCCAGACAGTCAGAACAGATAGTAAAGGTCCCATACGTGACAAGACAGTACAGGCCCATACGTACAACATACAGTAGTTCCATACAGGTGAGAACAGATAGTAAAGGTCCCATACCAGTGATAACAGACAGTAAAGTCCATACAGTGAAGCAGACAGTGAAGGCCCCATACAGTGAGAACAACAGTAAAGGTCCCTACAGTGAGCGCATACATACATGGCCATTACCGTGACACAATACAGTAACGGTCCCATACAGTGAGAGTCAGACAGGAAGCCCCATACATTGAGAACAGACGTAAAGTCCCATACAGTTAGAACTCGACCAGTGAAGGTCCCTAAACCCTGAGAGCGCCCAGTCAGGTCACACACCTGAGACACAGATAGTAAAAGTCCATATACAGTGGAGAACCAACAGTAAAAGGTCCCATAACCGTGAGAACCACATTAACGTGTCCCCATACAGTGAGAAACCAACAGTAAGGTCCCATACATTGAGACCACAGCGTCAAGGTCCCCCCAGTACATTTAAAACAGACAGTAAAAGTCCATACAGTAAGAAAGACAGTAACGGTTCCATACAGTGAGAACCGGACAGTGAGGTCCCCATACATTAAGAACAGACAGTAAAGGTCCCATACAGTGAGAAAAAGATAGTAAAAAGTCCCATACAGTGAGAACCAACAGTTAAGGTCCCATACAGTTATAACCAACAGTACTTCCCATACGTGCGAACAGACCAGTAAAAAAGTCCCAACAGATGATAGCAGACAATAAAGGTCCCAATTACAATAAAAACAGACATAACGGTCCCATACATTGCGAACGAAGTAACAGGTCCATACATTGAATATACGTAAGGTCCCATACTTGACAGACCGTAATGTCCCATACAGTTAGAACAGACATCAAGGTCCCATACAGCTGAAACAGACAGTAAAGGTCCCATACAGTGAGAACATAACCATAAGATCCCATACAGTGAGACGACAGTAAAGTCCCATAACAATGATAACCGACTGTAAACCCCCACAAAGTTAGTAACAAACAGTATAAACGGTACCATATATTGAGAACAGACAGTAAAGCTTCCCATAGCAATCCAGAACAGACAGTAAAGGTTCCATACAGTCAGAACAGATAGTAAAGGTCCCCATCCAGGTGACAAGACAGACGGGCCCCATACGTAACAACAACAGTAAAGTTCCCATACATGAGAACCGATACAAGCAAAGGCCCCATACATGGCAGAGCAGACAGTGAAAGCCCATACAGTTGACACAACTGTAAAGGTCCCATACAGTTAGAATCCGACCGTGAAGTTCCATACATGAGAGCCGCTGTAAAGGTCACACACCGTGAGAACATATGTAAAAGTCCCATATCGTGAGAAACTAACAGTAAAGGGCTCCCATATACAGTGAAACAGATAGTAAAGGTCCCTACAGTGAAAACAACAGTAAAGGTCCCATACATTGACAAGACAGTAAAGGTCCGCATACACGTGGAACAGAACAGTAAAGGTCCCATACAGTGAGAATACTACATTAAAATAAGGTTTCCATACTGAGAAGACAATAAAGGGTCGCCATAAAGTGAGACAACAGTAAATGTCCCATACAGTGAGAACCAGACATTAAGATCCCATACGTTGAGAACAGACAGTGAAAGTACCATACAGTGAGAACCGACAGTAAAGGTCCCATACAGTGAGAATTGACAGTAAAGGTTCCATACAGTGAGAACAGACAATAAAGGTTCCATACAGTGAGAACAAACAGTAAAGGTCCCATACAGTGAGAACAGACAGTAAAGATCCCATACAGTGAGAAAAGACGTGAAGTACATACAGTGAGAACGACAGTCAATGTCCCATATAGTTAGAACAGACAGTAAAGCTTCCCATAACAGCCAGAACAGACAGTAAAACGTCCCCATACAGTCAGAACCGAAAATAGTAAAGGTCCCATACAGTGACAGACAGTAAAGGGCCCATACAGGGACAACAGACAGTAAAAGTTCCCATACCGTGAGAAAGAATAGTAAAGTCCCATACGTTAGAGCATACAGTAAGGGCCCAGTACAGTGACACATTACAGTAAGGTCCCATACAGTGAGAGCAGACAGTGAACTGCCCGCATCACAGTGGAGAACAAAACGTAAAGGTCCGCAATACAGTGAGAACCGACAGTGAATGTCTCCTACACTGAGAGCAGCCAGTAAAAGTTCACAACACATGAGAACTATAGTTAAAAGTCCCATACAGTGAGAACAGACATTAAAGGTCCCATCAGTGAGAACACACAGTACTAGTGTCCCATCGAGTGAGAACCTACAGTAAGGCCCATAACAGTGAGAACCAACAGTAAAAGTCCCATACAGTAAACAGCGTAAGTTCCATACAGGGAGAAGACAGTGAATGTCCCATACAGTAAGAACAGACAGTAAAGGTCCCATACAGTGAGAAAAGATAGTAAAGTCCGCATACAGTGAGAACCAACAGTTAAGTCCCATACAGTTATAACCAACAGTAAATGTCCCATACAGTGAGAACAGACAGTAAAAGTCCCATACAGTGAGAGCAGACAATAAGGTCGCCATACAGTTCATAACCGACAGTTACAGGTCCCATCAGTATAACAGACGTAAAGTAGATCCTACAGGGAGAACATACATGAAGTCCACCATACAGTGAGAACCGACGTAAAAGGTCCCCATAACAGTGAGAAGGGCACCATTTTTAACAATAAGAACTTTTATTAAATCTCCCTGTATATTTTTCTGTAGTTAATATTTTATCAAATACTGTGTAGTAAATTACAGTATCCAGCCTACAGTACCCTGCACTTATATCTGTTCCAGTATCCAACCTACAGTACTCTGCACAATTATCTGTTCCAGTATCCAACCTACAGTACCTTGCACTATTATCTGCTCCAGTATCCAACCTACAGTACCCTGCACTATTATCTGTTCCAGTATCCAACCTACAGTACCCTGCACTAATATATGTTCCAG